>JAJMDD010000022.1:0-176577 GCA_030573355.1 Helenozyma rhizophorensis
TCGACCGCGCGCAAGTCGCCCGCAGCCCCCGCGCCCACCGCCGCCGCGCTCTAGCGCACCACCGCGTCCACGCGCTTGCCCTCGAAGAAGTTCACCTCCATGAGCCGGCGCGTGGCGGCGCGGAGGTCGCCCTCTGCCGCGCGCACGCTGTCCACCGCAGCCACCACGCGCTCCTCGGCGCGCGCACTGTAGAGCTCGGGGTACACATGCTCGTCGAGCTGGAACGGCACCGTGGGCGCGGCGTCCTCGCCCAAGAGCTGGTAGCACACGAGCGGCGCCACGCGCGTGTACTTGACGACGCCGACCTTGGCGAAGCCGCGCTGCCAGAAGAGCTCGTTCAACGTCTCGTAGAGCGTGCGCCCGCGCGCGTCGGAGTCGATCTCGAGCACGGTGAGGCCCTTGCGCACGTCCTCCTCCAGCAGCTCCACGAGCGACTCGAACACGGGCCGGAGCGCGGGGTCGGCGGCCATCAAGTGCTCCACCAACTCCAACATCGCCTCCTCGTCCATGTAGCCGTCGCCCTCGGGCACGTGTGCGGCGAGGGTGTCGGCCGCGATGTAGCGGCGGTGGGTGTCGGGGAAGCGGCGCACAAAGTACACGATGCGCTGCACCTCGCGCACAAAGTCGCTGGCGGGGTCGTGCTGGAGCACGGCGCGGGCGAACGGCGCGTAGTGCGCCAAGATGTGGAGCACGGGCGCCCAGAGCTGGAGCGACGGCCGCGTCCACGCGACCGTGGGCACGGCCTGGGTGTCCCGGACGTTGGGGCCGTAGACGTCCTCCACGGTGTCGGGCGGCGCCTCGTAGGACGCGGACCGCGACACGGGCGACATGCGGCCGTCCAAGCTCGGCTCGCTGGACTGCCGCTCGTCGTAGCTGTACTTGTACACGGGGCCCTCGAGCGCCTCGGGCGCGTTGTACTGGTCCATGGCGTCGATCTGGCCCTCGTACTGCGTCCCGTACTCGTACTCCTCGCCCTCGCCATTGTATCCGACACTCTCCTTGTATTGGTCTTTGTTCTGGGCCCTGTATTGGTCTGTCTGGGCCTTGTATTGGTCGTTCTGGACCTTATGGTCTGTCTGGGTTTGGTCTGTCTGGACCTTTTGGTCTGTCTGTCCCTTGTCTTTCTTGTATTGGTCATTGGTCTGGCCCTCGGCATGGCCGTACTGGCCCAAGAACTCGGGCACGTCCTGGGGGTTGCTGACGCTGACGTAGGGCTCCACCTCGATGGGCGCCTGCTCCGTGCCCGTGCGTGGGTCCACCTCGCCAAAGAGAAAGGCAATGGCCATGGCAAGGTCGTTGCCCATGGCCGCGAGCGCGTCGGCCGCCTGCTCGGCGGTGAAGCCCATTTCCTGGAGCGTCTGGATGTGGTTGCTCATGATATGGAGAAATTCTGGTGATATGGAGATCGCTGATGATGCCCGTGTGCGGGGCCTGGATTGGTGGAATAGAACTGAACGATGACCGATGCGGGGATCAAGCAATTGGGGCGATGTGAAGTGCCTAGCGGGCTTTGTCGATTTTTGGCGGCGGTTCCAATGTTCGGACGCTCAATAAGCCAGTAGTTCAATATACCAGTAGGTTCAGTATATAGTTCGCACTAATCTCCCTGGCAGCGCTCAACCTACGAAATACTCCGATCGAAGCAGACCAGAAAAAACACCGACAAATGCCAAAGATAAATTCACACACTGTAACATAATTTGATCACATGTAGATAGCATCACAATGCCCGGTCTTGTATGTCGAGTCATAAGAGTCACCGGCCTGCCTACAGTCATCGAAAGCGAAAAATATATATGTACCGGCTGCTCACTTCAGTTCGAAGAATCTCCATGTCTGTCAACACCATCACCGCATCTTTGGCCTCGTTGGGCCTCCGGACCGAACCCGCCGTCGCGGGCTCATACCCCGACCACAACGTGGTCGATGTCATGAGAAACTACATCACCAACGAGTTGCACTCGCTCACGGGCATCGCGAAGGACGTCATCTTCCCCGCCTTGGACTCGCCCTCCACGTTGGAGAAGGGCGACCTCCTCGTGCCGCTCCCCCGCTTGCGTCTCCCCAAGGGCACCGACTTCAAGGCCAAGGCCGCGGAAATCGCCGAAAACTTCAACAAGGGCGGCTACTTGGCCGACGTCAAGGCCGAGGGCCAGTTCTTGCAGTTTTTCTTCAGCCCCAAGACGCTCTACAGCCTTGTGGTCAAGGACACCTTGACCAGAAAGAGCGACTACGGCTACTTGCCCATGGCCGAGGGCAAGAAGGCGGTGATTGAGTTCTCGTCCCCCAACATCGCCAAGCCGTTCCACGCGGGCCACTTGCGCTCCACCATCATCGGAGGCTTTTTGGCCAACTTGTACGAGAAGGTCGGCTGGGATGTGACCAGAATCAACTACTTGGGCGACTGGGGCAAGCAGTTTGGCTTGTTGGCCGTCGGGTTCGAGAAGTACGGCGACGCCGCCAAGTTGGAGACCGACCCCATCAACCACCTTTTCGAAGTGTACGTGCGCGTGAACAGGGACATCACCGAGGAGGGCGACGTGGAGGGCGGCACCAACGACCAGGCCAGAGCGTACTTCCGCAGAATGGAGGACGGCGACGCCGCGGCGTTGGCCATCTGGAAGAAGTTCAGAGAGTTGTCCATCGAGAAGTACATCGACACCTACTCGCGCCTCAACATCCAGTACGACGTCTACTCGGGCGAGTCGCAGGTGTCGCAGGACACCATGAACGAGGTGATTGAGTTGTTCAACAAGCGGGGCCTCGTGCACGAGGACCGCGGCGCCAAGTTGATCGACTTGACCAAGTTCAACAAGAAGTTGGGCAAGTGTCTTGTCCAGAAGTCCGACGGCACGTCGTTGTACCTCACCCGTGACGTGGGCGAGGCCATCAAGCGTTACAACCAGTTCAAGTTCGACAAGATGGTGTACGTGATTGCGTCGCAGCAGGACTTGCACACCGCGCAGTTCTTTGAGATCTTGAAGCAGTTGGGCTTCGAGTGGGCCAAGAAGTTGGAGCACGTGAACTTCGGCATGGTCCAGGGCATGTCGACCAGAAAGGGCACGGTGGTGTTCTTGGACAACATCTTGGAGGAGACCAAGGAGAAGATGCACGAGGTGATGCAGCGCAACGAGACCAAGTACGCGCAGATCGAGGACCCCGAGAAGATCGCCGACTTGATCGGTATCACGGCGGTGATGATCCAGGACATGCAGTCCAAGCGCATCAACAACTACGAGTTCAAGTGGGACAGAATGCTCTCGTTCGAGGGCGACACCGGGCCATACTTGCAGTACGCCCACTCGCGTTTGAGCTCCGTGCAGAGAAACGCTGGCATCCCCGAGGAGAACTTGGCCACGGCCAACTACGACTTGTTGAACGAGCCCTGTGCGGTGAACTTGGTCCGTGTGTTGGCGCAGTACCCTGACATCATCAAGAAGGCCATGAAGACGAGCGAACCTTCGACCATCGTCACCTACTTGTTCTCCTTGACCCACATTGTGTCGTCGTGCTACGACATCTTGTGGGTTGCGGGTCAGGAGGAGGACTTGGCGACCGCACGCTTGGCGTTGTATGCATCGGCTAAGCAGGTGTTGAACAACGGTATGTGCTTGTTGGGTTTGACCCCCGTGGAGAGAATGTAGATCGTGGAGACAGTAATAGATCAATTGAAACCATAGAAGATTCATGTAGCCCACACTCCAGTTTTGTTGACTCCAGTCTTGTTGAGGCTCCTACCTCCATCCAAGCCATCTCACCGGATCATCCAGTCATCATCTTCTACCCTACGACAATATGGACCCTACGACTATATGGACCCTACGACAATATGGACCCTACGACAATGTGGGACCCTATGACTATGGGTGATGTGCTCAGTATTGTCCTGGCTTTGAACGTACGATTCAACACTGAACCAGCAGCACCTTCATCATACAATCAACCATGAAGTCATGGATGCAATGTTTCATGCTTGTTTCGCGTGTTTCAGAAATTCGTATCACTATCAGTATCAGTACGGTACATCGATGTCTTCGCGCATCAACAATTTTAACCAACTTATGAGCCGAACTGCCATAACCGCGGCAGAGGTCGAGGACATACTACAGCTGTTGCCGCGGCTCAAGGTCCTCGAACTCAAAGAGGTTTGCAAGTGCATCGGCCTCACGCTCAAAGGCAAGAAGCAAGAGCTCGTTTCCAGAATCGAGCAAAGGGTCCGCTCGATGCACGTCGCGGGCGACAACGTCCGTCTCTTGGCCATACGCTACGTGGTGCTCAAGTTGATGCACAACAACCCTGCTCCCGACTTCGCCACCATCGTCAGAGCCATTCAGTCGGGCCATGTGGACTTCAACCAGTTTGCGAACCTGCTCACACAGTTCCAGCAGAATTCAGCCACAGATACCAGAAACCGCCAGCTCAATGGCAGCCACGGCCTGCCTGTTGCACGCAGCTCGTCGGAGATGCTGCCGCCCTCCAGCCAACTGCACCCGATGCTTCTTTTCCAAAGCACCATCTTTTACACCCTACGAAAGATGGTGCGTGGGTTCCCCCGTATATTGGACCCTAGCAAGGGCCGCAACGTGTTCAACCTGACGTGCCAGCTATATCCGGATGAGATCCAGCTCCTCCGTCTGAGTGCGCACACCAAGCTCTTCTTGTTCAGCGGGCTCTCCTCCACCAAGGACGTGAACAACACAGATATCCAGTTCCCACCCATAGAAATCCACGTCGACGGCGTACACACCAAGCAGTACGTGAAGGGGCTCAAGGGGAAGGCCGGCACTTGCCGTCCTGCCGACTTGACTCCATACCTACGAAACCTCGATAAGCCGTTCAACATGACCATCGTGTACTCGGACGCTGCCGAAGCCTACGTGTTGTACCTCTACATAGTCACCACGCGTTCGCCAGATGAGTTGTTGCAGAGTATCGAGTTTCAGAAGCCTCACATACCGGCCTCGGCGACGAGGGAGGAGATACGCCAGGACTACCAAATGAACCAGGACGACGACATAGTGATGGCCACGTCCTCCATTTCCCTACGCTGCCCCATTACATATGCACGCATGTCACACCCCACCAAAAGCACCATGTGCGATCACATCCAATGTTTCGACGGCCTTTCATTTTTGACGATGCAAGAGCGCATTCCGCTGTGGATATGCCCAGTCTGTTCCAAAAAGATCAGCCAGCAGCTGCTTGCCATCTCGGATTACATACGTGATATTCTCAACGCAACGACGGAAGATGTGGACACCGTCACGTTGAACCCAGACGGCTCTTGGACATCTGTGATGGAAGAGGGCAACGACCACCTGGACGGCGAAATGCCAAAATACAACGCGCCGCGCGAGCAAAGTGCGGCCGACGAGTCCATAGAGATCATTTCGCTAGGGAGCGAAAGCGGGGACGAAGAACCACATCAACTGCAGCGAGACCCAGAGCCAATTTCCACGCTAGAAGCAGAGTTATTTCGCGAGCTTGAACTACAAGAGGAACACACTGTTGCACTGTCCACTGCGAATCCACTTGCTGAACAGAAACTCGAGTCCTTGCCCGAGGCAGATGCATCAGGCACCAACTCAAGAGTCTCTTTGCCCGGCGCAGATGCATCAAGTAACAGCATTTCAAAAGACTCATTGCCCGAAGCACATGCATCAAGTACCAGCATTAATGACCCTTCGACCGCCGCTGCATCGAGTGCCAACATTCCATTAGACTCATTGTCCTCTGACGACGAGCCCTTGAGCACTTACGGCCGTCGGCAGCACCTAATAGTTGACGACACTGCGGACGAGTTTTACTTGCTGCCCGATCAACAGCCTCTACTGCTCACTTCATTTAACGATACCACGGCGACGTACGCGACACCCAGGCGAAGCTCACTTGTGACAGCACGCGCAAATGCAAATAATGATGATAACACGGCCACCTACGACGGGCAGGGCGGTCCGCTCGATGGCGCATCGGAGATCGATTTCCACATTCCCCTTGCTGACAGTACACTGAATAACAGCCACACTGGTTCTGTTCCTGATGGATCGAGATCCATTCCCGTTCAGAAAAATAATGAAGTTTCCCGTCATGCGGGCGACGGACCTCCTTTGCCTAAAAAGTCAAGGGTTCTATCACGAGATGTTTCCATAATCTCTACGATACAAGAGCAGTTTTCGCGCTCCGTATCTCCAATCGCAAATGGAGCGGTTGGAAATCAACGTGAATCTGGTACTGGACAAGCTGCTCATTCACAAGTCTCTACGAACGGAGGAATAGTATCGGACTCGAGAAAGAGAGACCTGGACGGACCTTCAGCGTCTTCGACAAGGGCACCCAATGGAGCCGGTGAAGTTGAAGGGCTGGGAGCCGTGGGATTTTCGTCTTCGAGTCCCCATCCAGAAACAGGAATCGCAGTGACTCCATTGAAACGACGTCCTGAAATAGCCCCGCGAAGCGATGTCCCTCAAGATACTCAGAATTCACACCCAAGAACAAGTGCTCCTAGCCTTCCTAGCCAGACGGGAGCCAATTTTGCGGAAATTGCCAGAACGCCGTCTAATCATGGTTTTCCGCATGGCCAGATACGATCCGAGGCACCACACGCTGTTTCAAGGTACGTACCTAATGGACCGATGCAAGGACCTGAACCACCAAGTGAATCGAGGCCAGACATCTACAATGACTACGTCGAACAAATGCCCTCAATTGTTCGCTTCAATAGCTATGGCCACGAAACGCGTACGGGCGCACAAGATTCCAGAAACAGATACTTGAGCATGGTGAGAGATGCGTCGCAGAGAATAAGCGACTACAACAACGTCCACAATAACAACTTTGGCAACCCCAACCTCAACTGGGGTAAAACTGCCTCGTCGCCCAATGTTCTAAGAATTCACCACAATGTAAAGAGGACAAACTTGGTTCGCAACACCGCATTTGATGGCAAGCTAAGTCAAGGAAATGGTCTGCAGAGTGCCGAGCACCATGGAGCCAGGCCGCAGCCAGTAACAATCACAGCTGGCGTTAATGTCCCTTATATGCCCCCTCATCCCCCGACAACATTTGCTCCTCCTACGGAAAGCGCAAGACCTGGCAACGGTAACTGGAGGCCACCAAATATTGGCTTTCAGACCAATGGTCGACCTGAGCAGCGTCCCATGATGGTGCCGCAGGCAGGATCTCACAGCCAGAATGAACGTACTGCAAACTCTAATGGCAACGGAGATCGGTACTCGCGTTCGGCCTTTGATCTCGACATCGAAGACGAAACACCGCGCATTCGAGGGTTATTGGGCATCGAATTGTCAAAGAACGCTCTTCAATCAGTTCAGTTCAGACCACAGGACCAGGCCAGCGTAGCCTCCGTCGAGCAATCTGCACGCAGAGCCTCACTCAATGGAGCCGACAGTCGCTCGCAAGGACGCCGAGCCTCCCTCAACGGAGCCGACAATCGCTCACAAGGTCCACGCCGAGCCTCTCTTAACGGTGCCGACAGTCGCTCACAAGGTCCACGCCGAGCCTCACTCAACGGAGCAGACGGCTCGTCGTCTTTTGAACAGCTACAAGCCTCCCTGAATGCAAGTGACAGTCGCCCGATTCAAACCCACAACGCTCGCCCCGAGACCCTGTCGCAAACAACACCCATCGGCAGCAAGATCCAGGAGATGTCGATACAGACGCCGGCCAAGAAGCGCGTGGGGTCGATTCTGAGCGAGGACCGCACATGGAACAAGAAGCTCAGCAACGCGACCAAGGCCAAGTTTGACCCCACCAAGATCCATTCGTCGCAGATCATCGAGCTCGACGAGTAGCGCTACAGCGGACATAAGTAACGTTTATAAGACTATAGTACAACTCGCTACATGGGACTGGGCCCCAAGTAGTCTTCTTTTATGCTTCCGATGGCGTAGATCTCATTCACGTCCGTCCTCGTACCGACGATCTTCAACCGCACGCGCGAGCCCTTCTCTATGGTCTCGTCTGGGCTCACGTACGCTGGTGGGTTGGCTGATGGGTTGAATCGCATGTCGGACGATATCAAATGTGTGCTGACAAACACCGACAACGGGCCCACGTCGGCGAAAAAGCCCATCTTGTTGACAGTGGTGACCACGCCGTCCACCACCTCGCCCTTGAAAGGTTTCCACACAACAGCCCGATACTTCACCTCGAACTCGGCCATTCCCGAGCCCGGGATGATGCGCCCGCGGCCCACGTCGATATTCATGCAATCCAACACGCAGACGATGTAGCCGAACTGTCCTGTGCACGTGCCCTCAACATCGCTTAGCAATTTGTCCCGCAAGTACTGGTCCATCTGGGGCCCAAAGTACGACGGATGGAGCGTCAAGTTCAAGGACAAGTCTTTGAGGAAAAACATAACGCGGCAAGGAAAGTCGGAAGTAGAAGTAAAATGGTAATGCCCTTGCGTTGGTTGGGGACAACTTGGTGATGACGAGCCTGGGAGTTGATGTTCGCTCGGTTTCAAAGTTCTGCACACACCAAAAAGAATTCTCACCACCACCATGTCCCAGAGAATAGGGAACGCTACCTTGGCGTTGACGCGAGTGTGGCATCACGTGGACGTTGCTGCAGACCAGAGAACTTTGGGACGTTTGGCCGCAAGCATAGCACTCACGCTTCAAGGCAAACACAAGCCCACCTACTCGCCAAACAGAGACAACGGTGACTATGTCGTTGTGACCAACTGCTCCCACTTGCGTGTGACGGGCAGCAAGATGGAGGACAAGACCTACTGGTCGCATACCACGCGTCCGGGCTCGTTGAAGTTGGTTCCGATGGAGAGAATGATCGCCAACAAGGGCTATGGAGAGGTTTTGAAGAGGGCAGTGAAGGGCATGATCCCCAGAAACAAGCATAGACTAGTCCGGTTGGACCGCTTGAAAGTGTATGACGGCGACGAGCACCCATACAAGGACAATTTGCTCGCGTTTGCCGACGAGCTCAAGGAGGTGCAGGCGAAGATTGCCGAGTTGGAACAGAGCGAAGCCAAAACGAAAGCGCTTCGCGAGAAATATTTGGAGTAACTTGTACATACGGAGGACTATACATCTCAACAGCCAGACGTAGCCACTGTCACAGCCAGACGTAGTGAAAGTGTGAAGTAGACGATGATGGGGCGAAGAGTTGTTCATCATGAACGAGTGTGCGTAACGGGCGTGAAGCGGCTACTCTTTGACTATGTAGCGTATTGTAACGTATGAACTCTTTTTATAATACAATCTTAGACACGGACACTAATCCCAGATCTCTCCGTGTACAACCTAGGAGAGATGTTCATCGCCATCAACTCCTGGAACAACAACTTGGCCGCGTACGGAATGTGGATCTGGTAAATGTTGGTCTTGTTCTTGCACGAGCGGCACTCGAACTGGTTCTTCTTCAAGTTGGCAATCACAGACATTAAACCACACACGCCACACACATGCACACGGAAGGCATCCGACGCCTCCATCAAACGCTCCTTCAAAAACCCGGCAGCACCGTGCGCAATCATGCAATCTCTCTCCATCTCTCCGAAACGCAAGCCACCATCTCTCGATCTACCCTCCACGGGCTGTCTGGTCAACACTTGCACAGGACCTCTGGCTCTGGCATGGATCTTGTCGTCCACCATGTGTCTCAATCTCTGGTAGTATGTGGGGCCGAAGAACACCTGCGCCATCAACTTCTTTCCGGTGTGGCCGTTGTACATCACCTCAAAACCTCTCGATTGGTAACCGTGTTCTCTCAACAACTTGGACACCGCCTCGGCCGTCACGTCCGTGAACGGAGAAGCGTCACCTTCCAAACCGGACAACGAGGACACCTTCGACAACAAACACTCGATCAAATGCGCAACGGTCATTCGAGATGGAATGGCGTGCGGGTTGATGATCAAGTCTGGCACTATACCCTCCGCACTGAAGGGCATGTCCTCGTGTCTGTAGGTGACACCAATAGTACCCTTTTGACCGTGTCTGGAGGCAAACTTGTCTCCGATCTGGGGAACCTTGGTGGTTCTCATTCTCACCTTGACGAACTTGGCACCGTCACCGTTGGTAGTCAACAAGACCTGGTCGACAATACCGGATTCCGTGCTTCTCAATGGGGTCGATGCATCTCTCTTGGTGTGATACTGTGTTCTTTGACCCAACTCTTCCGTGTCTGGAGGAATGGGCGTGGTCTTACCAATGATGATGTCCTCACCACTGACTCTGACACCAGGCGCAATCAATCCGTCCTCGTCCAACTTCTCGTAGGTGCCGTGCTTCAATCTCAACGTGTCCGATCTTGAAGGCTTTTCAAACGTCTCCAACGCTTTCATACCCTGTCTCTTCTCCAAGTCCATGTACGAACGGAAGAACAACGATCTGAACAAACCTCTGTCAATGGAGGACTGGTTCATGATCATGGAATCTTCTTGGTTGTAACCCGAGTAACACGCAATTGCCACAATAGCGTTCTGTCCAGCTGGCAACTCACGGAACTTCAAGTGCTCCATCGCTCTGGTGGTGGCCAATGGCTTTTGAGGGTAGTATAAAATGTTTGCCATTGTGTCCATTCTCACCGCGTAGTTTGTCAAGAACACTCCCATGGCCTGCTTACCCATAGCGGACTGGTAGGTGTTACGAGGAGACTGGTTGTGGTCAGGGAAAGGAATAATGGAAGCTGCAACACCCAAGATCATCAGCGGATGGATCTCACAGTGGGTGAATGTGTGCGTGGATGTGGTGTACGTTGGCTTGATACGCTTCGCAGGGTCGAGCTCTTGCTCCTCCATCTGCAACTTCTTCTGTTGTGTCTCAGACAACGTGCTCTTGGAAGCGTCCAAGTCCTCGGGTGTCATGGCAATCATGATGGTCTCTTCCTCTTCTGCATCCACGTACTCAACCACACCGTCGCTAACCAAGGACGACCAGTTGTAGCTGGCCTCATCGTACTCATCGTACTCGGAATTCAACAACTTGTTCACGTGCTCCTTCTTCAACATTAACTCACCCTTGGTCTCGGACTCTGGGTCGTCATCCACAATGAACAACGGGCGGTACACACGGCCCGCGTCGGTGAAGATCTTGAACTCCTTCTCACGAATGTCTCTGATGATGGACACCTCGGGAGAAATGTCGCCCTTTCTTCTCAATCTGCGCATAGTGTCCACCAATTGAGCAGGCTCGCGATGGGTACCAACCCACACACCGTTGACAAACACACGCGTGCAGTCGGGGGAGTTGGAGGGCGCGTAGTCCTCCAAGGGCTCCATACCCCATTCCTCCAAGAAGTACAAGATCGGCTCGGAAGTAGTTCCGACAGAGATGCAAGTCATGAGAGACAAGTTCTTCACCAAACCACACGCCTGGCCCTCGGGGGTTTCGGCGGGACACACAAGGCCCCAGTGGGTGTTGTGCAACTGTCTGGGCTTGGCGATCTTACCGTCACGGCCGATCGGGGTGTTTGTTCTGCGCAAGTGCGACAACGTGGACGAGTAGGTGTAACGGTTGAGCACTTGAGACACACCGGCACGCGCAGACATGGCCTTGCGCTGTTCGCCCCAGTTACCTGTGGCCAACGAGTAGCGCAAGCCGTCGGTGACGGTCTGGGACTTGACGGCCAACGTGAGGTTGAACTCCTTGTCGTTCTCGACACACCGCTGCATGTAGTTGTAGATGTCACGGGTCAACTTCTTGAAGAGGAGACGGAACAACGACGCCAACAACGGCCCGGCCAAGTCCAAGCGCTTCTTGCCAAAGTGGTCTCTGTCGTCGGGCTCCTTGCGCTCCAACGCACACAACAACAAGCGGTTGACCATGTAGCCCAAGAAGAACGCCTTGCGCAGCTCGAAGCCGGCCTCCTGGGTGATGTTGGGCAACAACTCCTTCTGCAAGATGTCCTTGGCGTACTGGATACGCTTTTCACGGCGGATACCCAACACACCTCTGCGGCCGATGAAATCAAGCGCCACCTCGCGCTCCTGGATCACAAAGCCCTCCTCCACACACGGCTTCAACATCTCCAACATCTGCCAGTCGTTGGCGTCGTAGCAAATGTGCTCCAAGATGTCGCCGTCGGGCACCACCCCGAGCGCACGGAACACAATGACAATGGGGATGTCCTCCTTGATGTAGGGCAAGGTGGCCTTGATGGTGCGCCCGGACACGCCCTTGTCGTCACGGCCGTACAACTTGATCTGCATCGACGAGATGAGGCGCGAGCCGCGCTCGAGCGCCGAGCGGATCTCGGCCACGTGCGAGATGGGCGACGGCGCGGCCTTCTTGAACACCTGCACGATGTTGGCGGCGGAGCGCTCCTGGGCAATCAACACCTTCTCCGAGCCGTTGATGACAAAGTAGCCGCCCATGTCGTACGGGCACTCCTTCAACTCGTAGAACTCGTGCTCGCCGAGGTCGCGCAACATACAGAACTTGGACCGCAACATGATGGGCACCTTGCCCAAGAACACCTTCAGCACGGCGTCCTCGCCGTGCACGCGCTCCTCCACCCACTCGAGCTCGTTGCCCTTGCGCACGCGGTCGTCCGACGAGAACTTCTTCTTGGTCATGTCCACGTACAACGGCGACGAGTACGTCAAGTTGCGCAACCTCGCCTCCTGGGGGAACATCGGGTGCGTGGTGCCGTCGCCCTCCGTCTGCGTGGGCTTGGAGATGTAGATCTTGCCGAAGGTGATTTCGAACCGCTTGTTCTCGTACTGGTCCTCGGACGTGTGCTGCGCGGGCTGGTCCAAGATCAAGTGGCTGTCTTCCCACACGAGCTCTTGGATGGTGCTCTCGATGAACTCGTCGAACGAGTCCAACTGCTGCGACACGAGGCCTTTCTCCTGGAAGAACGACAGGATCACCGTCCAGCAGTCCTCCGGCGTGATGGCCGACGCATCGTCGTCGTAGAGGTACGGGTCGTCCAGCATGGTGTAGTTGAAAGTGTTCGCTCACCGTTTTATGCGAGCGGTGCACGCACGAAAATTCTCATCGCCCACCACTACCTCCTCCACTCCACCCGAGCCCCAAAAGTCCTGAAGCCGCCATGTTCAGTGCGCCCATTTTCGGAGCGCCCACGCTCAGAGCCGTGTCCTGGCTCGGCGCCGTGCGCACGCTCCGCCACAAGGCGTCGCCCCGCACATACCCCAAGATCAACGCTGCCGACGTGGTGCTCAACAAACCGCGCTACGGGTTCCGCCGCGAGCGCGCGCCGCTCCTCTCGCAGGGCGTGACCGAGCTCTTCCCCACGGGCGAGATCCGCCGCCGCTACGAGGCCGCGGGCAAGCCCGTGCCCATCAAGTACCGCGGCAACGACGACATTGCCCGGCGCAACCACGACAAGTTCAAGGACGAGGTGGCGCTGGGCGCGCCGCACTTCCGCGTGGGGCACAAGCAGGTGTACCTCCCCAAGGCGCGCGTGTGCTTGTTGCGGCCCAACGCCAAGCACACGCCGTACCAGGCCAAGTTCCTCGTGCCGCGCAACTTCAACAAGATGGACTTGCGCGACTACTTGTGGCACGTGTACGGCTTGCGGGCGTTGAACGTGACGGTGCAGTTGTTGCACGCCCGCTTCGTGCGCGGCATGACCGACCACGCCCGCTACCGCGCGCCCCAGTACAAGAAGATGACCATCGACATGGAGGAGCCGTTCGTGTGGCCGGCGTTGCCCGACGGCGTGGTGGAGACCGCGCAGAAGTTGCGCCGCGACCAGGTGGACGCCATGACCATGGTGAACGCCACGGGCTCCGACGTGCGCAAGCCCAGCTCGGCGTTCGACGGCTTGTACGAGAAGCCCGAGCTCCCCAACATCTTCGCGAGCAAGGCCTCGCGCAAGGCGCTCGCGGCCAAGATGGCGCGCGACACGGCGCGCGCCGACGCCGCGGCCGACCGCAAGCTTGTGGCCGACTACTTGAACCTATAGACTGTACATATGTCAATCGACACCACCTCCCCACCACCCAGCGCCTACTAAGACCAAGCACAACCCCACCACCCAGCACTTCCCCACCAGACCCAGCACATACAGCCGGGGCCTAAACGGACCCACCGGACCCAGGACCACCAGCACCTTCCATCCCGTCCACACGGACCACATACTTCACATGTAGCTAGCATTGAAGCACACATCACACTCCAGTAGCACACTAACTAGACATTCTAGTATACATGAATGTTCTTTCGGTGACGAGTGTAATGAGAGGTCGGACCCAAGCTTGCCTGTGTTGCACTCTTCATGTGAGTGCAGCATTTCGCAACCGAGCGGCTGCAACATTCTGCCAAAATGTCTTAGATTTACACTATTAAATGTCCTGACAATCCTCCATTATAATATTAATAAAAACAAAATAACATAACTCATATAGAACTGTAAAGGTAATGACAAATCTATGAGGCAACTTTAATCTAAAACCATGAATCTATTGTCACGCTACTCGATAAACTATTCTCCACCTCAATGAATCATCAACTTTAACATATAATACTTTTATGTCAGTTGGACAATCTCTCTAAACCTTACCCTTAACTGATCGTACATGCTCGTGGCATGTCTACACAAGCTCGTAGCTGTTTCTTACCATAGATCTAAACCAATTCGCTCACCAGAACCACAGACGGCCGGTTGCCCGCGCCTCCGGCTTGGCGTCTTGCGCCGGCGACTCCGGTGCCTTCGCCTTGACGTCCTTCGCCTGCGAGTCCGCCACGGAGTCAACGACGTCATAGTCGGCGAGGTCCGCATCTGTGTTGGCCTTGGGAGCTTCTCGACTAAAGAACGCCTTGCCGTAGCCGCCCAAAAGCTCACCATACTTGCCCGAGCTCTCACTGACTACCATCAGCGTGAACGGCACTAAGCGACTCACCGCAGCCAAGATCGGTTCGAGACTGAGGCTGTTGAGGTACGCAAGCTGGCCCTCCATCAACGGCTTGAGGTACTGGAAGTACACCATGCCGCAGCCCTGGCTCGAGAACTTCACCCACTCACTCTGCATGTCCCCGAAAGAGAGCACCTGCGACTGCTTGAGCCGAGTGCTGCTCAACACGATGGGTGCGATTAGCCACAATGAGAAGCACAAACGTGCCATGGAGTATAAGGGCAAGTACTTCAAAAGGAGCACCGACTCCGCCACGCGCACGCACCCGTTCACAATCCAGTAGATCATCCACATCTGTACCGTGAGGAGGCGGTAGTTCAAGGTGTCCTCCTCGATGCTGGCTTCGTTGGTGGTGGCGCGCTTGAGCATGGTGCCCAACGGGATCGACACGCCGCCAATGAGAAAGGTGGTTGCCCCGGTTTTGGTGGCTACTTTGGCATAGCTGTCGTAGGCGTTAAATGACGCGATGATGGGGTACAAGGAGGACGCCACCAAGCTGGGGGTTAGTAATTGCTGCAACACGGGGCAAAACGAGCTACGTACTCAAAGATGTCAAAAAGTCCGATCATGAGAGCAAAGCAAGTTGAGGAAGGGACCGAGGAATTGCAAGATTAAGGTTGTAGTTTATCAGAAACGTACGTACAGGGAGCATCACGATAAGATAGTGCGTTCCGGGGATGGTCGTGCGGGTGCAAAAAAGGTCCCACCACTTACGCCAGCCTGCCGGGGCACGTAATATGCCGAGGATGGCTCTCTCTTATGGGCTCAAGGGCGGTGGCGTCCACAGCTTGGCTGGGGTGGTGCTCATTTGTGCCTCGGAACTGGGCGGGCGCGTGACCTGTTTTAGTGAGTGACCTCACCATCCGATTGGGCAGGCCATGCTGCTGGAATAATCTCACAATGGTCCGATCTAGCCAACGATGCATCTATGTGCAGATGTCGCCTTCATTCTCTGGGCCACAGTGGCCGCTGATCACAATCTGAGGTCCCAGCTGCACCCTGCAGGTTTGAGGTGTTTGTGCGTCCGGGCTCTCGCTTATAAACCACAGTACTTCCTTTCCTCCATTGTATCGTCAAATGCCACACCAGTACCAATTCAATGTTACCATGTCCTGCTCAGGATGCTCAAACGCCGTGCTGAAGGCGTTGGGAAGATTGGACGGCGTGACGGATACGCAGGTTAGCTTGGACGACCAGCTGGTCAAGGTCTCCACGGTGGACTCGTTGGACTACGACACGGTGTACAACACCATCTCCAAAACGGGGAAGAAGATCATCTCTGGCTCCGAGGTGTCCAGCTAGGTGTCCAGCCAGGTGCTTAACTGCTTCTTATTTCGATGATTTCACCAATGCAGCGTTCTCGGAGCTCGCTCGGAATGAAGACGCTCTTGATAACCTTGATCAATTCTTCTGTAGTAAACTCGTAGAGCTCGCCCTCGTAGAAGAGGTCCATGATGTCCGTCAAGTGATTGCTGATGAGAAAGATGGCTTGTCTGACTTTGTTGTAGGTGGCTAGCTTTTTCGGGTCCTCTCCCACTTTGACCAACACCTCCGACTCGGTCGCCTGCAAGCTTTCTAAAAAGCGCGTGAACTTGTCCGACTGGTATTCGGTGATTTCGCCGGAGTTGACAATCATGTCGAGCACCAAGTGGTTCATCAAGTTCAGGAGCTGCAAGATAAGTTCCTTGAACTCGTACGAGTTTGTGCTCGCCAATTGGCTGGAGCAGAGCCGTTGGATCACCTTGGACACGCTACTTGTTCCTGCTGCGATACCGTCATCGTCATCATCGCCCATTGGCGTGCCTTCATTGTTCGAAAAGTCAATTTTCGAGATGACTTCGGTAACCTCGTTGACGAGACCTCGTTTATAATGCTTCCATTCAGCGATTGATGATTGCAACAAGTAGTCGTCGGCGCACCTGACAAATCTCAAATCGTTGCAGAGCAAAAACAGCTCTAAGGGAGGCGGATAGGAGACAAGTGCGAGAGAAAGAATAGCATCGTGGAGCAATCTAGCATCGCTACCTTGTGACTCTTGGGCAAACCGCTCGAGGATGTCAGAAAGCTTCTGAGGAATAGCGCTTGTCGTGATCTTGATCGTCTCAGCCCGAACTTGTTCCCTAACTTCATTCTGGGCCTTTGGCAAAGGTGCCGTGGGTTTCGCATTGACCGGTTTCGCATTGACCGGCTCGGACTCGTCGACCCAGTCGTCCTCATCGCCCCAGTCATCCCAATTGTCCGACTCTGCTCTGGACTTTCTTTCTTCGACGTCCGAGCCCCAGCCTGCGTCCCAGTCAATTTCCTCATCGCTTTGGGCCGCCTGTTCATTCTGAACTGGCTCGGCCGTATGTTCTGGCTCAGGCAGTTCCTCAACGTGCTCAATCACCTCCTCCATCTGCACGATATTACGAAGATCCGTATCGAACTGCGGAGATGTGAATACATCTCTGATCTCGTGTATGTACTTCTCGGTGACCCAGGCGAGGTAAATTTCATGAAGATTCTCCTGCAACCTGTCTTGTGCTGTAAAGATATTTCTGATGGGCATTGGCCACCCCGAACGGGATATAAGGTCCAACGTCTCAATCAACTCCTCCGTCATCTGCTCTTTGCTGTCCATGAAGATCTTGATGTTCTCTGAAATGGTCTCAACCAAACTATTAGAAATGGACGTCGAGTAAGAATGTTTGAAATTGTTGTTGCTTGTGGCGTTAATGAACTTGACGAATGCTTTGAAGGATCTGAAGTAGCTCAGAGATAGATACTGGTTGGCTGGGGGTGCAGTAGTCAATCTCAATGTCAATGTGGGTCCATCTTGTTGAAGCTCGAGATAGGTCTTCCTAGTCACTAGCTTCTTCAAGATCTCTTTTTCCCACATGATCTTCTTTGCGTTTAGCGCTTCGGATATGTCATTCACCGCAGCGTACAGCTCAAACTCTTGGTACAAAGCATTGAATTCAGAAACACTGAAGTCAATATCATTGACCATTATATGCTCGTTGATGATATACTCGCCTGGGGTGTCCACATCAGGATACAAGAGCAGCAATATCAACTTCAACTTTGTGGTATACTGGTTTCTGAGATCCGTGTAATAGGCCCTCAAGACGGGTACAATGATGAGATCCACCTCAGACAAGCGCTGTAGCCTTGCGTAAAGCTTGCTCAAGTTGTCTAGATTGCTCTGCAATTCGTGCTTGTCGCACACGTAGTCAGCAGCACCAGTGGGATCGAAAGCCACTTTGATGTCCTGGATCAAAGCCCTGATTAACCAAAGGTCGTTGAGAAGCTTACCTGCTTCTTCGACTTCTTGGAATTGGGCGTGAAGCTGATGCAATGACAATGACTCAAGATCACTGCCTACCTTGTCTTGTTGCGGAGGTCGGTACTTGGAGTCTTGCAACACATCTTCAATGGAGGCAGACGAGCAGAGCTCCGAGATCCGAGGTTCTAGGTCTTCCAAGAGCGCCGTTTTCTCGGCCAAACTCGCAGCAATTGACATGAAGCGTGTTATTCTGATCTCTCGCGAAAATCGCAATACTGTCACTACAGGACTGACTAGATCAGCAAGAAAAATACTTTACAGAGAAGAAAATTCACTTAACAGAGATAAGACAATTCAACTGGCACATACGTGTGGTGAAATAAGGTCACCTTTGAATAGTGCAATGGTGCATAGCTACGGGATGTGAAACGATCCAAATTTATTAGGTATTAGCTGGATCTCGTCAGATCAAGTCCTCCGTAATGTCGTCATCCACGTACTCGTCGTCCTTGTTCATTCTGTAGACTGTCATCGCCATACTGGCGAAGTTCAATGAGGTCATGAACCACTCAGGCACGGGGAAGTTGTAGAGCTCGATAACATTGAAGGCCAAGTCCAAAAAGTTACCGACCAACTCGATGTTCAACATCATCTTGTCAAAACGCAAGTCTCTGAGGACCTTCTCATACTTGCGGAATATGTTGTCCTCATTGGAGTCATCGAGCAACTTCGAGTTCAGGTTGCTTTTGAGAATCAGGAGCTCGGTGTTGACTTTCCTCTCCTTGCGGATGACATTGAGAAGCTGAGACACGGTCTTCCTGATCAAAAAGACCAAGATGAGCACCCAGAGCCTGTTTGTGTGTTTTAGCACGTGCGACAACGCCGTGGGGAACATGGGAAACTTGGAAAGAAGATGGAGGTTGTCCAAGATGTTGGCAACCGTTTCTAGGATAGCAATAGCAGTGGCCTCGACTCGCTTGAGCGTCCACTTGTTCTTGTGGAAGTTGGGTCGCCTTCTGCCTTTGGTGGTCGGTTCCGAGGATTTCGGGAGGGCAAACTTCTCGAAAATCGGCGGATATAGCGGCGCAGGAAGCGGAGGGGGCGACAAGAGCGATGTGTTTCTCTTCTGCTCTAGTTTCTGCTTCTCTTGCTGTGCTTGACGGAGTTTTCTAACCACGTCGTACTTGTCTTGGGTCACGGAGCTGTTGCCGTTCTTGTATTGCTTCTCGATGAAGTTGAGTAAGTCTTGGACCACGACCGCACGGTCTGCTGAAGAGGAATCCTGGAATGCGGGAGCAAACGGCGGATTCTCCGAAATGATTGTAGTAACAGCCATAACAATATTGGCTGGTGAGAGTTTCCCCACCATATTTGATACAGGAAGCATCCGCGGCATGAGTGTGAAATACGATAGAGGCATTGGGCATTAGGCATTAGTAGCGTACTCATCAGGAGAGAATGCGGAAACTCACTAGTCACTTCACTAGACTTCATGTTCCTTGCAAAATGAGCTTGCCGAGCACGCGCAGTAGTTTCCAGAACTTTTGGTCGCCCCGTGCACAGTTGATGTCTGCTACTTCTCGCGCAGTAAACGGCGCAGAAGACACGTGGAGCTTGTCGTCAAACGAGATATTCTGTCCGCCCAACGTCAAGGTGTGGATACCACCCGACGAGTGGAAGTCAACTTCTGCGGGTACGAAGTTGACGAGTATCGCATTGAGCTCGCGGAGCCATTGGGCAAACACCTGCTCCGGTTCCTCGTTCAGCGACTTGGCTCCGGCCTGCTCGAGCTGATGCTGGAGGTCGCGAAGCTTCTCATGTAGCGTTGCAATGAGCCTATCTTTCGTCTTGATCTCGGCGTCCGCCTTTTCGACATCGAGCAACAATTGCGAGAGCGTGAGCTCCTCTTGCTTCAACGCGTTGTCGGCGATGCCAATGGCCTCATTTAGCCCGATATCCCCAGAGTCAATGAGCTTCTTCAAATTGAAAAGGGTGCGGTAGTTCTCGTTCTCGGGAGCCTTCAAGAGGCCATCCAACTCGCTCTGCAAGGCCAGAATGTCACCAAGCGTGTCGTCCACATCTTTTCGACGCGCCTCGAATGTTCTGTTGACCAGAATCACTTCCTCGGCGATGTCTTCGCTTTCTCTAATCAATGCAAGCATCTGGTCCTTAAGTGACTTTAGCTTCTTCTTGGACTCAGCATTGGACACCACTAGCTCGTCCACATCGTCTTGATCAACAGTCGCATCGTTGTCGATCAACAAGAGACGGAGAAACTTGTCTCGTGTTTCCTGCTCCAAGTACTGGAACTTGAGTTTGGAGAAGAACTCCTTCAAATGGGCTAGCTCGTCCTTAATTGCGTTTGGGTCGCTGAGCTTGAGCGTGGACGCGTCCATAGCGGACGCAAACGTCGACGCTGCCGTGGACATCGACACATCCTCGTACTCAACCATGGTGATTAGGTGTGTTTTGCTACGCGGTTCACAGTGGCACCTGCATATTATATATAACTGGGGTTACGCTCCAACGTTCTTGAGCTTGGCTAGCTGCTCGCTGAGCAAGTCGGGCACCTCGATGGCCTCGTGCTCCTCCACAGGTTTCGTCTTGGTGAGCTTCTCCTTCTTCTCTTGCTCCTGCTTCTCCGAGGGCGTCATGATGAAGTCGCTGAAGTTGATCTTCAGCGACACCTTGCTGACGCTCTCGTCGTCGACCGCGGTCTCGTTCCACTCGGCCAACTCCTTCTCGTGCTCGCGCTCGATGGCGAACTTGACCGACTCCAACACGTTGTCGCAGAGGTGCTTGGGCTTGTACTTTGGCACGGTTCCCTCCTGGTAGACACCGGTCTTGACGAGGATGGAGAACCACGTTTCGTCGTGCGAGTTGGCGAACCGGATGTCGGACTCGGGGGTGTCGCCCACGAAGTAGACCGTGGACGAGGGCGGCATCTGTAACGTGATCTTGTCCTGTAGGGACAACTCGCCGAACTTGCCGACGCCGTCGCTGTCGTCGTCGTCGTCGGAGTAGTCGCCGGACTCCAACTTGGCTTGGTTGATGAACTCCTCGCCGTCGTCGTTGACCAAGATGTCGGCCTTGCTGGCGTCGGGGTCGTTGACGCTCAACTTCTTCAAGTGCTCGTCCAACATGCCCTTGCGCCACTTGCTCAACACCTTGTTGGCGAACTTGAACGTGCCGGCCTGCGGCTTGCCGAAGCGGTGCACCTTCAACTCGTGGCCGGTGTGCTCCCTGTACAACGCGGCGATGGACACCTGCAACGCGCCCATGCCGTAGCGCGACAACTTGTAGTTGGTGGCCCAGATGAAGTCCGAGTGGGCAAAGTAGATCTCGGGGCCCTCGCCGTACGTCTTGGACTCGGTGCCCATGACGCCGTTCTTGGACAAGAGCAACTCCAAGATGATCTGCTGGTCCGCGGCCCAGTTGCGCGAGTCGGCAAACACCAAGATGGCGTCGATGGCGATCTTGGAGAAGTCCACGCCCTTCTTGCAGCTCACCTGCTCCTCCTCGGTCAAGTCGTGGTAGGGCGACACCGCGGGGTTCCAGTGCAAAATGTCCAACGGGGTGTACACGTTCTTGAACCCGTACAGCTCCGCCACGTTGCGGCACACGTTGCCCACGCCGCCCACAACCAACACGTTCTTGTACTGCGGCACGAGGTCGCGCATGGGCGTGTGGCCCTGGATGATCTGGTCCACGCGGATCTCCGTCTTCAACCGCTGCAGCAAGTCCTCCGCGCGCTGCAGCTCGGGCTTGCCGCCGCCGTTGGTCACGAAGATGGACGGCACCTTGATGTTGTACTTGTTCTCGCCGTTGAGAAGGCGGATCGCCTCGACGGCCTCGGGGATGGTGTTGGGCCCGCGCAAGATCACGCCGTCAATGTCGAAGCAGAAGGCGTACGACGCCACACGCGGGTGGTCAATCACCGTCTTCTTTTTGCGGCGGATGATGGACGAGTTGCGCGACAACTTCGCCAACGAGTCCACCTTGCGCAAGTTGGCGTTGGAGCCCTGCTTGGAGAGCGATGTGGACGACGACAACTTGGTCAAGCCGTTCTGCCACTGATTAAGGTCCGAGAGCGAGAGCGACGACACGCGGTGCTTGCGCGCGACGGGCACGAGGTCGTCGATGCCGTCGTTGTTGAGGTACAGCTGGAACGCGGGTGCTTCTGTGCCGGGGGTGTTGTCGTTGGTGTTCGTCATGGTGGTGTGGCTAGGTAGGTGGGCGGTACTGCTCTATATATGGTTTCGATGTGGGACACTCCTGCAGGCGCCACGCAGTAGCAACAAATGTGCATGGTGTGTGCAGATGCGCTGGAGGGAAGAGCAGCGGGCTCGGGCAAAGTGGCGGGCCGTGTGTGCCTGTGGCTAGGGCGCTTGCGTGGGACGAGTGGCTGTGGCGAGTGGAGCGGTGTTGGGGCGTGGAACGTCGACTTGGCTCCGGCACACCCCGCGGTGGGACCGCTGCACTCCGCCGCGAATGACGTCAGTGGTCGGAACAAACATACGAGTGCCATGCGCCACTAGGCCCGGCTGGTTAGTCCGTTGGACACGTGCAGGCCAATGGGGCCGGTGTGGCTGCTGCGGTGGCCTTGCCTCGAGGCTGCCGGCCGGCGTGGCACGGTTGTGGCTGGTACGGAATTTCCTCTGCGTTCCACGCATTCGCGGGGTACGTTACTGTGCACTAGGCGTAGCGCGATCGCTCTAAGTGCGAGCAGGCGAGGCTAAAATGGTTTGGTACCGGATTGGACCGATTTGGCATCGTGCCAGTTCGAGACGTGAATGGTCTCGAGCGCATTTTGCGTGAGTGGGCTCGGGTCGCTCTAGCGATTCCCGTATAGTGTGCGCACAATCTAATTAAGCTGGAGTCATAGCACTTTGCGCTTTAGCGTGGGGCCCTGGCCACGCACCACGCGTAACTTCCTGATTTGTTCTTCTGGACCGGTGCCCACACTCGAGCCTACTCTGCCCTACTCTCCCATTCTCACACCTCCATACTGCCTCCACAACCATCTATATTCTGCCTCCACAACCATTTCTATTTCTCCTCGACCGCCATCATCATCTCTTCCTTGCTTTCTTCCTTTTTTTTTCCTTTTTCGTTCCTTTTTCTTCCCGTGCTCTGGCCTCTGTCGTTCCTGGCTACTTGGCCTGCGCACCTACGCAGTACTAGTACTACTCGCACAGCACAATGCAACATGAAGAACAGAACATCCTGATCGACCAGCTTGAGGACCAGCTTATCGACCATCCGGATGCGTCCACCACCATGCAATTGAACGAAACCTCCTATGACGAGACCTTCCAGAACAAGCTCAACGAACGCGCAAATCAGATCGTTGCTGGCAACAAGTGGCAGCCCAACTCCAAGGACCTGGGGCCCTCGGGCACCGGCAACTGCTACCTGTTTCTCTTCACAAAGCCCGTATTGCATTACACATACTCGGATCTCGGCACTCTACCTCTGGAGCTCGCGGACTGGTTCACGGCCGCAGACCTTAAGGTGCTAGACATGGATGCATTGAGGACGGTTCCGGCGGAGCTAGCGTCACTCGCCGGCCTAGACCCATACAAGCCGTCGCGCAGTCTCGACAAGTTGACCCACTACGCCTTCGGCGCATTTGCGTCGGCACCTTCTAAGGAAGACCACCGCGCTAGCATTGTGCTGAACTGCAATGATCTCGTGAGCCGAGGATCCCACAAGGCCGTTTTGAAGCTTCTTGTGCAACTACTAACGGACTGCCAGAAGGTGCCGTCGGATCGTGCCAAGACGTTTGGCGCAAACTACCTCAAGGTAATGTCCGTCGCCTACTTCCTCATATCTACAGCATTGGCATCAGACGACAGAGCAGAGTTGGCTCAGAGTTTGCACGAGGTGGATTTACCGTCCCAGCTTTTGCTTTGCATCGACAAGTGGAGGCTAACGCCATCCCCGCACTTGAAGGTGAGAAACTGCTTGTTGCTTCTTTGGAAGTCACTTCTTTTGGTTTTCGGCGGCTCAGATGCCTTGTCTCGTGTCGACGAGTACCTCGTGAAGAAGCACGGCATCAAAAACAAAAATAGGAAGAGCCCTTCAGACAAGCGCCTCACCTGTTCTCCCTTGGACTACTTCACTTTCAAAGAGAACCTCTCCGACAAGTATCCCTTGCTCCTGACCAGTGAGGTGTCTAGCACAGAAATCGACAAAACTGGCACTAACAAGACTGAAGCGGCCGCAGGTGATGCGGCCAGTGTTTGCTCCATTCTGCTGGACCTCGACTCGCTCACGTTGAGCCAGGAAGAATACATGGCAACACACTCTTACTCGAACTCGTTGTCCAACTTGATTGAGATTCCAAGAACAAACAAGTCGCATACCGTCTTGGGGCAATTGCCCGTTCAAACTTTGCATATCGCCACCCCAGTGCCGTCGCCTCCAAGTACTCCCTCCGACTTCATGTCTGGCGGCGAGAAGGTCAGAAAGCTGTACCACGTCCATCAAGGCATGCCGTTCATCTACCCTACAGAATCCAAAAACGACGTACCAGAAGCCATCAACGAGGCGGGCGCATTGTTGGAAGAGGCTGTCTACGAAAGCTACTCCACGAAGCGCATGTGGAAAGAACGACAACTCTTTATGGCCCAAGAACGTGGAAGTGTGAATGAGAACGAAGTGCCCGACTGCAGCGAGCGTTTCGAAGATGACCTCAATACTCCCGACCTCTCGTCCTACGCAAACGAGATTGAAGCTTTGCTCAGAGTGGAGGAATTCTACGCCACCTCAATGTCTCTGTTCCGTGGGCTAGTTGAAGTGATCATTGGCGTGATGAAGTCCAACAAGGTTGAGTTCAGCTTGAACGACGCGGAACGAGAACTTGATCCTGAAACGTCCTTCTCCACGCGATTCAGTGCGACGGGCCACCAGATCAACGAAAAGCTCCAAGATGCAATCTTTCAGCAGCTAGAGATGATACGGGTCAAAGACTCCACATTGAGAGCGTGCTCGGCCATCTTGATTCTTCTTCTCAAATGGTTCAAGGCTAGCCATGTGCTCAAATACTACTATTTGAGTTCTCTTTTGTTCGACTCACAGTACTTGAATGTATTCGTTGACTTTTTGAACAACAGTTTCTCAAACACGGCGTTGCAGGCTAGCGAGGGAGACAACAAGGGACTTCCCGCTTACGAAGTCCTTTCGGCACAAAACAAATTGATGAACCCATACATCTACCTTCCCCAGTTTGACTTCTTCAACGTGTGCCAAGGCGACACCTCGGCGCCCAGAGGAAAAGTCGAGTTAATCAACAAGGTGCCAATTGCCAAGATGCCCACCACGTTCGACGAAAGCGAGCACACCATCCTCAACATCACCGACTTCAACGCCAGGTTCTGCTTCACCTTAGCGAACTTGCTCAAAGTCACCAACAAAATTTTGATTAAAAACATCACTCAGCGAATTTTTGTGTTCAATGAGACCAAGCCCACAGACCTTCTCAAGATTGTCTTGCTAAACTACGTGGCTGACGACCTCCAATTGCCGCTCCTCAAAATATTCAAAAAGCTTGTTCCCTACCAGGGGCGCAAGTGGCGCGGTCTCAACATGGACGTGATATCACTCATCTACATGAACTTGAAGCTTTCTTTGAAGGACAACTGGCTCAGCGGACGAGATCTCGAATGTGATTTCAACAATTCGGTCGACCAAGAAATTGCGTTGCGGTCGCTTTTGCAGTTTTACAACGTCCGCAGATACCCCAACCAAATGCATTCGTTGGGCTACAACTTAGATCCATCCACCACCACTTTCGAGTGGGACTAATATATAGCATTGCTCACTGGCTGTAGTGATCTCACTGGCTGTAGCGATCTCACTGGCTGTAGCCGTACTCCACAGTACTGTGCGCGGTAGTGCGAGGCTCTAATAAAATTTTCGAGATTTGCTACATGCTCGCTACAGTCCTGCCTTGATAGCTACATCAAATTAATCCGCAGAAATGGTTAAATTGACCCAAGTCGACGACGAGACTGCGACCCAATTCGAGAAGAAGGCCCCCGCCACTACCCAGTTCGACAGCGAGTCCGAGTCCGACTCTGAGTCCGACTTTGAGGACGAGTTTGATGTCGAGAACGAGACGTTCTACGACAGAGTCGTGGCCTTGAAGGACATCATTCCTCCTGGCCAGAGAAACCAGATTGTCAGCACGGCTGAGTCTGTGCAGAGCTTGGTGTCTTCCGCTTTCGCCAAGGGTGGATCCTTGTTGTGGGCGGTGACTTCCTCTGTCTTGTTGTTGGGTGTTCCATTGTCGTTGGCCATTTTGGCTGAGACCCAGTTGCAGGAGATGGAGAAGGAGATGTCCTTGCAGAAGTCTGCCCAGGAAGTGTTGGCTCCAGGGTCCGAGGGTGCTTTCGGTGAAGAGAAGAAGTAAGAACTATGACCGACTTTCTACAGGCATTTCGGCTCGGGCTGCACTTGCTGCATGGTTGCATGGCAATCAATGTCACGTATTGATGACTTGTATATATTTGGTAATGTCCAATAAAGTAGGCTTGCGGGCCTAGGAGTATGCGACGAATGCACAGTATACTGAACACGTTAGACCTTTTTGTGCTTGATGGACAAGGCGTAAATGTCCAAGAAGGAGGTGATTTCGGTAATGATCTCAGCGACAAAAACGCCGTGGACGCCGAACGTAACACCCATTCCGGTCCACATGACACCAGCAAGAGTGTTGGTTCTGTCGTAGCCGTAGCTGTTGATCAAGACAGTGGCCAAAACGAGCTGCACGAGGGGCAAGAAGATAGGAGCCTGGACGTAGGGGAAGTCCTGCAAGGTCAAGTGGGCCAAGATGATGCGACCCACGCAGAACGCAATGGTGAGGCCAATGGTGATCATGAGCGGGAAGCCAAACTGGCTAGGAACCTCGGGGAACACGACGATGAGCATGAAGATAAACCCGTAGTAGTAGAAGAACGGAAGCAAGCCCAAGTAGGCGTCCGAGATGCTCTTTCTGGCCGAGGCGTGCAGCAACTTGGAGTTACCCTTGTACGCTTTCGACACGTTCTTCATGGCCGAGGAGATGTTGAAATACAACGACGCCAAACCCGCGACACTGGACACGAACGTAGTGGAGATGTGGTAGACGCCGAGCCCGTGGCCAAGCGAAGTCAAGTCCAAGTCGATCAAGTTCATCTTCCAGATGCCGGGGCCAAAGATTCCCGTGAGCAAATACACTCCAACGATCATCAAGATGCCCTCCACCGGGCCGCTGAACTGCGACAAGAACAACGTGTGGGTGTGGTACTCCTCCCAAGTGGACGTGTAGAAGTTGCAAACGGAAGCAAACTGAGCAATCAAGAGAAGCCACCCGTAGCCCAACTGCAACACCGAAGCAAACACAATGGACGCCAACGTGGTGTTGATCGCGTCGATCGAGTGGTCGAACAATTCGCCCAATGGCCCACTTTGGCCAGTTCTTCTGGCATGGCACCCATCGCAACCGTCAAACGTTTGGTACATGAAGAGGCCAAAAGCGTAGAAGAAGTAGCACCAACGCGGCGAAGGGGCGTTCAAGTAGGGGTCATAGTAGAAAACACACAAGAGGTTGGCAATGACGAAAAACAAGCCGAGCAATGTGATCACATTGGGAGCCATGTCCAATGGGAAGATCTGGACGAACGAGTTCCACCATCTCTTCAACACATAGCGAGAGATGAGCGAGTGGTCTTCGGACGAGTACTTGTAAAGCTTCAAGTTCTCGAGCTTTTTGGAGGGGATGAAAAGGCCCATGGTGCAAGTAGTTGTTGATCTCCAAACTGATTGTTGCTTGCTTCACGTGGTGCAATCTTCACGTGAACGCGCAGCACGTTGTAAGGCTGATCTGGAGCCTAAAGCTGTTCCAGCGTAGAGATTACAAAGAGGTGGGCGAGTAAGCTAAAGAAATCATCTGGAGACATTTTCTAAAGAGGCAGCACTGTAACTACGTTCACAGGTTTAGTGCCCACAAGCAATTTTTCTCCGGCACAATTCACCGCACCAAAGATTCCTCACTTGCTTAGAACAAAGACCAGACAGCGCTTAATCCCACTGCATTGCTTGTCTGATCCGATCTTCCCTTCGTTTGAACCCTTCCGCTCATCAGAACGTCCTTCTCTTCCTTGCACGCACGTCACTAGCCATGAACTCGTTGGATCAAACCATCAACTTGAAAGTGAAGATCACTGATCTCTTTGATAATTCCATCACCGCCACCATCTATGCATTTTCGGCGAGCCAAGAGGTGTTGGCGCTCAAAGTGCATCCGGCCAATGGGCCCAAGAAGGCCAACTCCGAGGACGAAACGTTCAGGATCATAAATACATCATTCATCAAGTCTCTTCAGGTGCTATCACCTTACCCGAAGAAGACTGGCAAGGGGATCGAGGCCATCACGCGCATCAAGAAAGTCGACATCCAGCAGCTTGAAAGCAAGTTCAACGTTCCCACCAAGGAGCACACGAAGCCTACGGAGCAGAAGCCGCGAGCAGCTCTGCCTGGAGCATCACACCCAAAGAAAAACACGCCCAGCCCCATGGCCGCAAAGATCTTCGACAAGTTGTTGAGCAGGTTCGGCAAGGAAAACATCCTGTGGCACGGCAACGACTCGATTCTATTGTTCAGGGAGGTGTCGGTGTCGAAGCCCTATGCGCTCAACAAAATAAGCAACTCCAAGAAGGCGCAGTCCTCGGAGCACATTGAAAAAATTAGAACAGCATTGAGGGAGATTTGGTTGGAGATGGACAACTCCAGGCGCGGGGGTTGACCGATGAGCATTCAAATAATGATAGAAGATGTGCATTGCGACATGTAGACTACTCACTTCCATAGTGGTACACCCACTGTAGCTCCACCTTGTCGAAGAGCCGCGACATTTTGGTGAACTTGATGCCCCGAAACCCGTCGAACTGTTCCCAGTCGAGCACCAACTTTCTGGAGATGCATGCGTGCTCGCTCACTGGCAACGGCCTGTTCACGTCGGTGAGCGTCTCAAAGTACAAGTTGAACCATGCGTAGGCGAGGCACAACTGCCGCTCAAACGAGATTCTGATATCCTTGAGCTTGCGGTCGAGGTGTATCATGAGAGGGATCTCGTAGTACGAGGATGTGCCAGTGATGGTGGGCAACATCAACGTCTCCGAGACCAAGCTTTCTGCCTCCAAGCCATTTTCCTGCGGCACGTAGGTGGAGATGTTGAGCTTGCTGAGAATAGCCAACAGCGTGGGCCGGACTATGGTTATGCTCAAGATGGCCAGCTCCTTGTTGAACGGTGTTTGTTCAAGCAGATGGTACAACTTGTGGTTGACCCTCATGTCGCTGGCAAACAGGAGATACCTCCGCCAGTACTCCAAGTAGCGGACCTGGCTCAAAATCGAGATCCCCGGGCCAAAGAACTTTCTCATGCGTCTTCGGGTGAAGGCGGTGATTGCTTCATCCACCGTGAGTAATACACCTCTCTGCTGGGCCTCGAACATGAGGTACGCACAGCACACCGTGCCCGACCTTCCTTTTCCTTCTTTGCAATGGATAAGCGCCACGTTTTTCGGCGACTTCTTCAAGAATTGGTCGATACCCAGCACGATACGAAGCAAGAGGTCGATGCTTGGCGGCAGGTGGTCCGGAATAGGGTAGAACGACCAGTTTTCGGCGCCGATGGTGCTCGAAGAGTAGCCGGCACCTTCGCCGCGGAGGTTCCAGATGTGCCAGTGGCATTCGGTCTCTGTTCGGTAGCACTTGTTGAGGTGAGAGACCACCTTATCGAGAGGGGAGCGGAAGATTGTGGACACAAAGCTGTCTGTGGGCCCGGCGGCCACGATGATTCTGGGCGTTATGTACGAGAGATCCAACCACACGCCGGCGTCGTGGTAGCTATGCTTGGGCGCAGACACAATTGTTCGCAAGAGACTGGTGGGTAGCATTGGGTGCAAAATACTACACGCGCGGTAACAATAAGGAATGATGATTCGCAGATGCGCTAACAACAATATATACATTGAAAGTTGCGACATGCTTCCGTTATTTTGAAGAAAGCTGCTGCACTTCCATTATTCTTTTGCCACAGTCTGTGATGTCATCAGACAGACGCCCACACCGGGCACTCGTGTGCGCTCACTGAGCCATGAACTCGCGCACCTTCTCGCTCAAAACGGGGTCGTCTCTGATCTTCAATTGTATCTTGGTGGCCTCGGCAAACGACGTGGCCTGGACCTTCTCCTCGATGGTTCTGGCCAACTCGGAGCCTTCCTCGAAGAGATGCACCGCCTCCTCCGGCTTGTCGGTCTGCAACTTCACCTGGGCGAGCGAGATGCGCGCAATCTCCGACTTGGGGTCCAACTCGCACGCCTTGGTGAGCAACTCGTCGGCCAACGGCAACTGCTCGGGGCCCTCGCGCGAGATCAACGACGCCTTGTTGATCAAGGGGATGGCGCCCACGCTGAAGCTGGGCAACGCCTCCTGCAAGCGCGCGGCGGTCTCGTACTGCTTGATGGCGCCCTCGATGTCGCCGTGGTCGGCCAAGATCTCACCGTAGTAGTTGAGGATCTCGGGCGAAGTGGGGAAGCGCAAGCGCGCCGCGTTAAACGCGTTCTGCGCCTCCTCGAACTTGTGCTGCTTGTAGATGATGCATGCCAACTGGATGTACGCGTACTGGTTGTCGGGGTTGAACTTCTGCGCCTTGAGGAAGTTCTCCTCGGCCTTGTTGAAGTCGGACGTGAGGTAGTACAACTGGCCCAAGTGGTAGTACACGTCGCCGTTCTCGGGGTCGCTCTTCTGCGCGTACTCAAAGTCCGCGAGCGCCTCGGCAAAAGACGAGCGGTCGGCGTTGATCAACGCACGCAAGATGTAGGTTCTGGAGCGCGGCTTCAACGCCATCGCCTTGTCGATGAGCTCGGACGCCTTGGTGGGCACGTTGCGCATGAACATGAGCGCCGCCACGTACTCCAACGCGATGGACGCCTTGGCAGCATCCGGCGAGTCCTTGGTCAACAGGTCCACGTTGTACGCCTGCACGGCCTGGTTGAACAACGTGTCGGCGGCCTCGTAGTCCTCGTTGGTGTTGGCGTTGAGGTGCGCCAACGCGTCAAACAAGAACTTGTCGGCGCCGGTGGATTCAGCAGAGATGCCCTCGGGCGCAGACTCCGTCACGTAGGTGCCGAAAAACGACCCGATGGTGGACGCGGACGGCAACTCGGGAGTGCGCTGCTCCAACTGCGCGTCTACCACCTTGAGCGAGTGCTTCTGCAACGCCTTCTCCAACTGCTGCTCCACAGACTTGGAGTTGAACCCGCCGAAGATCGTTAACGCGGTCAAGTCAAACATCGCCTCCGGGTACATCTCCAACGCCTCGTACGAGTTGGCGCGGCGCAAGATGCACTTGACGTAGTCACGCTTGATGTCGATGGCGGCGCTGGCGTCCTTGATCACCTCCTCGTGCTTGTTCAACGCGGCGTAGCACGCCGACCGATTCGAGTAGAACACGGGGTCCTGCTTGACGCGCAACGCGGCCAGGTAGAACACAATCGCGTCCTCGGCCTGCTCGGCCTTGTAGCGGGTGTTGCCCGCGTTCTTCAACGCGAGCGCCCACTCCTCCTTCTGCTCGTCCGAGAGCTGGGCCACCATCTCGTCGGTGAAGTCAGGGAAGCCCTGCGCGTTCACGGGGTACGGCGCCTTGCTCTCGGCGCGGGCGCCGTTCTCCTTGGGCTCGTCCTTCTTCTTCTTCTTGGACTTTTTCTTCTTGCTGGCGGGGTCGGCGGGCTGCTCGGGCGCGGGCATCTGCGTATAGTAGTAGTAGGCCCCGACGGCCGACGCTCCGGCCAACAAGCTGAAGACAATCGCCGTCTTATTTCTCGCGATGAAGCTGGACTCAGACATGGGTGGGGTTGCGGCGCTTGGTTGACTTTTTTTCACTGAGAATGGCAAACGTGACACAAAACAGCGCGCGCTATCTGCCTTGCTACTTGCTCTATGTATGCATGGCAGTAGAACGAGAAGATGACGAGCAAGTAGAAACGAGTAAGACGAGCAAGTAGAAACGAGTAAGAGTTGACGAGTAAGTAGAAGATGGTGGAGTTGTAGATGGTACTGTAATGTATTCCTGGTTGTATCAATGTGCGTAGTGAAGTCAATTCAACTGCTTGTAAGTCATGTCAATGTCCATGTCAATTGTACTGCCATGGTCAAGTCAATGTACTGCCATTGTCAATTGTCTGCCACGGTGAAGTCAACGTAGTTTGATTTAATTGTGCCCATGCAATTAGCCACGAATGTAAACGGACCAAGAGCCGTTCGGCGGCGACAAAGGTAGCATAACCTCCTCTTTTCGATATTCGGAGAGTTTGTGTCCGGTCAAGTCCCGATTGGCGCATGGGGTGCATGGGATCGTGCCGTATGGTGCGATCATCCCTGGTACCGGCGACGTGCCCGTAGGTGCTCGCCGTCCTCCTGGTACGAGTTTTCGCGCACAACGTCATCGTACGTCGGAAGCCTCGACTCCTCCGCAGGCTGCCCGCTGGGCACAGCTTGCACAGGTGGCCGCTGTGGAAGACGCGGCTCCTCCACGCGAGACTTCTCTGGCGGCCGCGCAGGCTCCACGGGCCGCTTTTCATGGCCCACGCTCGACCCCGATGCATTGGAATGGAGCGTGCTAGTGAGCTTGAGCCCGCTGACCACTTTGACGTCCGGGCAGTTTAAGTCCACGTACCGAATCTTCTTGTCAAGCTCCGCGCGGTTCGTGAAGTCGCTCACGCGCTCGCTCGACACACCAGCCACAATCACTAGGCTGTAGTTGCGCTGGATGTTGCACGTGTGGAACGTGGGCGCCACCTTGCTTGGGAGCACCGCGTTGTCAAAGTACTTGCGCGGGATCTCGAGCTCGTACGAGTTGGCACCCACGAACCCGCTGCTGGTCGCGGACGACGACTTCTGCCGCTTGCCGTTCATCAAGTCGAACTGCAAGTTCTGATACGTGTTGCTGCACAAGGGAATCACCTCGTCCGCGCGCGACTGGTGGATCTCGTTGGTTGCGCCGTCGGCCTCCAACACAGAAATTAGCGTGGTGCTGCGCAACTCGATGTTGAGCTTCTGGAGGTACACGATGCCGAGCCCGTTGGACTCCTCAGGCTTGCCGTACTTGGCGAGCGAGTAGCGGGCCGGGTTCTCGTCCGACACAAAGAATAGCTTGAACGTGGGCGGCGCCGTGGGCACCAAGAACGACGGGTGCCGGAACCGCACCTCGAACGAGAACGGCACCGTGGACGTGGTCACCTCCACGCCGCTCGGTCTGCGCGACTGCTTGGGCGGCGGCGCCGTGGCAGGCGAGCCGAAGAACGACAGGAACACGCCCTTGCGCACCGGCGGCGGCGTCAGAGGGAGCGTCTTCGACTCCGACGGTATCTTGACCGCCACCACCTCCGGAAGCCGGTCCTTGAACGTGATGTCCTTGCGGAAGAACACCTCCTTGTACTCCTCGTGCTGGCCCTCGATGATGGGCCTGTTGTGGGTGTCGAGGTCGAGCGGAAGGAACACGAACGGGTCGAACGCCCGCATGTTGGCCTTGAGAATGGAGCTGCGCTTGCACGTCACCTTGACGAAGTAGCGCACATTGGCCATGTCGCCCATGCTGTTGAGCGTGGGCGGGAGCTGCGTGTGCACGTGGTAGCGCTGCTGCTCGAGCTGCGCGTGCTGCGAGTACTGCTGCTGCTGGTGCGCGCCCGGTAGCAAGTGCTGCAGCACGAGGTTGTTGGCGGCGTTGCGGAGAACGGTGGAGTTGAAGTTGCCGTTGTTGAGCACCACGTCGAAGCTCTTTTTGTTGAACAGCACCATGTTCGAGATGCCGCGCATCTTCACGCACAGGTTGTGGAGCGGGAGCTTGAACAGGAACGGGTACGTGTAGTTGCCCGCCGTCAAGGTGAACTCCTTCGACAGGGCCACCAGCCGCACGTTTTCGGGCGGAAACACAATCGACGTGTCGTAGAGCACGCGGTGCACGTCCTGGACCATCTTCTCACGGCGCTCCTTGCGCTTGGTGAGCTTGGGTATCGTCAACTGCGTCGTGGCGATGCCCTCCAACTTGACCTCTATGTACGCCAACGAAAGCGACGTGGTGGTGGTGAGCCGCACCTGGCCCTCAATCACGTCGTGGTTGGTGAACGTGCCGCCCGTGGCGGCCCTATTGATCTCAACCTGAACATTGGTTCCCATTGCTTTCCATCTGCACAGTTGCTCTTTCCGGATCAACTGCTAGATACCGGTCGGATTTGATAGTGCGCACCACAGCCGAAGTCACCCAGAGGCGCAGGCACAGGGCCAAGATATGCAATGGGTATGGAGCGGATTGCAGCGGATTAGCATCGGATGGATGCGCTAGACGAAGCGACTGGGGAAAAGTGCACGGCCGCTTCTATGGCTTTGGTTGGGGCTTAGCCGAGACGGCTTTAGGTCTGAAACGGATATCGACGGGAAGTTGTCGGAGAGAGCTATTGCGAGAGATATTGACGAGAGATTAAGACCCGTTCAGCACCGTATGAGCCGTATCAATTCTCCTAGTGAGGCCATGGTGTTTGGTGCCCTAGTGGCCAGGTACGTCACTCCTGCACGGGGCATTGTCGAAAATCCTCAACACGAATGCTTCGTATTTGCAGACCTCGCTCGATCCATCAATCGTTTGTTTCCTGCAAGCTCAACAGATCCTTCTCAAGCACCCTCAAAATGTCTGCTCCCCAAACCACCCAAGTTGAAATCGTCCAGGAGGGCGACGGCAAGACCTTCCCCAAGGTCGGCGACACCGTCACCATTCACTACACCGGCTGCTTGGAAAACGGCAAGAAGTTCGACTCGTCTCGCGACAGAGGCAAGCCCTTCCAGTGCACCATTGGTGTTGGTCAGGTCATCAAGGGCTGGGACACCGGCATCCCCAAGTTGTCTGTGGGCTCTCTTGCCAAGTTGACCATCCCCGGCCACGAGGCTTACGGCCCAAGAGGTTTCCCAGGTTTGATTCCTCCTAACGCCACGTTGGTCTTCGACGTCGAGTTGTTGGGCGTTAACTAAGCAATTGCTAGCGTTAAGTAGCAATTGCCGGTGTTAACCAGCAATTGCGGCCTGCTTGATTTCTATGTCTTCATTATCAATGCTGTTTCAGCCGCCCGTATACTATCCTCCAACGGAAGCGTAGGCAAGCTTACCTTGTAGTTGACATCATACACCTCCAATTGAGGCAACTCCACCTCTGCCGTGTCCTCGTCCACCTCGTATGTGCCGACAAACGTCATTTTGTATTGACTGAAGGGAAGCACCGGGAACGCCTTCTGCTTCTGCGGAACAATATTCTCGTGGCTGTCAAAGTTCCATACGGTGCCACTCAACGGTGTATGCTCGGTCACCATAGTGGTGGTGAATGTCAAGATGCGAGGGGTGGGGTTCTCAACGGTGTACTTCAACACAACCTCACGCCCAGCTCGCTTCTCGGCCAGGAGTAGAACTCTTGGATCCTGCAACGGGAGAGTGATCTCCCACTCCTCAGTCTCGTATGTGTTTTGGATCTCCTGATCTTTGCGCTTCCACCCCAAGCTTGCATTGGCCATCACTTTCACATTGCGGTGCGTGAAGCGATGTTTGCTGCTGGTGAGGAAAAGCTGCTCAAACAGGCCAGGCTTCTGCAGAGGACTGCTTTCCCATTCGACAACAATCTCAGGGTTCTTTGACTTGACGAAGATCTCTGCTTGGGTGATTTCAACGAGGCCGGATTCCAAGAGTTTGAGCGGGTCACTTAACACCACCCTCGCGAGCCATGCACGCGAAGGCAGTGGCATGGAGTACTCCTTGCTCAAATCTCCCGTCTCTGACCCTATAATGAAAGGGTTGGGCATTGGCAAACTTCCGTTTTCTTTCGCTCGAGGAAGAACAAGGAAATTAGACGCAAATGGCTCGGACATAACTGGCAACTCATACGATTCTAGATCGTAAGACGAGACTTCGCCAGACTCTTCGATGACAATCATGTTGATGACGAACACGATTCTCAAATCTCTTTTCTGTAAGTTTCCTGTGCTGGGAGACCTTCGAATGCTAACTTGCAAGTTTCTCGCACAGCTTGTCTCTGTGGACGAGATAAACTCAAGAATATCTAATGGCTCATCGTCTTTCATAAACTGCCAATTGGCTTGCACATGCAAGTCCTCTGTCTCTACGCCGTCTTCCAAGACTCTGGTCTTGGCCTCGAGGTGGACCGCTTGGAAGGTAAACCGGTCGACCTGCGGCTTTGCGAAAGCAAGATTGAAAGAGAGGTCGAATTTCTCGCCCACGATTGCCGAAACAAATGGGAACGTGAGTTTGACCGCGACATCAGGACGATACGGTTTCACAAACAATTTCGTTGCACTGGCGCCCTCCAACCGTTTGGTTTTCAGCTGCAATACGCCATTGGCATCTTCCGAAAGTACCTTCATGGAATACTTTAGCACAGCGCTATTGTACTCGTGAGCTTCAACCCGAGTGAACTCAACACTTCCAGTTTCCGTGGCGATAACAATCTTGACGTGAGCAGTGATGGATTTAATTTCGTAAAAGCCTGGCTCTGTCACTAATTCTTTGAGCCGTAGAATAAAAGTGTTTCTGACGTCCACATCGTCAAAGGTTGATTCTTGGTTGCTGATGGGCACTGTTTGCACTTCAGTTCCACCATTGCCCGTGTTACTTAGTGTAAGGTTTGTGGCTGTATGTTCCACAATCAAACGATCCAAAGTGACTTTGACTTCACATCCAGGGTAGAGCAGATCAAATACTGAAGTAGCGAAATTGGGGCGGATATTCAACTGACTCACAATAGTGTCGTAAGCATGAGTGTCCGAGCTTGAACTTTCATTGAAGATTGACGCCTTGATCTCCAAAAAATTCTGGTTCCCATTGAGACGAACGGATATCGCGCCGTTCAACTCTGGAGGCTTTAAATGCCCCTTCAAGCTTCGCGAGGTTATGGAAATCTCAGCAATCTGTTGAAGCACACGCTCTGAATCTCCCATCTTTTGCAAAGCCAACACGATTCTTTGGCTCACCATGCCATTGATTGCTGTCCACCTTACGTTTTCTGAGTTTGATAGAATGCTGGAATAGTGCTCGATCGCGGCTTCGTATTGCTCGAGATTCATGAACTCCTCTGCTATCTCCCACTCGATTAGGTCAATCAAACCAGTCGCACGGGCACCAGTCGACTCTTGCTTTGCTGCGCGAGCCTTTGCGGTTTCCAATAGCTTTATGCGATGTAGCTTAACTGCACGCGTATCTGCAAAGATATGTGGGAAGCATTGCGAGGAAAAGACAAACTCTGACCTAGAAAGCTTTCCAGCTGCCCGAACATAAATCAAAGGGACTTCTGTCACAACATGAGAATAAAAGTTGTCATGAAAAGTCAACCCTCCAAAATAAGAGGTGCTTTTAAGATTGCTTTTATTTTTCCCCTTCGTAACCAGATACAAGTCTTTGACAACACTAGGTGGTATTTCACTCATGAGATCTCCAAGCCACTGATATTGGATGGACACCCAGACCTGCTTTTCGTCTTCTGGCCGTGATTGTATCAAGTCTAGAACATTGGCAATGTGAGCTTCATGTTTTCTCAACGCGGCCACAGGCTCTTCAACGGAAAAGTATCCACGAATGAGATGGATGGCAATGATGTCCAAAAGTGTTCTCCACTGCGCGTAAAGAGCTTCGTCGTGTGACGTCAAAGTGGACAGAAAAAACGTCGGGCCAAGCTCCCGCATCAAGCTGATTAACATTTCATAAGATTGCTCAATGGTAGAGAGCGAAGGTTCGACATTATGAGGATGCATAAACTGCGAGAGCATCGCCTGTTTGATCAAGCACCGAACTTCAAGAATCTTTGGGGTGAGAGCAACGACAGTTTCCTTCGGCGAAGGCGGAACCGAATAGTACTTCTTATACCTCTGCTTCACACGATGCTCAATCAACGAGTAGAAATCTGTAGCAGCCGGCTTGAGTGTACTGAACATGGTGGAGACGAGCACTCCGCAGTCACGATCTAGAGTTTGGGGCTCCGTATTGAGGTAGAATAGACCCGAAAGACGAGGCAAGCCTGAAAATTGTCTCAACGCAGCAATCCTATCCTCATCCACATCGGCATTTGTGGATCCAGAGGTGACTATTGCGACGAACCTGACTCCGAAATCAGAGTACTTCTGACGCAACGTCGCCAACGTCGCACCAAGAACTTCGTCTTGGCTTTTGTCTCCAGGTAACGTATGTACCGAGACTAAAGCGAAAGGCAATTGCTCCACATATTTCACAAACCACTTATCGGATAGGATCCCGTTTGGAAACAAATCTGACGAGGCATTGAAAGGAGAAAGGTGTGAGTGCACGCCCTCCTGCTTCGCCTTATGCAATCCGATGTCTTTGGCAACGTCTTCCTCGTTCGTCACATACCGGAGGATGTACTTGGCACTCAGCAAGCGATTCTTGATGATAACATTATCCCAAAACTTATGCCCGACATTGCCTTCCTCAAGATGCTTTCGGAGATGCGGCTCGATCTCTCCCAAATCGAGCGCTATAAGTGGAGCCAACTGCTGCCTTTGAGCGCTAGTGTAGAAGTCCATGCTGAGAGTTCAGTTCACGTCAATAGAGTGTATAGTGGTGCGAGCGTCGCCTTTTTAGTATCTTCGCCAGGCCATGTAGAGAGAGAAAAGTACGCCTAAGAAGAGCCTACATTTACTTTCCTAGTTGTCGCGAACTAGCCTCATAAACTTTGCTTGAGATCATACGGGCTTTGGACCTTGTGCTCTGTGTAGTCTTATCACCATAGCGGATCGCAAAAAAATCCTACACTACTCTTCCTATAATGTCTGATCCTATCAACGCCAACCCAACTATCATAGACGTATCTGATTTGCCTACACGTCTACATGACCCCAAAGCATCCGTCGACCCTAAGCAGGAATTAGTGGACAGAGTCTTGAGTCTTTCACTTCGGCCATCTCATCCAACTGAGGTCCCTCCATCCCAGGTACCAGACTTGGACCTCGACACCAGCTCCTCCACAGAAGACGAACTCGAAGATGACGAGGAAGAAGATATTATCGATGCACAAGAGATATTCGACTTGATCGCCACCATTTCAGACCCCGAACATCCGTTGACTTTGGCCCAGCTAGCAGTGGTGAACCTAGTCGACATCACCGTCACCCATGGACCCGACAAGACCAAAGATCTCTCCGAGGTGCTAATCAAGATCACGCCTACCATCACACACTGCTCTTTGGCTACATTGATTGGGCTTGGAATCCGAGTCCGCTTGGAGCGGTCGCTTCCGCCCAGATTCCGAATCAGAATCTTGATCAAAGAGGGCACGCACCAGTCGGAGAATCAGGTGAACAAGCAGCTCAACGACAAGGAAAGAGTCGCTGCGGCGTGCGAAAACGACCAGCTCCTTACGGTGATTCTGCAGATGTTGAGCACTTGCAAGTAGGACAGGATAGTATAATCATAATATTTCGCAATACGCATTGAACAAAGTGGATCCTTACGGCTGCAGGTGCAAGTAGTAGGGACATTATATTAATAGTACAATAATCATAAATATTTCGCAATCGTTCACGAATTCAACAAAGTGGGGCGGATTAGGGTGGTCTAAGGGTACACGGCTCAGTTTCCGGCTTTGCGGTGGCCATAGTCGATAATCATATGGGCAATGTCCACCACAATGAACTTGAAGACGTAGTTCTTGATGAACTCCATGATGCGCAATAGGTTCGCGCGCGAGCCGGACCGGCCGATGTAGCCTAGGAAGAAGTGCGTCTTCAGATCAAGGAGCTTCGCCTGGTAGTAGTATTCTTGTTTGTCTCGTTGGTTTTCTATCCGCTGAAGATGTGTCACCTGAATCACGCTTTTGAAATTATTGCCTGAGCTGTCGTGCGGGTCGTAGGTGCTGGATTTTCGGCGGGATGGATTGCTTGCCCCGCTGCTTATACTGGTGGGTGTGCTGGCAATCAGGGAATACAGCTCTCTCCTCTTTTTGATCTTATTGTAAAACTTAGACTTGGAAAGAAAGCTGTGTGGCAGGCCGTCCTTCGTCATGCCAAATTGAGGCAGCTGCTGTAGCACAGGCAGAGTTTGTACCGGAGTGGTGGGCAGGAGAGACGCACGCCTGGCGTCATCGACAACCGGAAGGGTAGGGGAATGGTGCTGGCCTAGGAAAGAGAACTTTCGCTTCCCAACCATCAAGTCGCGTGAGAAGGTGGAGATGCGGTTGATGCTGCTGGCAGTACTCACCGGTCTCTGCAGCATGATCAGCTCCAGCACAGTAGAGCGTTTCAGAGACGCCATGGTGCCCACATCTTCATGCTCGTACTCGTCGTCCTCGCGTAATGAGTCGAAACGTAGCTCCAGCTCCTGTTTGACAAAGTCCAACAATCTGTAGTCGTTGATGCGCTTCTCGAGACTGAGAAGCGTGTGCTCGTCAAGAAGGAATAGTTTTTTCGTCTTGAGCATCTCCGCGTACGACTGCAACATGGAGTTGACTTCCTTAAGGACAGCATTCTTGAGTTTCACGTGCTGGATGGTCACGTCCTGGTTGAGCCAGAGATCGAAGGGCACGGCAATATGTGGCAACACCTCGACGGGGCGCTTATTAGCCGGTGGTTTGAAGGTGGTGTTGAAGTCCATCATGAGGCTTTCGTCCTTCAAGTTCAACACGCGGGCTAGAAACATGCCGATAAAGGAGTATTTGGTGCTTTCCATGGGCAATGTTATCAGAAGCGACTGGAAATCGTCCAAGTTGTCGTCTTCATTGTGGAGGTCGCGCTTCGAAAGCGCTTGGATTGTTGTGGACGAGGACATGTGTTATCCAAAACAGTAAAGAGATGCAACGGCGGCCCAGGTGTCCTTTGGTGCGGCGGTCCGTAATACGCAGGTGTAAGCTTTCCAGGAAGAAGGGGTCAGTAGGGAACAGCGACCAAGCAAGTGAAGAAGGCGAATATGGCGTGGGTATTTTGCGCTTATGATTTCAAGGTTGTAGCTGAAATTATCTTGTGCGCGCAACGTCCTTCACATTTCGTGTTCTTACTGCATGGAGTACAAAGGGGAAGAAAGTTCCCCAGTCGGGACCTTGCGTCCATTCTTTTTTGGTGCGCCGTCGATCTAGCCAAGTCACCAACCCCTGCCCGTTTCAAGTCACGCTCTTTGTATCCCGTACCACGTTCGTTTTCTGGGCCTTGAGGCGCACCATGCACATTCCTGTAAGGTACAATTAAAGACGTTAGTGTTCGCTAAGCCTGCAGGAAAAGCCCGGTTTGCAGACGGCTACGCTCAAATAAGAAAACAAGGAGTCCAGCCACATGGAGAGCGCGAATAACACACCGGAACGCGTCAAGAACACTTTTGGAGTGCGGCAGCTTTAATTTGCACACTAAGGCTGCGTATTTAATTTTTTAGCCCGCCAATACGCCCGTATTGTGCAGGCCACTGGGCTCCTGTGTGCAGATTGAGCCTCAACCAGCAACTTTACGTGCACCACTGCAAGAGCAATCAGACCATCACCATCAGACCATATCAGGCATGTTCTCGCTGAAGAAACCCAAGTTCAAGTTCGAGTTTTCCATCAATGATCTCTCCAACATTCCCCACACTTCCGGCTACTGCTACATCGACATATATATTGGAGATGGCAGTCCGCACGGCTTGAAGGCAGCGCTCTCTCAACTTAAGCCGCTCAAGGCCGGCTTCAATGGAAAAGACGAAAAAGGCGAATCTCAAGATGTATCCACGGGTGGAGAGTCTTCGGGGTCGCGCTCGTCGTCTAACTCGGGCAACATCTATGTCCGGACGTCCCGGGGCAAGATCCACAACTTCAGGTGCCACTTCAAGTTCAAGCTCTCGTGCAACTTGCAGTTCCCGCTCAAGCGAAAGGACAACATGATTGGGAACAAATACGTGACGCTTCGTGTCTTCTACGTCGCGGACAAGAGCTCCAAGTTTGACCATGCTACCGAGCTCGGGGAGGTCAAGCTCAACTTGGCAGAATACTTGAACTTCAACGAGCCCGTCACGGCAAAGTATCTCCTTCAAGAGTCGAAAATCAACTCCATTGTCAGTCTCACCACGAGCTTGGACGAGCTTCCGTCCGAAATGGAGTTTCACACGCAGTTGCGTATCAACGACTCCAAGAACGGCCAGAGCAACCCCAGCACCGTACTGACTATTTCCAAGGCCGCCGACCTGAAGAGCAGGTCCTTCAACGTTCCGCAGTTCCAAAGAAAAGCGGTTTTCGGCGGCCTCGATGGTGTGATCAACTCGCTGAATCAGAGCAATTCCAAGCAGGCCCTGGGAAGCAACTCCAGCGAGGACGACAAGGCATCCAAGACAGAAGAAAACGCTTCTGGCCAGCAGAGGGACACTCACAAATCGGAGCCCGCTGCCCTCAGCTCCAAGACAATTGACAATGTCATTGTGGACCCCATCATTGGCAACCTCTACAAGAAAGTGCTCGAGTCGACGTGGGACCCCAATCTACGCACGCTTCTCAAGCTCACTCCGGACAAAATCGTGGACGACATTTTTCAGCACAGCGAGGACAAGAACCTGCGCTTGCTAGAGGAGGATTTGGAGCACTATATTAAGCTAAATCAAGATTCGGACGCTGGCGCCTTCGAGGGCATGAACGGGCTCATCAACGAGTCCAAGTACAGAAAGAACTTGCAGAGCTGGTCCGTCTCCTGGACCTGAGTCTGTTTCGGCAGGTTCCCCGAGCATCCAGAGCTTTTTGGTGAGACGACTTATGTTCTCGCGTGCCTTGGATAGCGACAGTGCACGAAGCGTGGCGACCGTCTTTACCGATGTTCTGACCTGGTTGCTCGCAGTAAACTCATCAATGTCACGAAGAAATGCGTCCAATTGGCGGTTCAAGCCAGACTGTAGCGTGCGGTGGGTGTTTGGGACGACTTGGTTCTGTGCGCGCTTGACTTCATGTCTGAGTCGAGAGGGTAAGTACGGAAGCAGCATACAATGGTTGCATCGTGGGCTCGTAAGTTGGCACTTGCGTCGGAAGCAGAGTCTTCCTCGAGTGTCGGCCATTCCTCTGAACTTCCCCAACAGTATGACGTGCTCTTGCGGGTCCATCTCATCAGTATCGAAACCCGGAAACACAGCTGAGTTTCGCGAGCTTTGTAGAGCCATTGCACCCAATAAAGATCTATGCCAAGCGAAGATTGTCGCGTGAGCGATGTATGTCCGTAAAGAGGCGTTATAGCAGAGGATAAAACTACTGCGACTGTCTTCTTCTAATATACATTGTGCGCCCGACCAGCAAGACGAGCATAACAAACGTGAATGCTAAAGAGTGGAACAAAAAAAAGATGACTTCGTAAAGTGTCAGTCCATGCACCAATGATAATACAGCGTTAGTTGGCAAAGTTTCTTCTGCCGTTGGCCCCGTTGCCCTCGTTGCTTCCGTATCTGGAGTTGCGGTTCCCTCCGCGGTTGCCCTCACGATTGTAGTCGTTGAAGCCTCTCCTCTGGAACCCGCTCTGGCCTCTTCTCTTCTGGTTTCTGTTTCTTTGTTCCATGTTCAACATGTTCTGCTCCTTGGCCTGGTCCATGACCAGGTCAGGCAACCGGAGATACTTGATGTGGTTACCACGGACGTAGATTTCGTTTATCTTGTTGAACTTCTCGCCGTTGTTGTAGTTGTAGACCACATCTGTCAAGGTCAAGTTCATCCACGAGTCACAGTTTGTCAACTTTCCATACACCGTTTCTCCATTCTTCAACTCCACAAGAATCTCCTGATTCTTGATGCTAGTAAGCATGTACAAGGGTAACTGCTAGTTAGTAACGCTCCAGTCGTAGTTTCCGCGAACATACCATTTTGCCCGATCGTGTTCTTCACTCTGTACTTCGTTTTGTTGGAAGCAATTGAGTGCGCACGACCACCATGCAGTTCCAAATGTATCTAAATCAATGATCTCCATCTATGGATCCATAGATGGATCCATCTCGCTCTTTAATTATATTAACGCTCTCTTTATGATGTAGAGCGCATTCGCCGAGATTTTGTCCGGTTCTACGGGGAATCCTTGGTGTAGCCAAGGAGTGATTGTGCGGAGCCATTGTGGAGAGGTGAGAGTTGTGCCTACACCTTGACGGATGCACCGTCGTATTAGTCGGTGCGTTTATTCAATGCCCGGAGCTCAAGTGAGCTTTTCAAAAGTCAAATGAGAAGGACCAATTAGTCATCCTGTGGCGGCGCAGAGGCACCTCTAAGAGTCAAAGGATAGTGGGTGGTCTCGTCGCCGTCTTCGTCGTCGCCTAATTTGAAGCCGACGTAGTCGTCGGTCTCCAAGCTTTGAGCCGCCTCCTGCAACGAGCCGAGGTCGCCGGGAGTCATCAAGCCCATCTTGCCGCGAGGGGAACCTGGAACCGAGAGCGGACGAGTCAACTTCAAGTTCAGAGAGTTCTGGAACGGGTTGGCGCCGTTCTTGAACTTGTCAGGGTACGCGCGCTTCAACGAAAGCTGGCGCGCCTTGATGTACTCAAGACCCATGCGCTTCCAGTCCAACAAGTCAGACAAACGCTCGGTTCTGTTTCTCTGGTTGATTCTCTGTCTCCTGGTCTTCTGGGTGAAGTCGTACATGCAGTCGACCAACTGGTTGATCAGCTCGTCCACCGACTTCTCGCGGCGGTCCACAATGTAGATACCGTAGTCGCTGGTGTTCTCGATCAAGTCTTCCATGTAGCAGCCAAAGCCCGACAAGTTGGTGGTGATGGACGGCACACCCATGACCGTGCACTCGGCAGGGGTGTAGCCCCATGGCTCGTAGTACGAGGGGAACACACCCAAGTGGCAGCCGCGCACAAACTCCTCGTAGTCCAAGGACAAGATGGGGTTGTTTGCGTTGAGGAACTCGGGGTGGAAGATGATCTTCACGCGGTCCTCGGGCCTGTTGAACAACTCCACGCGGCGGATGTGGTTCAACACGGGGTCGGTGGCGTCGTCGGTCATGTTGTGGGTGACGATCGGGGGCAAGCCCTCGCGCTTCAAGGCAAAGATTCTGCGCTTCAACAACACGCGGTCCGCGGGCTTGATCAACTCGTCGATGGAGGGCACCTCGTCGCCGTTGGTGTTGGACACGCTGTGGGTGTTGGGGAAGCGCGCGCAGTGGTCGAACAAGCGGTCGCCAATCTTCTTCTGCACCTCGGCGATGGTGCTCTCCAACTGCTTCACCACCGCCTGGCCCTTCAACGTCTCCACCGTGTAGGAGCTCACCTTGCCCGGCATGATGATGAACGCAACCACGGTCATCTTGGAGCCCGCCTGCTTCAAGCGGTAGTTCAAGCGCGCCAACGACTCGATGAAGAAGTCCGCGCCCTTGTTGCGGAACTCGTAGCGCCCGGCAATGAAGAAGTACAACGTGTTGTCGAGGTCAAAGTCAAAGTTGCCGTAAAAGTGGCCCTTGACAAACTCGTTGATCTTCTCCTTCTTCATGGCGTGCAAGTTCTGGAACTCGTGCACCGCGGAGAACTTGACCACGTTGAGCCCGTTGGGCAACACGCCGTCGGGCTTGCGCTTCAACAAGTGCTCCAGCTCGTACGCGGTGATGTGCGACACCGTGGTGAACACGTCCGCCGAGTGGGTGGCCAGGCGCTCGATGCAGTAGCGGTGGTAGATGCCGCGCTTGCCCGCCTCGGCGTCCACGTCGAAGTTGCGGAGGTTGTTGTAGAAGTCCGTCAGCCCCGCGCACAAGTAGCGCCCCAACAACGTGGCGTGGGTGGTGAAGATGGTGGTCACGTCGATCTTGCGCTTTCTGCAGAGCGGCAACGCCACGCCCGCCAACCACTCGTGGCAGTGGCAGATGACCGCGCGCTCGCGGTCGTGGTACACCAACTCGCCCAAAAACCACGCCACAATGTAGCCCAACAAAATGGCGTCGTTGGACTCCTGGTCGTGGTCGGGCGTGGGGATGCCCGCGATGTTCCAGAGGTCCGACTTCCACTCGTTGAGCATGTACCCGGCCAGGTGGATGTCAAAGAGGAGCACGCGGGGCGCCCCCTCAATCAACCACCGGCCGTACAACCACCGGATGCCGCGCTCGCTCATCAGGTCCAACGCCTTCTTGACGAGCGGGTCCTGCAAGGGGATCTCCTCCACCTCGATTTGCGCGCTCTCGTAGTTGAGCGGGCCAATGAGCGTGTAGCGCTCGCGGTACTCGGCCACGGTGATGGGGGCCTTGGACTTGAGCACCGAGTAGATGCCGCCCACCTTGTGGGCGACCTCGGTGGCCACCTCGAAGAGAAGGTGGTTCTGGATGTCCCGGGTCATGGCGGGAAAAGGCGAGGTGTGTGAGGGTGGAGGAAAGGGAGAAAGTGATGCGTACTTAAACTGTCATGCTTGCACCCAAAGTCGGGGTGAAGCACACCCGTGCACCACAGATAGCCCGCCCCACATTTGTCCGTGCCAGGCGGGCCCGCCGCCGCCGGCGCTGCTGCTGCCCGTGCGTGTGTGCGTGCGTGTCTTCGTGGTGGCCGTGCCTTTGGGCGCTTGTCGCAGCTTCTCTGGCTCGAGACTTGTTCGTCGTTGTTCGCTTGCATTAGGCGTCCTGTACCCACCGTGGGCTGGTGCATACACCTGCAGCGGGGTTTGGCCAGCACCCCACGCTGCCAGGGGCGTCGGCGTCCGGTCCATCTCGGCCGACGGCGGCCTGGCCGCACGTCGCTGGCTCCGCCCGCCACGGACGAGGCGACCACGGACGAGGTGGTCCTGCAGGCAGCCGAGGTGGGGCATGGGGGTGTTTTGCGGGGTGGGGTTACAGTGTGGGGTCGTCCATCGTGCATTAGTTGCAGCTACTCGTCTAGTCGTCATCGATGAAATCACCGTCACCCTCACGGTCACCGTCGACGCCGACACTTTAGTCGTCGTTCTCTTCGTCGCTGCCGACCATCTCTTCGTCACTCTCCTCGCCGCCCTCATCACTCTCGCCGTCTTCGCCGTTCGCATCGGTGCCGTTCTCTTCGGTGCTCTCATCGGTGCTCTCTTCGGTGTTCTCGGTTTCGTGCGGCGCTACTAGATACGAGTGCATGAAGCCCAGGCGCTGTGACATCACCACAACCTCTTTTGCAACCCGCGCCAAAAACCGCTGCAACATGCGCAAGCTTGGCTGCAAAGCCTGCTTGTGCGCCCCGATGTAGCGCCCGTGGCTCTCCAACGTCGCCTTGACCCAGAGCAAGTTGAACTCCACGTGCTGCGACCCGTCCGTGCCGTTCATCTTGTCCCCCAAGTACCCGAGCAACCGCTCCACGTACACCGCCGGAAGGTCTGCGCACACCAACCGCACGTCCCCCACCGGCACACGCTCCACCACGCGGTCCACCAAGTGCCGCTCGTTCAAGCGGAACGCCATCACGAGCGCAACCACCCAGCTGCGCTCGTTAAGCGCCTCGCCCACGCTCTCGGGCGTCACGTCCATGTCCAAGTCGAACGGGTCGAACACGAGCGCCAGGTCCGTGGAGTACACGAGAAGGCCCTCTGTGGATGCGGCCGCAAACGCCGCCAGCGTGGGCGAGAACCGCACCGCCGTCACGCGCACCTGCTGCCGGAGGCTGCGCACGCTGGGGTCGCCGCGGTGCGACCCAGGCAACGTGAGGTCGAGCCGGTCCTTGCGGTCCACGGCCTCGCCCAGCGTGTCGATCGCGTCCACAGACACACCGGCGTCGGTGATCTTGGCCGAGTTCAACTGCGTCAACGTGCCGTCCAACGACATGTTCTCCGACACCACGAACCGCTTGAGCAACACCTCGTCGGCAATGTCGTAGAGGCAGATGCTGTTGTTGTTGCCGCCGGCGATGAGGCTGAGCCCGTCGAACGAGTACGCGATGGTGGTGAAGCTGCGCGCCCGCTCGCTGTTCTTCAGCTCGAACCGGTCCTCCATGTGCCGCCCGGCGAACACGTCCTTGCGGATGTCCATGGCGTGCACCTGCTTGGCCTCCTCCACGTCGAAGAACCGGAGGTGCCCGTTCAACGTGGCCACCGCCACCTCCTTGGCGTCGGGCCGCACCGCGAGCGCCAACACGTCGTGCTCCACCTCGATGGGCTCCACCTGCTGCGCTCGGCTGAAGATGTTCCAGATGCGGATGGTCTTGTCCCACGAGCTCGACACTAGCACCGAGTTCTCGCTGCCGAACGCCAAGCACGAGATCGGGCCCTCGTGCCCGGCCAACGTGTCCAAGAGCGACCCGGTCTGCACCGACCACACGTAGATCTCAAACTCCTCCTGCGACCCGGCAACCACAACCTCGCCGGACGGGTCCACGGCCATGCTGGTGAACTGCACGCGCTCGGGCGCCGTGAACGTTCTGAAGTTGCGGAACCGGATCAAGTCCCACGCCCGCACCGTGCCGTCCATGGACGCAGAGAACATCACCTGGCCCTTCTTGGCGAACTCCACCGCGGTCACGGGGCCCGTGTGCTCGGTGAACGTGAAGAGGCAGAACCCCGAATGGAGGTCCCACACCTTCAACTTGCCGTCGTCGGACGCCGTCACCACGCGCGCACCGTCGGGTGAGTAGCACAAGGCGTTCATGGAGTCGAAGTGGCCCTGCTGCTTCAAGATGTACGACTCGGACTGCCACTCGTACACGAGGAGCTGGCCGGCCTGCGACGACCCGAATGCAAGCCACTCGCCCGTCTTGTTGATGGTGACGGTGTCCACGCTGTGCTGGCCCATGCTCAACAGCTGGATCATGTTGAACTCCGGCAACTCGTAGAGGCGGAACTCGCCGGTGGTGAACCCCACAACCACGATGTTGCTGCCGGCGTGGAAGTCGGCGCACGTCACCTGGGCGTTCTCCATGTGGAAGTAGTGCTTGGATGCAATCATCCAGTTGGACGTCTCGAGGTTTTCGCCTTCCAGCTTCTCGCCCTCGCTCATGTTCTCGTCGTCGCTCTCGGTCTCGCTCTCGAGGTCTTTGCTCGACACGTACTCCCACCTGAACAACGCACCGTCTTTACTGAGTGTGTAGATGTGTTCTTGGGTGGGGTCGAAGAAGGCGCGCACCACGTAGTCTCTGTGGCCAGAGAGCGTCACGGCGGCGTCTTTGTCTTCGTTATGCAAGGAGAAAATGCGCGACGTCATGTCTTTGGACGTGGAAATGAGGAACCGAGAGTCCTGCGACCAGGTGAGCGAAATGACGTCGCTGTAGTGGCCCGCGTAGTTTCTGTGGCGAACAAACGGGGCAAACTGCCTGTCCTGGGTGTAGTCCGGCGTCTTCCAGATCTGAACAAACCTGTCGATGGCCACAGCGAAGTAATGGCCATCCGGAGAGAATTCCAACTCGTGCACGGCTCCTTTGAAGTTGAAATGATGCAAAACGACACGCGAGACAAAATTGACCAAGATGGCTCTGCCGTCCTCGTCGACGGAGAGCATTAGCGTGGCCTGCTTGTTGAGCGCTATGCGTGCAATGTTCTTTCTATGCTGGTAGTTGAAGGTGAACGACTTGTTGTTGATCAAGTCGAAGCAGCTGACTCTGTTGCCGACAGGACTCAAGAGCTGCTTTCCATCGTCGGTGAACACAATGTTACCTTGTCGGTAAACCGTGCCCACCAAGTTTGATAGCTTGAAATCAGATTTCATGGTGAGATCTCTATGCGATGAATGCTACCAGGTATTTTTCGCCTCGATGTGCGATGAGTATCGGTGTATGCAGGCGATTCGATGCCTCTCCTAAGGAGATGCCACAAACTAACACATTTTAAAGGATATCCAGGAACTTATAAAGCGATCGGAGATAATTCCGACACGAGCATCATGCCCCCGGTCGGTGGGCTTGCAAATGTACTTTTGGTGTACGGGTGCGACCCTATGTATATTTGCAGGTTGAGAAGTAGACAAACACTAGCATGGCGGGCCTTTCTAGCAATGTGATGAACATGAAGTTCATGCAGCGGGCGCTGGATAAAAGGAAAGAGAAACAGAAGGAGGACGAGCTCAAGAAAGTCAAGGATGCGTCCGAGTGGCTGCTACCTCAGAAAAGTAGTCTACAGATGAACCTCAAGACAGCACCGAAAGTGAAGGCCGTGGGCTACGGAAGCATAGCGGCATTGACTTCCAGTAACAATGAGCAGAGCACCAGTGATGAGGTCGTAGAAAAAGTATGTTTGACGAAACCAATGAAACTACATCTACTAACAGTTACAGAACGAAGTACCGGAGGACGAAGCACCAAAGGTGGAAGCACCAAAGGATGAAGCAAAGGCATTTCTAAATAGCGTGCTCGGTAAGTCCCAGAAGGACCGCAAACGCAAAAGGAAGGCCGACGAGGCCCCGAGAAAGAAAAAGAAGTCCCAAGCCTAGGCCCCCATACAACTCGATTTGATGGACCATTACTTCTTCTTCTTGCTCGAGTCGTAGAAACCCCCCTTTACGAGCACATCTCTGGTTGCAGAATTGATGTGCTTGAATCGGTCTGGGCCAAGGTGCGTTCCACCGAACCATCTAGCCACCACGACGATGACATTCCACACATCCATGATCTGTACGTTAGTATTCCTCAATCCAGTCACATTCACGAAAGATACATACTGTAAGCAAATGTAGCATTCTCAGTCCCGCAGCTGTCTCGCCGTCGTCGTCGCAATCTTGGTACTGGACTCCGTTGCTTCCCTTGATTCTCCATGTGTTCATGTTGTGAGCAGACTTGGCAATTTTTCGATCTGTAATGAGAGTTCCGAACAATTCTCGGGCCTCTTCGACAGAGTGAACCTCTTTAGCGTATGCAATGAAAGTTGAACCCCTGTCATGAATCGGATCTGACTGAACCCAGTCTGCGGTGACATCTATATCTATAATGGGAGCTGTAACACGATTTTGCAAATTCTGCTGTTTGTTCGCCTTCTCGGTCTTCCCACCGCTCAAATGCACGGTGTTCGACTTTGCGCTGGTCCTTGCCAATTCTGCTTGGTACGCCTCATCATGAGCTTGTAGGAAGTTGTCTAATTCTCCGAAGAGCTCAAACACCACCACCTCGTCCTCTTGGAAGATACCGTCGATGAGCTCATTGACCTTGTCTTCGAGGTATGAGTTATCGGGAAACTTCCTGATGTTTTTAGTGATAACCTGGATCACGTTGGGCTTCTCATGAGGATAGGTTGAGGGAAAACTCAACTGGACAACAACTTCTTCATGGTTTGGTATCACAAAGTTAATGATTTCTGGTGTGAGCCTCTCCACGCTGTCGGGATAAATAGCGTCTATGGCATCGATTTCCTCCTCTAGTTCAATTTGTGGCATGAGCGCACACACTTTGAAGGTTGAAAATGCGATTCATCGGTACTGATGCCAACTGCGGAAGAGCTCAGAAAGCAGGGCAACCAGGCATTTACATCAAACAATTATGCTGCAGCTATCGAATTTTACACACGGGCATTGGAATTAGACAAGTACAATGCAGTAATGCTCTCGAATCGGGCACAGTGCTTCTTGAGTTTGCATAAGTGGGAGGATGCGTACTCTGATGCTGAACAGGGATTAGCGTGCAACCCCGAAGCGAGAATTAGGGTGAAACTTCTCTTTCGAAAGGGTGTCGCAGCAAAGAATTTGAATCAAGAGGACACTGCGGTTCAAAGCTTCCATGAGGTATTGCAACTCGACCCAGAGAACAAAGCTGCACTCAAGGAAATGCAAACCCTTCCACCAAGATCAAAAACCAAGAAAATCAAGGCATCTGTGGAAATACCAATCCCTCTCGAGTTTGTTGATCAGCTCCCGACAACCTTTGAGAACATTGTCAACCCACCAATATCAGTTCCAAAGATCAAGGAGACTGAGAATCCATCAATGGTTTTGGATATTGCGAAGGAACTTTTTGGGGGATAATCTCATCACTCCTTGTTAAAGCTGGTTGTTCGTCATTTGCACGCTCACCAAAGTTTACGAAGCACAATGACCCTTACGACTCGGCGCCCAAGAAGCCATTCGCTCATAGAAACTGGAGAACACTTTGTGGAAGCATGGTTTCCATTTGCAACCATTGGTATTTGATGCAAATGTATGGTAGGACTATTACACATGCAAAAAGGACGAGGTTAAGAACGAAAGTTGCGATCGATGTGAAAACCATAATCAGCTGTTCCCTGTTCTCTTTCCGCGTGAGGACTGGCTGACGCAATTGACTTCCTGGTTTCAACCACAATAGCATAATCGAGTGCCAGGTACTTGCAAATGGGATGAGCAAAAATGGAACTTGGAGATAGAAGATTGCGTGGCCCAAGACAAAGTCCGCAGAAAAGTATGACAACTCCGTAATTTTGCAGCCGAATTCTCGTAAGGGTTGAGTGAAAGTGCGCCAGCCCAACCCAGCAGTAAACCACTTCCCAGACCACCAAGCTCTGTTTGATCTTCCGTCCGCGTACTCCCTGGTCATCAACATTGTGATGAAGGTCAGAAGGACAAACTTTTGCACTTTTGTCACCAATGCAAGCCCCACAATAGTGGTCGTCAAGTCAAATTTTTGTGAGTACCATAAGAGCTGAGCAGAAGCAACGTGGCCCATCAACGATAGGAAATGGACGATTGTGGCAATTGCAGAAGGAAAGCTTTTAAAAAAACTGCTCATCACCACTCCCAAAGTTGCCGAAACGACGAAAAACACTAAAAGAATTGTCATGTCAAACAAAATGGGTAATGTTGCGACGAGAATCACAGTTCGTAGCGCATGAGTTGGTCTGCCAAACCTCATACCGTTTTGAGCATTTGCGAAAAGAAAGGCGGAGCCAATGAAGAAAGAAATAATTGCTTCCGGTATGATTGTAGTTACCAAGATATTGAATCTTGATGGACGAACGATGCCTGTTGATCTCACTTCGCTCTCACAAAACTTGATGTTCGGTTTCACCCCGGTGTAGCGACTTCTGCCCATCTTTGTGAAGGTTATCCACGACCTGTTAGAGTGCTCGGCGTTTCCTGAGTGGAGCCATCTACTGAATTCTCGGTAGTCTAAAAAGAATTCTCTCCAACAAAACTGGTTGGGGTTGTACAAGAACGGACTTATAACCATCGCAAGTGCCAGTAACCAAAAGAAAATAAAAGGTAAACTCCAAAGATTAATTGTGAAGTAGATTACCAATAGAAACATAGACCCCCCGAATTTGAGTGATTCATTCGCAAAACGAGTATATAAATCAGCGAACGCTTCTCTTCTGGTTGCAAATCCTCGTCCTGTTGCAATGTAATTCGCACCACCAAGTGCAAGATCAGTTGTGAGAGAATGTGAATAGATCTTGCAAACAAAGACCTCAAATAAGGGTGAAAGTGAAAGAATGTGTTTGGCTAACCTTGTAAGAGATTTGTAGATTCCTCTTTCTGTCAACTCTTGAACTCCCAACGGTAAAAAGGACATAAAAAAGACTAGAAAGATTGATACCACACATCTGTGAAGCCAACTCAAGACGGGGACAAGATTGTGACATCCATCGGGTGTTCGCGGATCTGTTATGGGGCGAAAACGGTCATAATTGCATACAACAGAGTCATTCATGAAAGCGGCAAGGTTGACACCTACCAAAAGAAAAAGTTGGATCGATGAAACAATCAAGACGTTGTTCAAGTGGAAGCCTACGTGGGCATAGAAGAAAGACAAAAACCTATCAAGTGGAAGTTGAGTACCTAAGTAAAAGTAGTCCCTTGATAAAATTTGCTCTCCCATACCAGTCCCAATCTTAGTTATGAAGTTCAGAATTGAAGTAAGTCCGAGATCTCTTCCCTTCCCACATTGCATGTACTCGCAATGTTTTATACGACCACCGCGAGATATTGCTGTCATTCCGGCGTAAATGTCTTCGTTCAAATGAAGACCTTTCTGTGCTTTCGAGATTCCGCCCCTCGTGTTCATGAAGACAGAGTTTAAGAAATCTGGATGTCCGTAATGTAACTTTCCTCCAATTTGAGCCAACGATCGTGCGAAGAGAGTTCCAAATGTTTGCTCTTTTCCAGCTGCTATATCACCAAGAATCCCTATGTTCTCCGAAAAAATGTACTCTCTGGTACCGATGATGGCCACGGGGTTAACGCATGACACCTTTCTATTTTCTGAATTGTATGGATCAGACAAATGTTGCTCTTCAAACTCGGCAAGAACGTTTCGAATTTTTAGACATTCTTCGATGTAATTATCCTGATTTGCGTCAATAAGCTGAAGATATTCTCCCCTCGTAAAAACAACGGCGTGGTTTTGATTGTCAGATTTTCCATCTCCCAAGATTGGATATCCCGAAAGCCGAATCCTGTAAATTGGTTGAAGGGTTCCATCATCGAGGACAGCGCAGGTGCCATCAATCAAGCATGAAAAATACTCGATTGCTCCAGTCAGATCATCAATTCTTTCGTCGACATAAGCGATCTGTAGTTCTGGATACGCTCTCAAAAGAACTTGTGTGGATTCTAACTCCTCCTCGTTGAACTTTTGAAACCTTTGCATAGATACAATAATTCTGAATTTCCTGAGGGCCATGCTTTTGATCTCAGAAATTCTTTCCTCGTCAAAATCTTCTTCTAAATTATCCCTTTCAGTTTCCAAGTCATAAAGTAGCTTTAGTGCTCTGGAGTAGTTCATGAAACCTGATACAGTTCGATACAAGGTTTGAGATCTCAAAGATGCCCACACTCTTGTTCGCATAATATATTCTGGTGTACCAGATTTGAATCCAATAGTATGAAAAGGTATGTCTTCTTTGCTCTCCTTCGAGGTCGGTGTCTCTGACGAGCCACCTTCAAACTCTTCGGCCATCATTTTCGTATCTCTCACAAAGTTATTCCATTCTAACGGATAGAGCTGTTTCAAGTACTCAATTAAAGTTACATTGGAGTGCCTGTCATCCTCCTTTATAATTTCTTTGAGCAGGAGTATTATTTTCTCCCCATAGTGTGGAATGAAAACGGAGAATACAGGCATACTCTTGACTTCTTTCACTTCAGGCATAGGAGTCGACAAAGATTGAGCAAAGAAGGTAATTCTTCTCTGAGCTTCCGAATTTTCGAAGAACAAGCTGGATTTCAAAGTCTCATCTTCTTGCGAAGTGAAGAATATAGGCTCCCGCAAAGCAGCCAGCTCGTGGTAAGAGTCATCACGTTGATAGAAGAGCTTTTGAACCTGCTCTATCGAAAGAAAGTGCTCACGGTACATGGAGATGATGATTGAGTTCCATAGTTTTGAAACTTGTAGCTTCCGAGAACTTTTGGATTTGTTTGTTGTCGCTAAAAGCTTCGAGAAAATGCGTTTCGGAAGCCTGGAGAATATATTTCTCCAAGGTGTCCAAATTGATGTGCCGAGGTAAAAGGATCTCAAAACTGAGAATACCGTGCTCCAGATGACATACCATAGATAGGTATCAAGATAAAATAAAACTAGCTGAAGGACAAGGACGAGTACAAGAATTATCATTGGTTGATAATGGCATAGTTTGGCCCCAATCCATGCATCTCCGACACAGTAGGATGTCATTACTGACAACTCCCTCATTGGGTCTCGAAAAGGTAATGCTAGAAAAAAGTATGTCTCAATAAATTTGGATAGAAACACCCCAGTCCAAAGCCCTATGGACGCTATTTTGTCCGTTCCCTTAAGCTGATGGAAGTTTGACGTGAATGATTTGCATGCGTTTCTCGCTTCGAACACAGAAGTGAATATGACGGATGGGGGAGTGAGCACAAGATACACTGTCGAGGCAATTGAGATGAACAAATGGCCGATCGAGGTTGCTACTCCAATGGAACTATCCCCTATGTGCAACTTCGAGAGAACGATAGCCACAGTGGGGCCAACATTCAAGGCAAGTAATACTAGCAACAATAGACTTCGTTTCAATACCAGCTGAGCCCCATGAAAGCCTCTAGGTACGAAGAATCCCTCAAGGAGAACTGAAAGGAGGCTTATGAAGGTAGTGATTGCACCTGCTAGAGCCATGATCGTCAACCTTAATTGAATAACAGGCTGATTATCTTTGAAGACATCATACCCAGGAGTATACAATGGGTATGAATGGTAGGATGTAAAATACCAGAACATAGCAATATGCAAATTAATAACCCTGTTGAAATTGACTATTACGTGCAACCACGTTCTAGTTTCCCTGTATGTCTTGGTGATCACCTTATCCCACTGGGCATCTTTCAAGTATAGAAACCTTACATCCTTGCGCAAGTTCATAATGGAAGTTTTGTCACTTAGTGCAATTTTCTGAAGAGACGCACGATACCAAAACACCTGGTTGAAGTCATCGTATCCAACGATGGATGCGTGGTCTTTATCCGCGCGCTGAAGCTTCCCTTCTTGTTCTCTGTAACATTGGGTCTTCAAAGCCATGTACATGGGAGTGATCACATCGTCCAAAAAAGAAGGTTTGTCATGTGAGCTATTCCTTGAATCCGAGAAGAAGTAGTCGTTGCAGCACTTGAATATGAAGCAAATGCATTCGGGCATGAACCTGATATTATTTGCTTCTCCCCAGCATAAAAGATATAGCGCTATTTGCGTTACATAATCAGACGGCGACATGCTCGATAATTCATTGTACCACTGGGCTTCAGACATCTGAAGGTATTGGCGGCTACGTTTCTCCTTCGAAGCGACTTCTTCGTTCCCATCTAAGCCGTCGTCCAAATCCATTTCAGCGGCAAAGTACCACGTTTTGAAATTAGAACTTGCGCCTCCAATGAAGTCTGCGTGTAGGGTTTTCAACGCTAATGAAGTACCCATCCTTGATGCTCGAGACTCCAATAATTTCATTGTGTAGTCGAGCATATTTAAAACATTATCTTGCTGGAACCCAATAACACGTTCCAACTGGTCGAATATCGCTTTTATTTCCTCGTATTTGACTGGAACAGCATCAGCTGGGCCCCAATCGGGGTACGGACTCGATTCAGGCTGCAGATATTCCGACTCCAAGTCATACGCTGCTGTTCGATTGGAAATTCCGGGGGCGTGTGAGTCTGGGGCGGAAGTAAACAATACCGCCGCACTGAAAGGTTCTACAAAGGGAAAGGCAAAATCTCCTCCTGCGGATTCGAATGTTAGAAATGAGACGTCAAGAAAAAAGCGAAATGTCCATACTATAAATGGAGTTTTTCTCCTTTTTCGCCTTTTCCCTGGCGGAGAGCTTGGATTTTCTCGAGGGTGAAAGCATTGAAAGAGAGGGGTGAGCAAGTGGTTAGGGGCGCGATAAATAACGGCTGCAAACGCTTGCAAAATCCTGCATTCGGAAAGTACGACACACTGCTTGTATTCAAAATGTTGCCAAATCTTATAGTAAGGATGTCACCTTAAGAATCCTCCGAGTCAGAATCTGTATCTGAGTCCAGATTTTCCTTTTCCGCCTCAGGGTCACACCCATTGTAAGCCAGCAAGTTGGGCGTTCCTTCTCCCTTTATGGAGCGAGGCACTATGCGGCCGTTGACTGCTAGGTCCAACAAGTGTTGCTTCACTTCGAACGGAGACATACCCTCACTCAAGAAATTGGCACAAAGGCCCGCTATTATTGGCGCAGACATCGATGTTCCTGATTGCATAGTGGGAACATTTTTGTCGTTGATGTCAACGCTGGCAATGCTCACACCGCTAGCAAAGACGTCAACACACGGGCCGTGATTAGAGAATTCAGCCATTCCGTTAGTTGAATCATCCGTAGAGCCTACCGTGATTGCCAGTTCGGCACTTGCAGGCAGAGACGAGCAGGCATCAACATTTTGGTTCCCTGCGGCCACAACAATCACCAACCCGGTTTCACTTGCAGAGTTGATTGCAAAATTGAGGACGCTGTTCTTGGTTGCACCTAGACTGAGGTTTGCAACTCCGGGTCTCATAGTCACCTTGCGATGACTGGTTGCAAACTGGAGCGCTTCTAGGATTTTCCCAAGAGAGCCTTGGCCAGTCTTGTCGAGAGTCTTCACTTCTATGAGTGTCGCATCTTTAGCCACACCGTAGGTCTTGGATCCGATGATACCTGCAACATGCGTCCCGTGTCCATTTGTGTCACCCTCACCGTCTTGCGTGAGGTCAATGCCATGCTGGGCTCTCGACTCAAACTCAGGGTGATTGACTTGTAACCCTGAATCAATAATGTAGACATTTACGTCACTTCCTCGGGCATCACCATCATAGAAGTATGACCTTTTTGTCATTTTTTTGGATGCTTCTTGAGACAATCGGACCAAGTGCGCAGGTGCGTCTGGCTGTTCAACAATTTCCAACGCGTTGAAGATGACGTCTGGCGTAATTTCGGCAATCATGGGGCACCGCTTAAGTCTTTCCACGGCAGCTTTAGTGAAGTTGCCTGAAAACCCTACTAAGTTACCGATCTTGTAGTCTTTGGTGATGAATTTCTTCACTCTCTGTGCCACCGGAAACGTTACATCATATTTCATGAAGTTCTCGATGGATTCGCTTGCCTTGAGAATCACCAAGTAATTTAGCGCTCCCACATTTGTGATAACTAGAAGCAGCCAGGTTATGATCGTGAAAGTCGACTTGAGCATCTCGTGCTTTGGGTGCGAAGGTACAGAGAGAGGTTCACTAACGTATCGCGGTCTACAATATATCTCGGATCTTCGTCTTATTCATAACTAGATTTATACATCAACAACAACAACGAAAGTGATGTATAAATTGTTGAAATCAACAAGGAAAATTATTAGCAGTATTATAGTTTGAGGTCATAGAAGCGGGTCATTAATCATGGTGTGGTTCAACACTCACAAAGATTGAACGAATTTGCTTCTTTCCTCTTCAGGTAAGGTGGCAATGAAGTCTTTGATGGCGTCCACAGCAGAGGAAGAGTCTCCCTTCAACAAGGCAAACAAATCTTGACGGCCCTTCTCGGCCTTCAACTCATCAATTCTTTCTTGCAACTTAGCGTGGTTTTGTTCAATGAAGTTGCTCACATCTTCGTCATTCTCATAGTCGACAGTTGGCATCCAACTCTTCAATCTTGCAACCTTCTCCAATTTGGAGCTGGATTTGATTGTCTCACCGATCATCTTCAACAAATACTCTTCGTTCAACCGACGGCGCAAACGCCAGAAGAAGAAACGTCTAGCATGGACCCATTCAATTTCCTTCTTGATGACACCCTTAGCCAACATGCGGCCAGATCTGTCATGCAAGTCAGCAAACTGGACGGAAATCTGAGCGTAAATTGGCAACAACACCTTCTCACGGGCCACCAACTTAGCAGAGATCTCAGAGTGCTCCTTCTGGTCTAATTGAGTAGCCAACTTCTTCTTCAATTCGGAATACGTTGGGTCCAATCTCTCCATCGTAGCCAACAACTTATCACGTCTGTACTTGATGCCAACCATACCTTCTGGTTCCAAGACACCAGCTCTGGAGTCCACATCAGCATACATTTCCATCATGTCAGGGTTGATGGTTGGGTCAACAACGACCCAAGAGCCACCTCTCAACTCACCATGAGGAGGAATGTATGTGAAGATTGGCTGCTTGAAGTCAACAAGCGCGTCCACAATGTAGGAACCATACTTGAGGACTTCGTTGAACATATCACGTTGACCACCGGAGAATCCTCTCCAGTTAGCCAAGATCATCAAAGGCAATTGCTCACCGTTGTTGAAGTCTTGAATAGCTTGTGCGGTCTTGAATGCAGAGTTGGGGTACCACACCTGACCGGCTTCCTGGATCATCATCTCTGTGGAGTCTGGGTTGGCAGGATCAGCAGGAATCAAATTCTCAACTGTTTTCGTCTCGACACCAATAACACCAAGAGGGATACCGCCGAGACGAGCTCTGCCGACGACAACACCCCGTGCCCATCCTGACAAGGTTTCTTGGAAAGAGCCCTTGTCGAACAAACCGGCCTCGAACTCGCCGCTCTCAGTGTCGCGGCCAGCAATCATCCATCTGACGTCGTATGGCTCGCTCTTTGGAGGCGAATATTCAACGTCTCTGTCCCAAGAGTCAGTGCTGCTCAAGATAGGAATTGGAGTGTCACGCTTGGCTGGAATATAAGACATCCAGTTCATAATCTGCTCAACACCAGCCAAATCGTCGCTAGCGGTCATGTGAGAGACACCGTTTCTGTACATGATTTGAGTACCACCCAACTGCAAGTTGGACGAGTAGACTTCTCTACCCAACAACTTGTTGATAGCTGGGGCACCTGTCAAGATGATGGGTTGACCTTCGATCTGAATTGCTCTCTGGCCCAACCTGACCAAGTAGGCACCAATACCGACAGATCTGCAAGTCACCAAAGTGATCGTGAAAATGTCCTTGTAGGCTCTGGAAGTCGCACCAGCGATCAAACCGGATCCCTTGAGACACTCAACACCCAAGCCATTGTCTGCACCAATCACAGCGGTGATAATGTGGCGCTCGACACCGTTCTCAACAACTCTATCAGTGACAACAGACTTGGAATGTCCACTTTCGTCGAGAGCTGCCTTGTCTTCACTTGTCAAATACAAGTACTTGAAACCCTTTTCTGGGTTACCCTCTTCATTCCAGGCAACCTTGTAGTATGGAAGCAACTCTTCGGCAATACCGATTCTGGCACCAGAGTTGGCTGAAAGGTAAATTCTGGGGATACCCAACTTTCTAGCCAAGTCAGTACATCTGTTGAAATACTCATCTTCTTCCGGACCAAAAGAACCAATCTTATGAGTAATGTCGTTAGCAACAATAATGAACTGACGGCCACGAGGGTACTCAGGTGTCTTGGCGGTGACCTTGAAACCGACCATTCCAACCTTGTTGGAACCAGGTTCTCTCTCAATTGCAGTCAATCCTCCATTCTCATCCTGAATCAACTCTAAAGAAGTGAAGAAGTCCTTTGGCACTTTGGCATCCTTGGCGTGCTTCTTCCACTGGCTGATAGTGGCTTGACGGAACAACTCAGGGAAGTCATAGACGTATGTAGTACCCATGTTGTGGGCCTTGTAACGCTTAGGTTGCAAAGACTCCTTGGCTGGGTAAGGAGTGGAGATGGGTCTCAAGTGCATGGAACCGGGAGCTCCCATGGACTTGAAGACCCAATCGCCCTTGGTATTCTTGATCTCCATGTATAACTCAGACTTGACAACATATCCGGAGACGTTGTTGATGATAGCGCGCAATGGGAATGGCTGGCCAGTTGAAGGGTCGATACAAGAAATTCTGATCTCAGCTCCAGTCACTCTCAATCTCCACAATCTCCTGCCAAATCTCTCCAAAAAGGAGCCGAAAGCGGCCTCCACCTCCTCTGGCAAGACGTTAAACACTGCAGAAAAGTTGATGAAGATGTGGTTCAAGTCGGAGTTGGAAGTGTCGATGATCTCCAAAGCATCCAAAATGTCAGACATCAAGCGGTTAGATTCTGCAATCAAGTACTCGCTGATGGAGATGTCCTCGTTGATAATACCAGTTCTGATAATACCTCTGGTGAAGAATCTTTTGTCGGAAGGCGAGTTCTTTCCGATAGCCTCGTAGACATGAATGTTTCTGTTGTCGGTGAAAATTGGCTTGATATCGAAGTTCTCCAATCTTCCCAACTCCAACTGGAAAGCCAAGGCAGGCTCGATGTGTCTGATGACCTTGTTCTCAATGTAGTCTGGAGCAGTGAAGGTGTAGTACTTAGGATACGTACCCACATCGTTGGCGAAAACAAAAGTGAGACGACGAACAGCGGCGTTCGTCAACTCTTCCTTTGTGTCGTCAATGACTTCGTTGATTTTGGCCAAAACCTCCTCTTCAGACTCGTAACCGTCAATGCTGGAAACAACAACGTTTACCACGTTAGAATATTCGGGCAGTGCACCTCCAGTCTTGAACGTGATGGCGTCCGATGGCAGGATGCTTTCCAAACCAGCGAGGAGCATGTCGTCCATGTCATCAATGTGTCTCACGGGGACCAAGACACCTTGTCTGTTCTTCTGTCCCGACTTTTGGTCGACAACGAAGGACAAATCAGACACAGAAGCGGCTCTGTTCATAGAACTAGAGTCGTCCTTTCTAAAAGTTTGGAATTCGGAGAGCGAAGGCAACTGGAATTGCCAGCTGAGGATAGGAAGCTTCTCCAGGTCTTGGAAGGTGTAGTTGATAGAACCCAAAGAGTAAGCCCTGTAGGAACGACGCACATATACTTCGGCGGCGGCCATGGCCACCCACTCGTCTTGGTTGGTCAAAAACTGAAGTAAGACATCAAACACGGTGTGCTTCGAGTCAACAACCTCGCTAATGATGTCAAGATTGGGGCTTCTGTACTTGGCGTAGACTTCACCGTAAGAAGTTTGCATGACTGCAGATCTCAAGATGTGTTCCAATTGGTCGGATCTTTCCTTGATGGATGGCAAAGAGCACTGAATCAAGATCTCTCTCGCTTTCAAGGCGACCTTAGCCGTTCCTCTGGATTCCAAATCGACAATGTTCCTCAAGGCCTCCCTAATAGGGGCAGCAATCGTGGCAGATTGCTGCAATATTGGCTGATAAGTTTCAGCAATGGCCAAAATCAAGTTGTTCTTGGATGAAACTCTAGAGTGTGACAATACAGTCAACATAACCTTGTTCAAGTCGGACTTGTTTTCATCTCTAAGCTTCAAGATGACGTCTTCCTCTCTAGCGTTGGAGCCAGAGAACAACACCTCCACTTGATAGTATTGGTCAAGCAACTTTGCAATAAAAGCATATTCGTGCTCAGCCAAACCTGCGGCATATCTGGATGCAATCTCCAGTAATGGCGCAATAACTGTACCGAACAAGGGGTCTTCTGATTCCTTCTCGGCCTTGTTGAGAAGCTTAATAATCTGCTTAGCTGGGAACTCGGCACCTCTTGTTTGAGCTTTCTCAATCAACGTAGACAAGCTTTCATCCAACTTAGCGGGCAATCTAGAATGCAAGGCCGAGGCGTGCAATGTCCACTCAGTGTATGGCAATTCTCTGTCCTTCAAGATCTCAATCAAGTTCTTCAACGTGGAGTTCATGATTACCTGGTTGTCGAAACCAGCCAAGATGTTCTGCAAGATGTTAGAGTACGTCTGGAACTTGTGGACGGCCTTACTACCCTGAATGGCAGGCTCGCCGAGCTCGGGCAAAGTTCCCTCATAAGGCAATGCGTGCTTGACCTTGGATGGGTCATCCAAAGCTAAGATAGCCAAAATGTCACCTGCGTTGACAGTGGATCCCGGCTGCTTGATAGTCTGCACAACACCATTCTCCTGAGCGATCAAGGGCATGCACATTTTCATAACCTCAACTTCAGCGTAGGGTTGGCCAGCAGCAACGTGCTCACCGCTCTCAACCAAGTACTTGACCAACTTACCTGGGGAGGGAGTTCTCAATTGAGTGGGGTCGTTTTCAACTTCCAACAAGCAGGTCTTGCCATCCACAGACATTCTGGTGGCAGAAGGCTCTTCTTTCCAGTAGATAGAGTGGGATTTGCCGCCAATAGCGCACAACAAGCCGCCGTCAGATAAGGATCTAACACCAACCACAGCTCTGGTACCGTTCAAGAACAAAGTGTAGGTTTCCTCCGACGATTTGGTGGCGGTGAACTTGTACTTGTGGCCCTCGTAAATAAACTCAATAGGGAAGATGGTTCTCAACAAAGACTTGTTAGGCACTCTTCCTTTCTCCAACGAGGTAGTGTACTCAGTGTTGTCTTCTTTCGACGCAATGTAGGCCTTCGTAGCAGCACCGCACAAGACAGCGAGCACGGGGTCAGGACGTTCAGCGGTCAATTTCTTGGTGATCAACTCGTCCAACCAGCCAGTAGTGATGGTGTTACCTTCGAAGTCTGGAGTTTCCAACAATTTGATCAAGTATTCGACAGTGGTTCTGAAGTCACCTCTGATGGATAACTCCTTCAAGGCGACCACCATGTGCTTTCTCGAAGTTTGACGGTTTTCACCAAAAGCGAAAATGTGACCAAACTGGGAGTCAGAGAACGAATGGATCGAAGATTGGTTGCTCACAGAGAAGTAACCCCACACGTTCGAGGAGGATCTGAAGTTCAACTCGTGCAAGTTACCACCAGAAGGCTTGAAACCTTCACCTGGGTCCTCAGAGGTGATACGGCAAGCGGTACAGTGCCCCTTAGGAGCAGGACGGCGCTGAGTGGTCAAGGAGCTCTCGTCCTTGAATTCAAAGTCAATCTCCGTCGAGGTGTGGGGGTCGACACCGTACAACGTTCTGATGTCTCTGATTCTGTGCATGGGGATACCCATGGCGATTTGCAATTGGGCTGCGGGCAAGTTCACGCCGGTGACCATCTCGGTAGTTGGGTGCTCGACCTGCAATCTGGGGTTCAACTCCAAAAAGTAAAACTTGTCGTCGGCGTGCGAGTACAAGTACTCGACGGTACCAGCAGACACATAGCCCACCAACTTACCCAAACGCACGGCGGCGTTTTCCATTTTGCGGAAGGTGTCCTTGTTGGCGATGGTAACGGGAGCCTCTTCAATGATCTTCTGGTGTCTTCTCTGCACGGAACAGTCTCTGCCGAACAAAGAAATGTTGGTACCGTACTGGTCTGCCAACAACTGGACCTCCAAGTGTCTTGCGCTACCAGCCAACTTCATGATGAAGATGGGCGACCCGGGGATTTCATTGGCTGCCTGCTTGTACAACGTGATGAAGTCCTTTTCGTCATCCACCTTTCTGATACCTTTACCTCCACCACCTTCGGAGGCCTTGATCATGACGGGGAAACCAATGACGCGAGCCTTCTCCAAGCCGTCTTCGGGGCTAGTGCAGCAGCCCTTGGCGTAGACATCGTCGGCCACGGACACCAAGTTGGTGTGCTCGTCCACCTGGACCTCGTCGACACCGGTACCCGACCATGGGATACAGGGCACGTCGGCGTGCTGGGCAACAATGGTGGAAGAGATTTTGTCACCCAAAGATCTCATGGCAGATCCCGGAGGACCGATAAAGATGATTTTCTTGGGGGACGCCGCCAACATCTCGGGCAACATGGGGTTTTCGGACGCATGGCCCCAACCGGCCCACACAGCATGCACGTTGGTTCTCTCGGCGATCTCGACAATCAACTCCACGTTGGCGTAGTTGTTGTTGTTGGTGCCGCCGGGCACCTCCACGCACTGGTCAGCCATGCGGATGTACTCTGCGTTGGCAGCCATGTCTTCTGGGGTGGCCATCACGGTGAACTGGATGGCCCTCTCGTCGCCAAAGGTCTCGTAGGCCCATTTTCTGACCGAGCGGATCTCCTTGACGGCGGCGATACCGTTATTGGCGATCAAGATCTTGGAAATCACCGTGTGACCCTGGTGGTTCTTGACGAATTCCGTCACGTTGGAGGGCTCAGCATTCTGCACGCTGTTCAACCCGATGAAGTGGGGCGCCAACAGCGAATGGAGGTCGGAAAAGTTTGTCTCTGGCATTTTGCGGAATCCGGTGAGAAAGTTTGATATTCTTGACGCTATTCCGTGATGTTCGGGAATTGCGGGGGCGCTCAGTTGGTGTAAGCAACGAGCAGACGGAAATAAATATGTGTGGAGACGAGTATGTACAATAAGTCGAAGTGGACTAAGGTAGGGGGATCTGCAGAGAATGTTAGTATTTGCTGACTGTGTGCGCCATGCACGCATGAAGAGGCAGCTCTGTCCGATGCTGGTTTGGAATGGTTTGTCCAACAGTTTTGGGGTGACTTCCGGGGGTGTTTTGGCGACTTCCGAGGGTGGCCCGATGCCCAGAGCTACACGAGATGTATCGGTGAACAGCCCCAATCAGAGGTTCCGCCGCTTTAAGGGGTCTCAGGACACGTGGATTCGCGTCCGGGTGGGGTGGATCACCAATTATTCAGTGATTCGGGAGACAAGCATACCTAGAGCGGCGGCTGGGAATGAAAAGTTGGCGATTTGACTGGGTCCAGCCCGTATCCACGGCACTTTGGTGTTTAGTCGGAATCACTGTTCGCAAGGACATTACTGGTTCGACAGAGCTGCGGTGTGCTGCTGGGTGAAGATACATACCGAAATGATATGATGGATCGAAGTTCGAGGTACAGTCACTGAAGCAGGAATTGCTGTTGTTGTTGTTGTTTTGATTCAGTAAATCTGTAATTCGATGATCTCGGTACCAATTGACAGGGGTTCGATAACACGATAGGAATAGGAGCGGTATGGGAACTTTTATAAAAGCTCCATTTCGCAGCTTACGCGTGCCTGCACATTGCGCCGTACCGAGTCTCATTAGTTGGCCCCAACATTGAAAAAGTTGGCCCAAAAGTCCGGTGTACAACGCCATTTTGCACTGCAGGACGCTTGACGTAACTTGGACTTTAGAAGAAGCTTAGCGGTCGCGACCAAATCTATAGGCCGATTCTGGCCCTCTACTGTTGGCACCATTGCAAAAATTGTTTTCAATTGCCGACGCATGCGCCAAAAGTCGCTAAATTAAACCCAAAGACGAACCGGCTCGGTATGCAGTGATTGCTGCGTATTGAAGTTGCGAGCTCAATCTCTCCGGCCAACACTATTTTCGTTGCTGTAGGTGAACTAATCTAAGTCTCTCCTACAGGAGCAGGCGTTATGGGTTAGCTTATAAGGTTTCAGGGGGACGAGAACGCAGCACGTTGCGATGCAGAGAGCGGTCTAGATGGATTTCGCATTCCTTGGCCAGTGATAACCGGTGTGGCGCATTGGGTCGCAAGAATATCCGGGGAGAACTCGCTGACTATGTTGATCTGACCAGCCTGGGCACTTTTGCAACTGGCATACTTTCTGAGAGGCTCTTATCGGGCCGTGTCACGTGAGTTGTCACGCGATGATAAACCGTGTGATCCGTGTCACGTGTACATCGGTGCAAGCACAGGAAGTTGGAACTGTGGGGTAAGGTCCTCTCCGATTGTCTGGTATCCCAGGGTTCAGGCCAGAGAAGCTGCAAGGCAAGATGCCGAACTTCGGCTTTGGTCGGCCTAATTCCGATCTTCACGTGAACATGTGGGGCATTCCCCACTGCCTGTACTCGCGTACAGCAACTTTAACTGGGGCATGCAAATGCTCGAAACCAATACCTTCGACAGGTGCCGTTTACGGCGAAAGATGTAACATTGTGGGGGAATCATATGGCTTTCACAGTCACGGATTTTAGCTATGACGCAATGATTTTCCACGAAGATCTGGCACACCGGTATGTTTCACTACTCGTCATTCCAGTGAATTTTATAAATAGAGTGCATGCCCATGGACATCTCCATCGCTAGCATTTTGAACAATGAGTCTGTCGTCATTGAGTGACAAGAGTGAAAAGAAAACCATCGACGATGAGGTTCCTACCTTCTTGGGTTTCAAGGGACGGAAACTAAATACTGCAATCACTGTGATGTGTGGTGTAGGATTTCTTCTCTTTGGCTACGACCAGGGTGTCATGGGCATGCTTTTGACGTTGGAACCGTTCAACAACACCTACAAGGACATCAACTTGACGCTTCATCCAGACGCATCAACCTTGCAAGGTGCAGTTGTTGCGGTGTACGAACTAGGCTGCTTGTTTGGAGCATTGTCTACCATATACTTGGGTGACAGATATGGACGGTTGAAACTTGTATTTTCAGGGTGCGTCGTTATGATCATTGGTGGTGCATTGCAGGCGGCCTCCACCAACGTTACCTTTTTGGCAGTGGCCAGAGTTGTCACAGGCGTGGGGAATGGATTTCTTACATCCACTGTGCCTCTTTACGCGGCAGAGTGTTCCAGTGCCACCAGCAGAGGCGCTTTGCTCTGCATTCAAGGGTGCTTGGTTACTTTGGGTATTTGCATTTCTTATTGGATTGACTTTGCGTTCTACTTCACCGAGAAGTATGGCGAGGTGTCATTCAGATTTCCCATTGCGTTCCAGGTCGTCTTTCCAATCATGATGCTCCCGTTCATCTTCAAATTACCAGAGTCGCCCAGATGGTTGATGGGGAGGGACAGAGCTGAGGAAGCTCGAGTCGTATTTGCATCCCTCTACGATGTTCCTGTCCAGCTGCCGGTGGTGCAGACGCAACTTGACGAGATCCAGGCCAGCTTGAATATGGAAGGCCGTGCCGGAGGAAACAAATTCAGTGCAAAGGCACTCTTGCGCCAGGGACCTCTCAGGAACTTTCAAAGAGTGAACTTGGCGGGGTGGTCGCAAGTCATGCAGCAAATTTGTGGTATCAATTTGATCACCTACTATGCTGGCACAATCTACGAATCCTACATTGGCTTGGAACCTTTGCAGTCCAGGATCTTGGCCGCGTGTAACGGTACGGAGTACTTCTTGGCCTCGCTCATTCCGATATTTATCATTGAGCGCGTTGGTCGCAGGAAGCTCTTCTTGTTTGGCACTGCTGGCCAGTTCCTCACGATGTTATTCTTGTATGTGTCCATGGAAATGGCCAACCAGGGCCACAAAGCCGGGTCCTACGGAGCTGCGTTTTTGTTGTTTGTGTTCAACACGTTTTTCGGCGTTTCCCTCTTGTCCCTCACCTGGTTGTACCCGCCCGAAATTGCGTCGTTGGAGGTGCGGGCGCCCACCACCGCGATTTCGACCGCGTGCAACTGGAGCTTCAATTTCTTGGTGGTGATGATCACGCCGGTGTCCTTCAGCACGATCCAGCACCACACGTACTTGATCTTTGCGGCCATCAACTTTTTGATGTTACCCGTGTTCTACTTCCTCTACCCTGAAACCAAGGGCAGGACCTTGGAGGAGATGGACTTGATCTTCACAAACACTCCCGTATCCCAGCCCTGGAAATCGGTGCAGATTGCTCGTGACATGCCCTTTGCTCATGCTGGCGATGCTGCGGACTTGGAGAGCTACAAGCCCCAGGCATTCCATGAGGAGAACGAGTACGCCGGTTCCGAGTTGGCAACCTAAATTAGTCCTCAGAAGAGAATGTCAATAATACAATTACACATGAATGAGCCCACCTTATCCTTTCTACGTTAGACTAGTAGCACGGTCTGTAGTGGCGCGCAGACGTACTGCACTGCGGGTGGCCGGGTAATCTTCTCCGACCGCCAGTAGGTGGCCACCAACAACGGAAGCAAGGCAACCACGGAAAGAACCGATGTAAATTTGCCTAGTTTGTAGTGTAGGTAGCTGCTCGCGGCCCGGCCACATTGCGGCCCCGGATTTGCCCCAGGGCCGACTTCGCGCTTTTAGTGACTCGAAAAATCAGTGAAAAATTGAACTACTCTCGTCGCAATAGAACATGTCTTGGTTGTTTGGCGGAAAACAGGAACAGAGCCAAGACTCGGTGAAGCAGACGTTGGGCTTCGACCCGGCCCAGGTCGCAGATGTCTCGACCATCATCCAGGCACCAGGTGTTTTGGATTCGAGCAGGTTGCATCCGTTGGCCGGATTGGACAAGGGCATCGAGTACTTGGACTTGGAGGACGACCAGTTGACGGACTTGGAAAACGGCTCCAGTATAATCGCCGCTAGAAACTGGAGAGACAACTTGTGCTACGGCACGGGTTCCATGTACTTGCTCGGGTTGGGAGTGGGAGGTGCCTACGGCATGAGAGAGGGCTTGGCCAACTTGCCCGCCAACTCGAGCGGCAAGTTGAAGTTGAACACAGTGTTGAACCACATCACCAAGAGAGGTCCGTTCTTGGGCAACTCGTGCGGTGTGCTCGCGTTGATCTACAACATCACCGACTCCACGATCGACAACATCAGAGGCAAGCACGACGATCTCAACTCGCTCGCGGCCGGTGCCTTCACAGGAGCCTTGTTCAGGAGCTCTGCCGGCTTGAGGCCCATGGCATACTCCACCGCCATGATGACTGCTGGCGCTGCAGCATGGTGCGGGTTGAAGCGCCTACTTTCTTAATTGCATGGCTACTTGGGTATATTTTTCTAGTCTCTGCTGTACATAGTGCTACACACGTTACGATTCAGTCGCCATCTCTCATCCCACTCTCTCACAGTACTCTCTTATGTACTCTCTTACTTAATGTGCCTGCTGGTACTCTCCCACTAGTACTCTCGTCATAGTGCCTTCCGAAGTACCTTGATGGCCCCTCTTACCATGGTAGTTACTGATGGCGTCTTGCTGCTGATGGTGGCTTCTGGTGCTGCTTATTGACGGGCTTCTGGACTAATAATGCGTACTGATGGGCTGATGGGCTACTGATGGGATGGGCTACTGATGGCCTGTCCGTCCTCTATTACCTACCTATGCGCACACTAGCTTTTGCTTCTTTTCGCCGAACGCGGGCTCCTCGGAGGCCGCCCGCTTGGTGCGCGGAAAGCGGGCCTCGTACTCCTCCGCCGTGTACTGGCGGTCCTTCTGCAACACGCGGATGAAGATGGTGTTGCCCTCGTCGCCGATGGTCTCGGCGATCTCGAGGAATTTGTGGTTGTCCTTCACCTTGCACACCTGCTGGTAGAACTTGGACTTGCCCGGAAGCTGGTTGAGCATGATGTACTTGGTGTTGCTGGGGTGGTTGTCGCAGGCAATGCATGTGCGCACAAACTCGGGGATGGCCTCCCGCCACGGCAACGGCACGTCGCGGAACACCGTCGGGTTGGACTCGGCCGCCTCGGCCATCATGCCGCCAATCTGGTCGTTGCCCACGAGCCGCTGGAACTCCACAAACTCCCGCTTGCACGCAAACCCGCCGTTGATCACAAGCGACACCCCGTGCCGCTGCACCACCTGGTAGATCTGCCCCACAAAGTCGCGGATGGGCATCTGTCGGTTGCGCATGTCTCGCGTGCGGCAGTGCACCGTCAAGTTTGTGATGCCCGTGAGGCAGATTTGCTCCACGAGGTCAAGCGTGGGCCGCGCGTCCGCGGCGTCAAGCAACCGGATCTTGGCGCTGATGGGCTTGCCGTGCGGCTTGCCCACCTTGTCCACCAAGTTGCGGAGAATCAGCGTCAAGAGCGTCGGCGTGGAGAGGAGAGCCGCACCCATGCCCGCGTGGGTGGAGAAGGGCTTGGGGCACCCGCAGTTGAGGTCCACGCCGTCCACGTCGTCCACCACCTTCAACGCGGCCTCCACCGCGATGTCTGGGTCTGCCGAGCCGAGCTGGAAGATCAAGCGGCCGGCTTCGGCCGCTCTGTCCGTGCGGAAGATCAACGCCTTGCGCTTGCCGTCCTTGTCGTGCTCCACAAAGTCGACGGTGCCGAGCTCGGCGTTTTCGACCCGGGTGCACATTCTCATCTTCTTGTCGATGATCTCGGGCAGCCACACGAGATCCGCGCCGTGCTTGAGCGCCATGAGCCGGAGCGGAAGCTCGCCGCTTCTGACCATGGGCGCAAGACATAGTTTTCCTGCGTACGAAGGCATTTGTCTGAGGTGGGGCGTTATCCAAGAGCGAAGCACCAGAAGCATGCCGAGAGATGGGGCCGCGAAGAAAAGACCAGTTGATGGTCACGTGCGCGATTGTCAGGTGCGGCTGAGGTGGGACAATCGCACAGGCCAACGGACCCAATCGCGGGCTCCGCATAGTCAGCGCCGCATAGTCAGGCTTGGCACGTGAGGCACGGCGCGCCGCAGCGTGCGAGGCAGCGACGAACAATCGCACAAGATTTGCTTTTTCCCGTGGGCTCAATCCGGAAGCCGTTTAAGGTTTTCCAGGCGCCGCCAAACTGCACAATACCCTTATCTGCGAGAATGCTTACTTGCGCTGGGGCACGCCGGCGGCCCATTGTGCAGACGGCAAGTGAGCTGCATCGAACGCGGCGGAAGAAACGGCCGCGGTGCACGGCTGCAGCACGGACAGCTGATAATGTGGTCACTCATCGCACTGTGAGATGCCGAAGCTTTACAAACATGGAGTATCCTGCACCCGGGCCGCAGGCGCGCATTGATCATGCTCTGTATAACGGTCACATCTTCTGTACGCACAACGTGATGACTTCCTGAGCAACACCACCCAGGCATTGGTTGCCACGGCGCAGAGCCCGCACGCAATTGCGCGGGGGCCAAGCTCAATTGCAGAGCAGGATGGCGGGGTGTGTTTCGGGGCCCCGGGGCGGCCACCCCGCCCAGAATTGTCCCCGATCAGATTCAAGGCGTGCAGGAAAAAAGAAATTCTGTGCAAACAGAAAAAAATAGGAAAAAGAAAAGACTGCAATTCTGGTCTTTTTTTATATGTGTCATCATCGGTCGTTTTCACGTAACTACAATCCACTTTCTTCCATCCAGCTATAAGCGCTACGTTTTTCTGCTTGCTTTGCAATGACTTTATTATATCAACCCATCTCACGCACTTTTGGCCAGAGGGACGGCTGCCTCACGCCCAACTCCCACCACGACGATAAGACCTTCCCTTCCAAGTTCGCCGTGACGGCCGACTCCAACCACGACATTTTGTCTCCGCCGTTATCGCCGTACCAGAAGGAACGCTCGTCCCACGATGCGGCGCTGACAGGTGCTGTACACAGCCATTCCTCGGCATTTGACCACAAGGTCTACCTCGACTCCAAGCGGCCGTTCCAGGTCGAGGACTTCAAAAGCTACACGTTGACGGTCAACCCCTGGACCAACTTGGGCGGCAGCTACAAGGAGAGGCAATTGCGCTTCTTGAGCCAGTATGCGGCTGTGCCCTCCAAGGACTACTCGTACCTGCACTCCCTCAGATTGGCCGAGAGAAGAAGAGCAGCCGCGGTTGTGTCCAGAAAGAGAAACACATCGTCGGACTCCGACTCCGAGTCCACCGACAGGGTCAAGACCAGGCGCCTCGTCAAGGAGCAGCTGGTGCAGCTCTCGGAGATCGACTCGTCGTCGGTGCCCGGGCTGCCCTCGGCCAAGAAGAGAAAGGTCAGAAAGGAGTCCCCCTACGTGGGCTCGCCCTTGGCCGCGCAGCAGGCGGCGTTGATCGACGAGTCCATACCAGACTACTCGCCCGACGCCTTTGCCACGTTGCCCAAGGGCAACACGCGGTGCCTCAAGATCGAGTGGAAGGGCCAGCCCATGGACTTGAAGGGCGACCCCAACTTGGACAAGTTGCACCCCGCGGAGGTGTTGTTGGCTTCCACGTTGCGGTTGCCCTGCAACGTGTACCTCGATTCGAAGCGCAGGTTGTTCTACGAGAAGGTGAACCGCTTGCGCAACGGAATGCCGTTCAGAAGAACGGACGCCCAGAAGGCGTGCCGCATCGACGTGAACAAGGCTAGTCGCTTGTTTGCTGCCTTTGAGAAGGTTGGCTGGTTGAATGACCGCCACTTCACCGTCTAGGCAGGTTTGACTGGTTGAGGTTTTCATTTCTATTATAGCTACTCGGCGAAGTACGTTTGGGCATTATTGTTAGGTTGGTCCGGTTGGGAAAATAGAGGCTCTTGGGGACCATTGTGACGGACACTCGCATAGTATTATAAATCGGAGTATACGGATATACTGAAACCCTGTAGCATGCGCTTATCTGGCCCTGCGGCTCACCTGGTGAATCCTTTACAGTAATCACGATGCATTCCACCACTTCAAAGGTAATCTACACCTGTCACTTTCCCAGTGCTACAATAATCAACATCTATCTTGGCTCAGATCAACTTGTGCGCGTATCTGACTTGCGGCTGTCAATTTGTAGTTAACAGCCCGCATCTCGCGCAAAGTCAAAATGTTTAAACAGAGAAAAAAATTCAAGCAGTGGTCCCCTCATCCTGTAAATGCCACAGCTGTGGCCGCGTCACCTTCGCCAGCATAAGTGCTCGCTACATGGCGGACTGACTTCATACAATCCGATGCTGGTGCCCTCCCAAGAGGAGACCGCGCAAGCAATACAGGTTTCGTCACCCTTGGTGTACGGGTGCGGGTACTCCAGCGGTCTACCCTGCCGTCTTACAGCTGCTGAACATCTCTTCATTCTGATTTCGTCGCCACCTCCTTTTTGATTCCATCGTTACTCCTTGACGACCTTCACCACCTTATCGTTTCCACAGCTGACCCCAAGTCCATCGCTTTAGGGAGTTCAACGGAATAGCACGACACGCCCCGTTTTCCGCCCATTCGAACGCCGATACATGTCGTCGTCTCCCCCTCACCACTCGTTCCTTGACCTCAAGGAACCCTACATTCCTCCGGACGGTGACCTAGTTTACTCGTCCTCCCACATCTCGCCTTTGAGCCACCTTACCCCACAGTACTCCGGCAGGTCGGTCTACAAGCACGGTGCGCTGAGCGAGGAGTCTATTCCGGCCTCCTTGACGGCAAAGATGAGCACCTTCTACTTGCAGACGCCCACGATCGCTGCGTCTCCCGCTTTTCAACAAAGCCCGGTGTACATGCAAAGCCCCACCAGCATGTTGCACACTCCCAACTCGCTAGCCATGTCAACGGGCCCGCCAGACCAGTTTCAAGCGTCTCCCGAGTACAACGGAGTGCGTCGCTCGTCTTTAGTACCGAAAAGTTCCCACAAAATGCTCGAGCACCCCCCTGCGGCTCATGAAATACCCATGCACTCGGTTCAGTTGCAAAACAGTCTTCCTGAACATCTGCCAAACGTACAGTCGCTTCAGCCGCAACTACGAAAAAACGTCCCAGTACTTGCTCCCCCGGCTCCTCTCCCCGATGCTGCCTGGGGACCCGGCGCATTGCCGGATAGCGATCTGTCGCCCCCTGTCATGTATGAAGCTTCATTTGGCATACAGCGCCTGCCGGGGAACGATTTGCTGGACATGACCATCGAGGAGTTGTTGCACTCTGACCCTTTTTCAGAGTTCAACAGCTCCGTTCCCACTTCAGTCGTCAAGCTGGAGGACGACGATGCGCTCACGGACTTCTTGGAGTTCGAAGACATCAACCCTCCTGCTGCACCACAACAGTTGGTTCATACACCTCCACCGCAGGGGCGGGCCCCTGCTTCTGGTGCCTTCGGAACTCTCAAGTTTCAATCTCCTCGCCAACTAAAAAAAGCAAAGTCATTTTCTACAACCTCCTACCGCAATAACACCACAGCCGACCAAGCCTTCTCCTTTGAAGAGTGCTCAAGCGAGTTCTCCATCACGGACAAGAACTACTCGTTTCAAGACGAGACGGCACGATTGTCCATGCAGTTGGGCAATGCTTCAGTCACGAAGAAGAAGTCAAATGGGAAGACTCCAAAGGTCTTGCACAAACCTACGCTCAGAAAGGCCAAGACCACCACCAACTTGTGTGCTCAAGGAGCTGTGCGCACCAGTCAAAGGGTTTTGAAGAGTATGGAGTCTGGCCTCGTATCGTTTCAGGTCAATTTGAAAAATAATGAGCAATAGGTTCAGTCGAGCTGGCCGCGGCACATAGACAAAATAGCACGTCACCATGGAATAGCCATGAACTGTAATGTACATCCAACTACAATTCAATACGGGTACAGCTTGTTGTTTAATACGGGCACGGCTGTGTACCGCTTGTCCAATGTATTTCATTTATTAGTTGTGAATGAATGTATGCTAGGTGCATAAACTAGCAGGCTAGTTTACAAGTCCTTCTGTCTTGGGACGTATTCCTCCTCCAAAACGACGTCATTTCTGAAACGTCTAAACAAGCTAATTTGGCCCTCCTGGCCATACGCCCAGTAGGCCAAGCCCGCTGGTACGATTCCCATGAAGAAAAGATTGAACACGGCGGACTTTGTGGTGAAGCGGAAGTTGTGGCCCAAGTTCTCTCTGGCGGTATTAAACCGCTGCAAAGCACGGTCTGGTCTCAAGGTGGCAGCCATATTGATAAGTGAACAGTGGTTGTGCTCTTCTTTTGATGCTCGCTTATTGGCTCTACAGGCGTGCGCGCACCAAATTGGGTCAAACTGTACTTTAACCTATATGATCCTAGTTTCCATTTCCGCCTGTCTGCGCGTATGCAGTGAATAGCACAGAGGATGAGTTATAGGCGCTTGAAGATTGCAAAACGCCAATCTCGCTCAATATCCTCAACGACTTTTCTCGAATATACGTGTCTCTGTTTGTAGGACTGAAGAGCAAGCTTCCCACTGCATCCACCGATTTGTCTTTCATGAACTTGTCATTCAACTTGAGCACCTGCTGAAGAAGCTCGTCCACTTGCCCGAGCAAGTAGTAAACGTTTTCGTTCATGGGTTCTAGACTCTCTCGTAGTTTTTCGACAGCTTCCGGCAGAAGCTTAGACTGTGAGTGGGACAGAATCGTGATATCCAAACAGTGCTTGTAGTGATTCAAAAGCTGGACAATTTTCTTCGCCTTGGCCAATTGTAGTTTGAGCAACTTGCGAAGCTTGAGCTCCAAATTGATGTTGTCGATAAGAGGCTTTACCTGCGGATCGAGCTCCGAGGAGTCCGTGCCTGCCGTAAGATCGAGGTCTTCATGGTGCTTAAGAAGAATCCAGCCTTCTTCAACAAGGTCCTTTGGAAGGGTGAGAATGTTTCTGAGAGTATAAAGCTCAAACTTATCGAAGTTCTTATCCACGTAGGACACAAGGAGCGTTTCCAACTCGGCCGTGCCCTTGCGGATCTCGCTCAAGGAGAACACACCACTTTGTTCCTCTGTGCCTTCTGTCATGAGCACTTCGTCGTCTCCGAGGCTCCGTCGAAGGTCTTCTAGTTGTGCTAGTCTTCTCTTCTTTAGAAATTCTTCAAGCGCATCAGCACATTTGTACATGATGTGATTCACCGCGTTGATGACTTCATCGATCAACGTCAATGGAGCAAATCCGAGATGCTCTGTTAGTAGAGTGGAGACTCTATAGTCTGTCGAATCCATGCTTCTCTCGCAGAAGAAGTTCCGTTGTTTATCGTGTCAGAGGGTCACATGCAGGCGTGGTTTCTTGGTAGATGAGCTAAGAGGCCACAACTAATTCTGTTTAACGGCCTCAAAGTCTCGGCTTTAAAAATAGACGTCAAGCATTGTCTCAAGATGTTATTTTTTCCGTGTCGGAGGTGTTAATGGGTGGGGTGAAGTCACACTACCGCTAATCGTTCTGCGCGGTCGCCCTTCTGAAAGTCGAGCAACATTCACAAGCGATAACTACGTCCGCAAAGGCTCCGCTTCCGATACGAAGCTTACCCGCAGCAATACTACACCATGTCTGCTCCTGACAAGGGGCCTAAAACCACCGGTTTTCCAGCATTGAAGTATCGGCCGACTGCAATTGACTCCTTGGACGCCAGGATCATCCAGTTCAAGTATGCCTTGGTGAAACTAAAGGCGGTGATGGATGCCTGCGACTCCATGCTCGAACGGTTTTCTGCCGGTAGTGCTAGTGAACCGCAGTTCCTTATATTTGTCCAGTACATCTGTTTCCTTACGACGCTGTTGTTCGCGATCAATGAAACCGGATATTCGGCAAAGTTGCAGGCGTTGGAGGGCTTCAAGGTGCCCAAACACTCATCGGTCTCTGTCTCTCCAGTGGTGACCCATGTGCCCTATGATATCAAGGATCAACCCGTCGTTCCACTCTCGGAGCTTCCATCTGTGAAGTCTTCGATAGCTTGTTTGAAAGTATTCAAGACTTTGTGCTTGAGCTGCCAGGAGGGGTACCGAAAACGGTTGACAAATGCCCTGAGAGAGATCCAGAACGACGCATACCTAGAGGATTTAGACGTGCTTTTCAAAACTTCGTTCTTCGACTTGGAGAAGGAGATCGATACGAGTTTGAAGAGCGCTACTCTCCCAACGCCGTCATTTGTTCTACGCATTGACCCTGACAAGCAGGGGAACGAAGATTTCTTAGAGGCATGTCTCATCGACATGGACTTATACGCCCTTTTCACCTTGACCAGCCAAATGTCTGCGACGTTAGATGTCCACAGATCTCTCATTGGCAAGTTTAGAGAAGCTAGACTGGCACCCAAGCACCTTCAAGATAGCCAGCTCAAGGATATCCCTCACTCTGTTTACTCCTTGCATAGAATACTCTTTTGGGCGTTGCGGTTGAACGATGTTTACACAATAGTCCGGAAGTTTGGTCGGCAGATCTACCTTTCCAATTATCATCATTTGCATGATCAGAAGTTCCTCACACAGGCACAAAATGGGGGATTCTTCCGATCGCTGGTTTTGAAAGACATGGACGACAGCTTCAACACCACTAAAAAGAATGGTGTGCTAATTGCGACGATAACCCGCTTTGTCCGAATGAACTCCAAGCATGAGGTCAACACGAAGAACACACTTGAATTTGTCGGTTTCATCCAGCAAAGTTTCACGTACGTTGAGACTTTGACCAAAAAACTTAGAGAGTTCGGTCTCCTATGGATATCAGCCGAGCTTGCTTTCCGTCAAAGCTATGATCTTCCAACTGAACACTTATCAGTGTTGAACGACGCTTTGCAAGACGAGCTCGCGAAAGAAGCCAAGGCGAAAAGAGAGAAGGCGGTCGCTTTGCAGAAGGAGCAGCGAGCAAAGGAAAAATCGAAATTGCAACCGCCACCGAAAACCGCTCCAGTGAGACAGGCTACACCCGACAAGCCGAAACCGACTCCTGTTACACCAACGAAACAGCCACTGACAACAAGGGGTTCTAGATCGTCTTCCATCGGAAGTATAGATAGTGCTACCGACTCGGATGCGGCAAAAGGTGTGACCAGAAGAACTAGTGTGCCCTCGCTTCGGCCCAGACCTCAAAGCATGGTGTTTACGCATCGAAACACCTCCTCAAGCTCTTTGCAAGCAAGTTCATCCCCCGTCGCCTCTCCCATTGATAAGGCCAAGGCCGTGACTACCACGGTTGAGGGTAGACCCAGGTCGAGTTCGCAACCTCTTTCGTTCAACGCAGCTGCGGCGGCATTGAAAGGCGCGTCAAACTCAAACCCAAATGATATTCTACGCTCTCCTACTGGAAGTTTGAGGAGGACCGAGTCCTTAACGAAGAAGCCCCTGGCAGCTTCGATTATGACGTCCCCTTTCAGTAATAAAACCGCCATGTTGAACGTGGTCGAGGAAAGCGGAGAGGATTCCGTCTCGAAGGAAGTCAAGCTTACCGCCAACCAGAAATTCCAGCAGCATTTACGTGATGCGCAGAAGAGCGGCGCACTCTTTGGTAAGCAGAAGGAGGTGTTGACAAATGTAGTCTTTGACCCAAATAACCCCTCAGGGACGAAAATTCGCCGGTCTCCCAAACCTGTCGAATCTGTTTCCCCGCCGGAGCCACCTGTGGTTCCTGCAAAAGATATCAAGAGTGTTCCACCAACGGACAAGCCGAAGCATCTTGCAAGCGAAACACCGAAGCATGTTGCAAGCGAAACACCTCAGAAGCCGACCAGGGCCCAAATAACCAAGCTTAACACCCAGAGGAACAGCGTTCTCATGGACGTGAAAGAAGATACGCCTCGCACCAGAGGCGAGTCTGTCTCCTCCGATTCGCAACAAGTCTCAGAGTTGTCGAAGGTTTCGACTGACGACGACGACTCTTCGCTCAAAAAGGTCAGATTTGCAGGCGTTCCAGCGTACACGCCTGCAGAGGATGCGCCTACCAGTCACTCGAGCCGAATTCTAAAGAATTTCGTGCCTTTCAAAATGCCCCTAATGCAAAAGCGATCGCACACTGCGTTGTGGCAGAAGGATCAGATGTTGAAGAAGGAGGAGAGTCTCTTATTCAAGCAACATGTTCATCCTGGACAGGAAAAAGCCGCTGCCACACTCACTGCATCGTACGCACCGAACCCACCGAGCCTGAAGCTTTCACGGTTCAAGCATAAATTTTGATACACGACTTGTGATAGATGCAACCACTGGTTGCAAATTGTAGGTGCCACTGTGCAGGCCACGATAGTTTTTTCTCGCAGCTCATCTTGAAAACTGATCAAGATTCGCATCTTGCACTGACAACACATGCCTGCAGAAGCAAAAGCGGCCCAAGAGGGTCGCCCGGAGTCCACGCACGATAGAAGAGCTGCCAATAAGAGCACAAACGCCGTCAATGCCGACGGCCTTTCGGAATGCTTCCGAGTCATAAGAACGACCATGTACGTCTCGTTGGCGCCCACACACATCACAAACCCCATAAACGGCATTAAGGCACAGCACTTGGATCCTTTGATAATGACATACCTTCCCAAAGCACGCGGTGTCGTCTTGTCGTATGCCAACGTCAGCCTCAACGGGGAGTACACCGAGCAAGAAAACTCGACACTTGTCAAGGTGTCCGACTCCTCTCCATTCTGCTTCATGTGGATCACCGTCGACTTGCTCATATGGCAACCTCAGATCGGCGACATATTGGAGGGCAATGTTTACATGCAAGCGTCATCTCACATTGGCTTGCTTGTCCATGACACATTTAATGCATCGATCAAACTGAGAAACATTCCACAGGACTGGCAGTTTGTTCCAAACCAGGCCGATGAGTTTGGCGAGAACTTTGGCGAGAGCTCCACGGAAGAGCCCGCGAAATTCAGGTCGTATGGCTACTGGGCTGATGCATCTGGTAACAAGGTCGAGGGCAAGTTGGCCTTCACCGTGCGGGGCATCCACACCACCAGAAACATGCTTTCCATTGAAGGCACATTGGTCTCGCCGGAGAGTGAGATCGATGCTCAGTCCGTCTTTGAGGAGCGTCGTTCGTCGGTATCGCATTCTGCACCAACGGGTAAGCACATGAAGTTCAGTGACGAGCCCATCGCAGAGATCGCAGAGATCCCGGAGACCGCGACCGATGCCATACCGGCGTATGAGCAGAACAGTGAGGGCGAGGACACTTCGAGCCCGGAATCGGAATCCGATTAGCCGGGATACCAGCATGTACATTAAATATAATCTCGAGATATTCTCTTCCGTCTATTTACAACCCCAGAATTAGCGTTTGTCATCCTTGATCATCCGCCATATAACGTCTCGCTCATTCTTTGTTGGCGAGTAGTAATTGGTTTTTCCCCCGTAAAGGAGTCTCGACCACCATCGTCTGTGCGGCCTCCACGCCAAGCTGCGCCACACGGACCTCTTTGGAGGTGTTGGCGCATTGGACATCATGGTGACTCGTTGAATGCTGTGCAACTTGCTGAAATTCCACATGGTGATGAGCACGCCCTGAATGATCGAGATAACTAAAACAGCACCGAACCCCCAGTTGGATTCCTCTATGTAATTTTTCAAGTTCATGCCGTAGTATGCTGGTAGAAGCGTAGCCACTGTGAAGCCTAGCGTATAGATTGTCACCTTTAGCTCAAACAACATCAACGAGTTCCGGTTTGCATCCAAAATGATATTGACAATCTCCTCTGTGGCTTTGATGTCGCTGATGAGCGAGCCAGCCTGCTGCACCACCTCATCGCAGTGAGTGTAGTATGTTTCGAGGATCATTTCAATGTCCAGATAGTCCGTAGTTTGCTGAGGATCGTACTGTTTCGATGAAGTTAAGTACATGCCGTTCAAATCCTCGTCATTATCTAGCAAGTCCTCCAAAACATCTCTTATCAAAGCCGTTCGCTGATAAAAACTGCTGAGTTTCTTCAGCTTGATCAACAACTGTTGAAGATTCTCTCGGCCTATGTGATCCTCTAGTTCTGAAAGGATCTTACCACAGGTGGAGATATACGTCTGGAGTTCAGCTTCCAAATAGCTGAGCACGCTGATGAGGATGCTTTCTAGCGCCTTGAATTCGTAAGGCGAGCTCGAGGGCGTTTTCAACTTCATTTCCAAGTCGTACATGAAAAGACCCAACTTGGTGGCCACATTGGGGTTAGATGTGTCGAAGATTTTCACGTTGTCACGCAGAATGATGGCCTTTATATGTAGCAAATTGACGATAATGGCTTTCTGTGACCGAACCATGATGGTCGGCGCCACATCAATGGCTGAAGAGTCAACTTTTCGTAGGTCTCGGGGAAAGAGACTGTTGTCATTCAAGAACTGTGCTCTGGGATATTTCTTTGACACCGAGGTGACATTGCCGGACTTATCGAACGTCGTACAAGACACATACAGATCGTTTGGCGCTATAGGCTTGACCATCTTGTAAATTGCGGATTCATTGAGCAGCTCATCGTTCAGCTGAGGATCGAGCAACAGATGCAAAACGCGCTGGTTGGGGCTGGCAGATGTGTATCTGGCCACAAAGTTCAATCTCGAGAAGCAGACTCCATTAGGTCGAAGGTGTGATGGAAATCGGAACATCTGCGTGTAGATTGATTTCTGTGGTGATTTCGAATGTCTGCGAGCGCTTGCACCCAGCGCATGCAAAAAGCAAGCTGAACAGAACGAAGAAGAAAGAAGTCCGAGAACGGACCAAGCCAAACATGAGGAGTAAAGTAGCATTGCTACGAATATATGTTCGTCTACACGGTCACAGGAGTGATTAGGGTCGACGGGGTAGCTTGGACCCAGGGCTTGCTGCGACCCAGGCAATCTAGGATCTGCGGCCCTAGTCTCACCGTACTGCTTGATCAGTAAAAATTGTTCTATTTTTTACAAAGTAATGAGGAACGGAATGAGTGTGAAGTAAAATGGCGCAGGCACCTAGTCAAAAAACTTTCTGGTCGACGAAGGACCAAACAACTCCAATCTGATGCCAGGCAACGCCTCCTCGGACAAGATCTTCAATCTCTCCTCCAAGGTGTTGTTCACCTCAATCTTTCCCGACTTGTTAACAATGGTCACACCGCCTGCGAGCTTGGAGTCCAAGTAGTCCTTGTCGCTGATCTTGATCGAAACAGCAAACTTGGCCTTCTCCTCGAACTTCTTGGCTGCCTCTTCAGCAGCCTCTTTGGCAAGCGCAACGTCAGCTTCTCTGACCCTGAGAGTGACCTCGTCCTCCATGAGAGCGTACAAGCCCTCTTCAATCAAACCCTCCAAAACAGGCTTGTACTCGCCCTTCTTGCCCGACAACTCGATCAAGCCCTTCTCGGCGTCCTCCAAAATCTCGTCCAACACCTTCTCCTTCTCGGACAAGATTCTCAATCTGGTCTTGTTGCCGATGGTGGATTTGGTGATTTGCTGGGCCAAAGACGCCTTCTTCAACTTCTGCTCGTATGCGCTGTCAATGGCCGCAGTTTCGGATCTCACAATGGACGCCTTTTCGATTTCGTATTCCTCGTCGGCCTTCAATCTAATCTCCTTGGCCTTCTCCTGGGCCTCCTTCTCGATGAAGGCCTTCATCTTGCGGAGCTCTGCATTTACCTGGTGTTAGCTTCAATCATCCAATGAGTGGTCCCAATGCATCCACTGTGCATATTTTCCCTATTCAACATACCTGGTCATCGGTCAACGACATTTTGCGATTGTGTGATTAAAAGATCTTATCGTCGACTTGAGGGTGAGTATTGGTACGGCGTAGTGCGAAGTCTAATAACACCTGCACTTGTGCAGGCTCAATTGGCACCACCATCGTGGTCGTACTCTGGAGGAAGAACGTTTGTTCATTTTGACGCTACGCGAAATAAATACTTCAATCCTTCGAGGAGCCGTGCGGTTCCTTTCGAGGTCTATGCTAAATCCTTGGGAGGCCGCGCTAGATCTTCTCGAGGAAGTTCTTGGCCAACTCAACCCCCACGAATGTAGCTGCGTTGGCGGGGAAGGACCTGGCCAAGGCGGGCCCCACACCGGGGAAGAAACCTTTGATACCACCTTTGGCGTAGATCTGTTTGGTGGCCTTAGCAATCGAGATGTTGACGTTGGATGACTGCTGAGTGGACTTGATCGTGTCGATGGGGAACACACCGAGCCACATGGCAACACCAGCACTGCCTCCAGCAATAGAAATGGCAAACAAGGACAAGTCTTGTCCAGGCGAAGACAACTTCTTCTTGACATACTCGTAGGTTGCGAAGTAGAGGGCCGAGCCAGGACCGTCACGGGCCAACGTCGCGGCCGAGCCTTTAAATATAGATCTGATACCGCCTGTGCGGTACATCTCCGCGATCACGCTTCCCATTGAGCTCTTGCCACTTTGGATTTGCATCATCACCTTGACTCTTTCGAAGGGCGCAGCCACACCCGTTGTGGGGATGGCGGAGATGAAACCTGCAGTCGAAATGTCGGCGATGGTAAAGTCTTCAACCTTCTTGCCGGTGTAAGAACCCACGAGTTTCTTGCCCATGTCGTAACCCCAGAAAGACACCGCAAACATGGGGGTGACACCCAATAATGGCGGCATCACTCCTCTGTAGAAACCAAGTAGACCATCTTTTGCCAAAGTTCCTTTGAGACACTCGGCGGTGGAGTTGTACACTCCGGTTTGCAAACGGACTTTGACCAAGTCAAAAGGGTGTCCTGTCAAAACGGCGCAAACTCCACCAAAGCCGCCAGAGGCGAACGACTTGATGTTGTCGACCAATACACTGTCTGTCTCGTCCATTGAAGCGATATTGATGAATGCGGAATATCAAGAATAGTATCAAGTTCCTGTGGCACGAAAGGTGGATGTGCCGAGATTAAATAATGGGCAGGTGTGAATTTTGTCGCAGAAATCTGGGGAATGGTACGTCACATAAATAGCCTCGGTCCAGCGGTAAACTGCAAAGTCCGACAACGCAGAACCTCCAATTTGCATCTAATGGATTCTACGCAATACCATTACAACCAGATCCGCGGAAGGAGCAGAATTTGATTCCTCACTTGAATTCTATCGTACGGGGCAGGCGGAGACAAAGATAACCGAGGCACTCCAACTATGAACATGATACCCGCACGGTACGTATGTGCCGGAGCTTAGCCGACTCTTGGCTGCTGATACGTATCGTGCACACCCACAAACAATCATTGCGAAATACATGTACTGTCAGCGCGGTTTGTGGGGTTGACCTATGTGCATGCATATTTTCATGCCGGCCTCACAATGCATTAAAGAAGCTTGCTCAAATCTTTGAGGTCAACATCCGCTCGGAGATCTCGGAGAAACACATCCATGCCTCGCTCAAATCGACCAATGTAAAGATTTTTGTAGATGATCTTCATCACAGTGACAAGTCGCTGGTAAAGCTCTTCCATGTCGTCATCGAAGTCCTCTGCGCTAGAATTGTACTTGAGGAGGCTGATGTAATTACTCAATGACGAATTGAACTCTTCGCTGCTCTTCACGAATGCAAACGAGATTTCCAAAAATTCGAAAATCTGATTGATAAACGAAATTCCCGAGTGCCTGCCTTGGTGAACTTCGCTGAGGAGTTTGCAATCGGAGATCTTCGAAAGGTAGATGCTGTGAATCGTGGTAAGTTGCTCAATTGTGCACTGGTGCACGTTGTATTTGATCTGGGGGACTTTTTCGAGGCCCGTAATTCCTTCTTCTTGGTTGCATTGTTGTGCAAAGTTCTTGTTCAAGATTGGGAGCGTCTTAAAACCATTCGATGAATTGTCATTGGATTTGAGGTCCATGACGTTTTTGGACTGGAACAAGCGTCGAAGAATGTGATGCTCGAAGTTCTCTTCGATTAGATCGAACGATAAATATTTCAAAATGACTTGAACAAACTTGAGTAGCTTGCTTCTTATTAGGTTGATTGTCCTGACCGCTTTGTTGAACCACTCAACTCTTTCTGCGAGCGCACTTTTCCTGCCATCCTTCTTGGCTCTATAGCGCTTTCTGAGAAAATGAAGATCAGTCTTGTGCAAATCCTGGAAGTCCGTGAAATTCTTAAGCAAGAGTGATTGGAAATGCTTAAATCCCCAAAGAAAATTGAAGATTCGCAAGTACTGGGTGGACTGGTCGTTGTAGTTCAAAATAGCTTCGAGAGAAGGCTCTGCAGTCTTGTACTCCAAGGTGAATACGTCCCAACCAACTGTGCCGTGGCTCATATCCAATAGTCTGGCATCAATCCTGTGTTTGAACTCGAGTGGCATAAAACGAATAGACGATGCATCTTCCGAATCGATCAAGAGTTCGGAAAGAAATCCCGAGGTCAACGCCGATGCCGGCTCGCTGAAGAGTGCAAAACCCTTCTCGCTTAAGGTCTCGATGAAATCGCTTGCTTCGGTCAACATGATGCGCTTCATGTTTTGTAGATGCGGGAGTAGCGAGAATTTAGATTGCATAACAACGGTAAAATGGTCCAAAACTTCTTCGTATTGCACGTTCAACAAATCATGGATTGCACTCGTTTTCATCGATTTCAAACCACCGTGAGTTCTGAAGACGAACGCTGAATACCTGACAGAATAATTGTTAACCCACTCCAACTCTTGGCAATACTTAGCCAAAAACACAATCGTCTTTCCGATCTCGAATATTTTTTTGTACAAAGACTCATCAAGATTCATAAACGTTGGAAGCTTTTTGGCATTGTATCTGATAATGTCATTAATGTGGTTCTGCGAAACATCGAAAGAGATGAAAAACTCATCGTTGTCATCAATGAGATCCCCTTTGATAACCCAGTGCTCAATGTATTCATAGTATGGTACCACTATTACGTGAAATAATTGGGTTGCGTACTGTGATATTAGGACATCGCCGAACTGGGAAAGGTTGTACACCGTCATGAGAAACTCAAATCCCAGCAACTTGACGTATTGGGATTGTATATTTCCCATGAGTCGAAGAATCTGTATCTCAGACTGTAACGCGTTGAATATTGACAATAGGGTTTTGGGAGTCGACAGAAATAGGTCGTTGATAGCGCGGACATATTGACTCAAGTAGGAGTCAAGGAAGCGAAGAAATGCGGTTTTGATGGGAGATGGTTCCTTGCCTTTGACGTCGCCAAGGAATATCGAGAGGCGCTTATATAGTAGCGCTGGCTCAAGTATATCGGCAAGTAGGCGAGAGTAGCTGATGTTGATATTAGCTGGGATTTCGACCCCAATTGGCTCGACGGAAATCGGTAGAAGCTTTGTGTCCTGACCCAACAACGTGAATTGAAGGTTGGAGATTATCACAGACTCTTCGAGCGTTTCGTAGACTGGTTCAATCAACTTCGACATGGGTAAATGATCTGTGTTCAACGCTCTCTGTCCCCCTGTATGTGGCGAGGAGTAAGGTTTTGACGCGGAAAGAGGATTCGACTGAATATGTAGCGATGGTTGCTTGCGACCTTCTGGAGCTAGTTCCAACAAGAACTCAAGATACGCAGCGATCTGCGGAAGCAGCCTCAGCTGCGTGAGCACATCGACAATGCTTTGAAATTGGATCCATTCTTTGGTTCGTCCGTCAATGGAGAGCTGTCTCTTGATTTTCTCGAGTAGATCGGGTAGCGAAGGTTGACCCGCTGAGGATTGTGATTCTAGGTGCGCTAGAAGGTCACTCACGAGACTTTGTGTATACTCGGAACCAAATTCTGAAGGCACTAGTGTGTTGACAAGTCTGTTTATGTATAGCTTCACAAACAGCGTTTTGTCGGCAGCCATGACGGAGGTTGAACAGGTTTGAGTTGTTGATGTTGTGATCGCGCTCGGATGCATGCAGGTGCATCGATGGGCCGCGATGGCCAGTGTTATCTACAAGTTGCAATTCGCATCAGGCTGAACTTGACGCTACATATGAAAGCAGATCGTGGCATATACACGATCGCAGTCCGTTCATAAAAACAGCAGTCTGACAAAAACATGACTGGACCGAGTGTATGCCATAATTTACTCTCTGATACCAGAGCTCACCTCGTTGGGCTGGATCACGGGATCGATAACATTGGCGTTCAAGTCGGAGTCCGCCAACGCCAACTGCGCGTCGGTCCAAATGTGCTGCACGGGTTTGCTGCCAGCTACACCGACGTCGCACTTGCCGCCCTGCTTGGCCCAATCGCGCACTCTCGACAAGTTCAATTCGTTGAACACAGAGTCGACCGCGCTGATCAACTCGTTCGCAATGGCTGGCCCGTGGCCGGGGGTGGGCGTGATTCTCAATCTCTCCTCGCCAATCGGAACCGTAGGGAAGTTGATCGCCTGGACGTAGATGTTGTGCTTCTGCAACAACAAGTCCGAGGCCCTCTTCGCATCTGCAGCGTTGCCCACCAACACTGGCACAATGTGCGATGGGTTGGGAATCACTGGGATCCCAATGTTGCCCAAGTTATCCTTCACGTAGCGAGTGTTCTTCTGCTGGGCAATTCTGTCCTGCAAGGTCGACCGCTGGTGGCGGATGGAAGCCTGCGCGCCTGCCATCACAGCTGGAGGTAACGAAGTGGTGAAAATAAAGCCAGGAGCATACGATCTGAACCAATCAATCATGCTCAGCTTACCGGTGACGTAGCCACCCACAACACCGTACGCCTTACCCAACGTGCCGGTCACCATGTCGATTCTGTTCATCACGGAGTCCTTTCTAATCTTGTCCAAGCCAGCGGCTAAGTGTTCCTCGAAGTTCAAGTGCTCGGCCACACCTGCTCCGTGGGGACCGTACAAACCAACTGCGTGGACCTCATCCAAGAAAGTCAAAGCGCCGTACTTGTCGGCCAAGTCGCAGATGGCCTCGATGGGTGCGATGGAGCCGCACATGGAGTACACGGATTCGAACGCAATCAACTTGGGTGTGGACTTGGGGTACAGCGCCAAACGCCGCTCCAAATCAGCCAAGTTGTTGTGCCTGAATACTTCCTTCCTGGCACGCGAGTTGCGGATACCTTGGATCATCGAAGCGTGGTTCAATTCGTCCGAGAAGATAACCAAGTCCTTCATTTTCTGGCCCAAGAGCGAGAGGACGGCGTCGTTGGCGACAAAGCACGAGCTGAACACCAACGCAGCCTCGTGCTTGTGCAACGAGGATAGCTCGGCCTCCAAGCGAATCGCGTGCATGTTGTGCCCGGCGATATTTCTTGTTCCGCCGGCACCAGCACCGTACTTGTCCAAAGTCTTCTTCATGGCAGCGACAGTTTTCGGGTTGGTGCCCATACCCAAGTAGTCGTTGGCGCACCACACGGTAACCTTTTCAGCCTCATCGGTCAAGTGGGCACGGGGAAATTCCGTGGCCAAACGGTTGATGTTGTTGAAGTAACGGTACGACTTGTCCTTTCTCTTCTTGGCGAGCTCATTGCCAAGAAACCCGTCGTAGTCGAACGCGGTTTCGTTCGACGCATTGTCCACAATGTCCAACTTGCTGCTAACCAAGTCGTTGCCCGAGAACGCATACGAAGCGGCAACTCTTGGGGAAGAGGTTGCTGGTGCAAACGAAGCTTGGGCTGGCGACGAAGACTTGGAGTACTCGCGGACACTCAAAGCAGCCCCGGCAAAAGGACAAACACGAGCGTGCTGGGCAAAGGTGGCGGACTCGCTCATCTGACGAAGAGCCTTGGTCGATTGGGACCTGACGAATGGGCACACCTTAAGCGAGGCACGAGTGAGGGACTCCATGTTGATTTTTTTTTTCTTTTTGTTTTGTGTTGACTTGTAGAGCTTTTCTTGAGTGGCGTCTCGAGCAAAATGTGCTTCGGAGTCTGGTGCTGTGGTCGAAGAAGAAAGTAGCTACAATGATGCAGTGGAGAAGAAAAAACCAACTTATGCGCACATGATGGCCATGCAACTGCATATACCACACCTGTTCGTTCTTTTTATCCACGAAAAACAGTATGAAAATGCAATTGGAATGTCGAACAGCTAATATTGTACATGTATCCTCGAGATTACGTTGTCTTAAGTCCATGTGCTCCGATTCAGAGTTGACGGGTGACTCGAACGATCTGCTGTCCTATGTGCACACCAACAACCAGCGAATAGCGTTGCACCGAGTTGTCATGGTCGGTCCAATCATCTCAGTAATAGGCGATCTACGGTAAACTTAGCAGAGTAGTTACCTTCGCTTGTGCGTTGCGAGGTGATGATTATTGGTTTGGAGAATTCATGGATCTCATCGGCGGGACTTTTTTACCTTTTTTGAAAAATGCGGGGCAACGCATGGCACAATCATGCCTTCACCATCCATCATCATGTTCTTAGTAGTACACCGTCTAGAGAAAATACTCGTATACCGCTGTCGTAGACAGTCATACGAGCAAAAAATAGACGACCCCGGTGAGGATCGAACTCACGATCTCAAGATTAACAGTCTTACGCCTTAACCAGCTTGGCCACGGAGTCTTGTTGAAAACTTTTTGAGCACTATTGAGTACTAGTCGAACACACAAATTTACATTGTTACCACAAGTTCTCCGACGCTGTATTTCGCAAGATTGCGTTGACAGCTGTTCTTTCGCCAGAATCCATGACTGCTGGCACAGTCGGGGCTGACTTCCATGCACAGTGAAGATTATGAGGAACACTTCAGCCTTTGAAGAGAGGGCTGAAGAGAGGGCGCTCTTCATAGACAGAACCAGAGGTACCTACAGATATTCAGGTTACATTTGCTATTATTACATGTATGATATTAAAACCTAACCCAAAAGACCAGAGTATACTATAGATTCAAAATTACTTACGCAATGGTGAATAAATAATTTACTCTTCGTCCTCCTCGTCCTCGGCAATGGAGTAGAACTGCAACTGGTACTGGTTCTTCTTCACAGACACGAATCTGATCCAGTCTCTGAGCTGGTTCTTCTTCAAGTATCTCTTGGTCAAGTACTTCAAGTACTTACCGGAGAACTTGGCGGTGGACACAACGATGACCTTGTTGCCCTCCTCAGTGACGGAGATGGTCTCACCCAAGTTTCCGACAATGCCGTCAACCTTGATGTGCTCAACCAAGTACTTAACGTAAGCCTCCTGGTCGAAAACAGCGTTCTCGACGGGAGCAGAAGTGTCAACGACGAACTTCTTGGCAGCTTGAGTGTTCTTGGTGGTCTAGAATCCTGTTAGCCTACCGCACTATTATCACGATACACAGATAGATCGTGTAGTAGATAAAGACAGCATAGCTACCCAGGACGGGCGTTTGAAACCTAGATACGATTGGCACGACTTCAGTGTCGCTTCATCATTTCAAATATTCAGTCAACAAAAACCCGTTCAAAGGTATATGAACTTGCCAATATCGAAACTCAAGTGATACATACAATTGGAGCCATTTCTGATTAAGTTGTAGTTGTAAGAAATCTGTGTTGGAAAGTGCGAAGACTTTTTTTCATTTCTCCCAGTGCAGGACGCACCAGGACAATTCGACGGGGTGCACATAAAATCGTTTAGGGCGCGAGCCCTAGGATGACTCCGATGACTCCGATGACTCCCAGACCTCGCGATTATGCGGAGGCTCCATGACTCGCATGACTCAAGGCGGGGACCCTGGTATCGCGCAGCCCGTGTCCAATAAGGCATCGAGTATTAACAACAGATCCTACAGTTTTTGGGTAGCAAATTGTTGGCACATTTTCAGATTTGAGGATCTGCATTATTCAGTACTGAAATGAACATTTCTAGAGCTTTCAGCCTTAAATCGACCGCTCTTGCAGCCTCGAAGGTGCTTAGTGCCCAGAGTGCGGCGATCACCCCGACGCCTGCCCATTTGCCCGTCAAGGCTATTGATAGAGCGTTGGCAAGTGGCCCAACAAGTAAATGGACCAGACTGGAGATTCACGAGATCTACAGCCACCCGCTTCAAGACTTGATGTTTCGGGCCCAGCTCCAACATAGGAAATACCATGACCCTTCAGAAGTGCAATTGTGCACGTTGCTCAACATCAAATCTGGCGGCTGCACCGAAGACTGCAAGTACTGCTCTCAATCCTCCAGGTACGATACTGGTACCAAGGCAGAGAAACTCGTGCTGTTGGAGGAGGTGAAGGAGGCTGCTCGGACTGCCAAGGAGAATGGGTCCACGAGATTTTGCATGGGCGCTGCTTGGAGAGACATGAATGGGCGCAAGTCAGGATTGAAGAAGATCTCGGAAATGGTGAAGTGGATCAACGACGAGTTGAAGATGGAAACATGCGTCACCTTGGGCATGGTTGACGAGAAACAAGCAACAGCGTTGAAGGAGGCAGGCCTCACTGCTTACAACCACAACATTGACACATCCAGAGAGCACTATCCGAACGTGATCTCCACGAGAAGTTACGACGATCGATTGAAGACGATCGACAATGTCCAGAAAGCTGGTTTGAAGGCGTGTACAGGCGGCATCTTGGGCTTGGGGGAAACAGAGGATGACCACGTCGGGTTTCTCCTCACCTTGGCAACTATGGATAAACATCCCGAGTCTCTTCCCATAAACAGACTTGTGCCGATCAAGGGAACGCCAATGGAAAAGGAGATTCTGGCTCTACCAGCAAATCTGGAAAGGAAGCTCAAGTTCGACGCCATTCTCAGAACTGTGGCCACTGCCCGCTTGATCATGCCCGAGGCTATCATTCGCTTGGCGGCGGGCCGCTACACCATGAAAGAGCACGAGCAGTTCCTCTGTTTCATGGCTGGGTGCAACGCTATTTTCACGGGCGAGAAAATGCTCACCACTATGTGCAACGGCTGGGACGAAGACATCGAGATGCTTCGCAAATGGGGCTTGAAGCCCATGAAGAGCTTCGAAAAAGCCTCAACGGCGCAGCCATGATTCGATGGCTGCGATAAGTATTCGCAGCATAATCGCGTACTGCACACCATTCACTGTAGGTCGTATCGCGAGTCAGTATGGAGGTTTATCCGAATCATGTTCAAGAGGATTCCTACTAGCTTCAGAGGTTCTCGACTGTTCTCCACGTCGAGAAGTAAAAACCGCACGGTCCCCTACATTGGTGTTAGTGCGTCGCTTCTTCTAATTGGATTCGGGACCTATTACTACGGCAAGAGTACCGCTATTGCTGATCCACCTGAACATGCGTTCCCTTTGAGCTCCACTACAAAGTTAGCAGAGCTAGTTCCTCCTGTTTACTGCACTGAGTCAGAGCTTCTGAGCGCGATCGCCGAGTTGAAGGCCGCAATTGATCCAAGCAGAGTAAGTAACTCCGAGGCCGACATCAATGGGCACTTTGATAATGGCTTCACCACACACCCACCAAAGCCTCACCAGAAAGCAAAGTGGATCATATACGCAACCTCGACCGAGGAAGTTTCAAAGATCATGAGCATTTTGCATAGGTACAATGTGCCCGTTGTGCCCTACTCTGGAGGATCTTCATTGGAGGGCCACTTCTACCCAACCCGTCCTGGTGTGATAGTCGACACTAGCAGGATGAACAAGATTCTCCGGATTAATAAGAGTGATTTGGATGTGGAGGTGGAGGCGGGTGTCAACTGGATCAAGCTCAACGAGGAGTTGACGGACGAGAAACTCATGTTCGGATGTGATTGCGGCACTAGTGGGTTGATTGGAGGGATGGTGAGCACCAACGCATCCGGAGTCAACGCTTCGCGCTACGGCGCCATGGTGCAGAATGTCATATCTCTAACGGTGGTGTTGGCAGATGGGACCGTCATCAAAACCAGGCAGAGACCAAAGAAAACGAGCGCTGGGTACAACCTCACTGGGTTGTTTGTGGGAAGCGAAGGAACATTGGGCATCATAACCGAGGCCACGGTCCGCTTGCATGTGAAGCCGCAGTACGAGACCGTGGTCGTGGGCCAGTTTCCCACCATCATGGACACGACCAACACCGTTGCCGAGTTGTTCAGCAGAGGGATCAAGCCGGAGGCCATCGAGCTTCTAGACAAAGACATGATGCACTGCATCAACTACAGCGAGTACTGGTCGAAGACGTGGTTGGAGGTGCCCACGCTCTTCTTCAAGATTGGCGGCCTCAACAAGACCGTCGTGGACGAGACGCTCAAAGTCGTCCGCGAGGTGTCCATGGCCAACAACTGCGCCGACTTCATCGCGGCCAAGGACAAGGAGGAGGGCGAGGAGTTGTTCAGCGCGAGAAAGGATGCGTTCTACGCCATTCTCAACTACGGCAAGAACGAGATCGACGACAACGTGCGCTTGTGGGTGACGGACATTGCCGTGCCGTTGTCCAAGCTTTCGCTGGTGTTGGACGAGGTGCGCCTACTCATTGAGGCGTCGCCCTTCCAGCTGATCATCTTGGGCCATGTGGGCGACGGCAACTTCCACGCGGATATCTTCTACACGGACGAGACCAAGCTGGAGTGTGCGGCGCTCGTGAACAAGATGATGCTCATCGGACTCGCGAACGAGGGCACGTCGAGCGGAGAGCACGGCATCGGGAACGGCAAGAGAAAGTACTTGGAGCTAGAGCTTGGCGTCGACGCCGTGGACGCCATGCGCAAGGTCAAGATGGCGCTCGACCCCAAGCGGCTTCTCAACCCGGACAAGGTGTTCAAGATCGACCCGGAGGACGACGGCGAGTATTGACCGCCGCAGCTCCCCAGCTCAGAAGATCGACCCGGAGAGCCAAGGCGAGTATTGAAATCGCCGAGCCCCAAGAGCTTCAACCCAGAGGACCCGGAGCACCACGGCGAGGATTGACGATCGCCGAGACTACAAAGAACAGACGATAGAGCTTGCCACAAACTATCCGGGAACAATGACCGGACAATAGACGGGACAATAGACGGAAATATTTTTCTATAGCGAAAAGAGATTATAGACAATCGCACCACAATAGATCGGGGTCCGCATTTTCGCAGCTACATACAAGATTGCACCCAAGGCCACTACCCCGCTGTTCCGCCCGATCTGATGTATCATGTGACAAGAACTACACATGGCAAGCCTGTGTAGCAATGCAACTTCTTGTGCCTTTTGTGCCACTTGTGCTTGTACCACTTGTGCCTCTTGTGCAAGCTACAGCAACCCGCAACGTTTATCTTCTCCTCCGCACCGGCTTTCTATGTAGGCGCGCAGGCTCGCACGCGATTTGCTACCCCTATCGGGCCCAATCGAGCAGGACGGCCGCCGGGGTTAGGCGCTGGCGCCGCGATCTCGGGCGCCCTTCCCCTCCTGCCGCCGCGTAGTGTTTCCTGCTTGCAGCGCTGGTGCTCTGGCATCTCTTATCTTATCACGTGCGGAGAGGAAAATTTATGACTTGGAGCGCACAACCAACTATCGCCGGCACCCTCACGTCTTTCGTCGTGCCCTCCTCTGTGCCCTAACTTGCTTCGAGGCCCGTCCTCTACATCTATCCCTGCCGCCAGCATTGGTACCCGCGAGCGAGCGCCGCCGTTCCACACTCTCCTTATGGCTCTGCGCTACTCCACAAACAATATCCACGCCAAGCTCGACGACTTGTCGCTAGACTCGCTGCCGGAGCCGCCGGTGGAGCAGCGGTCGCCCAAACAAGAGGCATTCACCACCAAGTCGCTCCTTTCCAAGTCTTTGGCCGGCGAAAAGTTGCGCCCAGGCATGGCCCCGCCGCCCCAGGTGTTCATGGCGCTCGACGACTTGACCGACGAGCACCCGGAGCCCGAGCTCCTAGCGACGTCCGTCGGGAAGGACCTCGACGGCCGCTTGATCCCGTCGTCGTCCACGATCTCGTTGCTCTCGTTGAGCAACAACGCCGTGCCCGCCCACCAGGATGTCTACGTGGGCAAGCAGCCGGCGGTGCCTGAGCGGGTCAACTCGTACACCAACATCCGCTCGCGCAACTCGCTCACGCACTTTACACAGCAGCGCTTGCAGCCGTACCAGAAGCTCACGTCACCCACGATGCCCACCGGCGAGTTCTCCATCACAAGCCCGCAGAGCATCCCGTTCTCGCGAACGCACTCACACTCGCAGATCGCGCCGGACTCGCCGAACTTGGACCCTACGTCGCTAGGCGGGTCGCCGTCGCGGTTCTGGCTCAGCTCGCAGACGCCGCCCCGCTCGCTTTCCAACTCGTTCAAGGCAAGAGGGCAGTTCCAGTTGACGCCGCTCGCGGAGACGGCCGACCCCGCGGGCGAGCTACAGCACAGCTCGGCGGGCTCGAAGAACTCGGTGTCGCAAGCCATCAACATCCGCCAGAGCGGCAACGACTCGCCGGTGCTTAACCCGGTGCAAACGCCCCTGGAGGACTTGCCGATGACGCCGCTTTACCTCAACTCGGAGTCGGACCACTACTTTGTGTTGACGAATCATACCCAGGCCCGCCACCATCACTTCTCCAGCGACATTGCGGGCCAGAACATTGACGAGATCGAGGAGGAACAGGATGATTACATGGGCGAGTAAATAGGACAGGATATACGTGACTACCAGGTATTTGGCTCTTTCGACTCTACCACTCTACGGTTGATACCCCAGCAGTTCGCACCACGACCTTAACTTTTACATGCCTCACTTTCCTTATCCCAAAAATTGGCCAGTCTGTCATCCGAATGCTCTCAGCCGCATTGCCGCCCATAGCTACCTCAAGAATTGCCCAGTTGTACAAGCTGAGGAGAAAATGCTTCGCACTCAAAACGTGAGAAAGGTCGTTGCTGTATAAATACATGCAAGTGCTAGAGTGATAGGCAAGGACTCTTTGAGTCCCGAAGTGTGGAAATCCTGCGAATATTGAGAACTTACATTCTAGAGCACTTTCCGTATCTTGATATGTGACTGCAATATGCCAAAACATGATTATAACTACAACCCCGATAATGCACTACAAAACGCCAAATATATGATTGCAAAATTGGTAGAAGGGACAAACTTGTATACAAAAATTCTCCCCATGATCATACAAGGATTGTTGAATGTGCTTTGCCCTGAACCTACAAATACTTTGAAGTAATTGCAATGACTTTGCCAAGTATCGAAACTAGAACTAACAAATCGACTTGTACTTCCATGTTGACGATGGGAATTTCAATTTTGGACTTCTACTGCATTATGGACTTAAAAAGATATGCAATAAAATATGATGGTTGAATAAAAAATGCAGCGATAAAGAACTATGGACAAAAGTCAGGAGTCGGCAAATTAGGCAAGCGGCAAACTCGAAGAGACTTGTGTCCAGATAAAAATTAACAAAATCCTCTTAGAAGAGAACTGCAAAGGGTACAAAAAGAAGAGCTAGCCAAGCATTCCTCCTTACTGCTGACCCGATGTAAACTTCCAGCACTGACAGTGTAGGTAGTGCCGTAGTAGACGAGTAGCTGACACCCGGGGTAATGGATGAATATGGTACCATCAGAGATGAGCTGCTGTGAACGTCGTCAGAGGAGTAGGTCGAACCCTGTTGAGGATCGAAATTTGAAGTCGTTTCAGAACCGGTGTTCGTTCAGGGTCCAATGACGTGCTGCTGAGAACGTCGTCAGGAGCATAGGTCGAAATCTGCTGAGGATCGGCACTCGAAGTCGATTGACTATCAGAACCAGTTGTGCTTTCAGGGTCCAATGTTGTGTCGCTCACATCGTCAGATGAGTAGGTCAAACTCTGCTGAGGATCGACACTCGAAGTCGATTGACTGTCCGAACCAGTTGTGCCTTCAGGGTCCAATGTTGTGTCGCTCACATCATCAGAAGAGTAGGTCAAACTCTGCTGAGGATCGACACTCGAAGTCGATTGACCATCAGAACCGGTGGTACTTTCAGGGTCCAATGTTGTGTCGCTCACGTCGTCAGAAGAGTAGGTCGAACTCTGTTCAGCATCAGAACTTGAAGTTACACCAGAGCTCGTGCTCTGAGGGATCAGCGATGAGCTGCTGTCCTGAGCTTCAGAACTCGAAGCATCAGAGATTGTGCTCTGGGGGATCAGCGATGAGCTGCTGGAACTGTCGTCAGAAGAATAGGTCGAACTCTGTTCAGCATCGGAACTTGGAGTTCCATCAGAACTCGTACTCTGAGGGATCAGCGACGAGCTGCTGTAACTGTTGTCAGAAGTGTAGGTCGAACTTTGCTCAGCATCAGAACTTGAAATCGTTTGTCCGTCAGAACTTTGAGGGACCAGTGATGAGCTACTGTAACCGTTGTCTGAAGAGTAAGTGGAAGAGTCCAGTTCTTGAGAGTTGGAACTCAATTGAGTATGCGAGCTCGATTCACTGTAGGAACTGGTGTAAGTGAAGAATGTCGAGCTCGCGTACATGCTGCTCGAAGATATGACCGTTTCAGAAGGCACTTCAATGATAATGGTATCATCCAAATCGCCCGTCGCTGTTGTAGTAGTAGTGTAGCTTCCTGTCCACGTTGCAGTTGTGGTGGTGACTCGTTTCGGAACTTCAACAAAAACAGTGTCGGTGTATTCTCCTGTCGCTGTGCGTGTTATTAAACTTTCATAATTGGTTCCGATTATGGTGATGGTCGTTGTAGGCTTTGGCACTTGAATGATGATGGTATCGTCATCTTCACCCGTCCCTGTCGTAGTGGTAGAATAACTTCCCGTCCACGTTGTAGTCGTGGTGCTGACTCGTTTCGGAACTTCAACATAAACGGTGTCCGTGTATGTTCCTGTCACTGTGCGTGTTATTAGACTGTAATAATCAGTTCCGAGTATGGTGATGGTAGTGGTAGGCTTTGGCACTTGAATGATGATGGTATCGTCATCTTCACCCGTCCCTGTCGTAGTGGTAGAATAACTTCCCGTCCACGTTGTAGTCGTGGTGCTGACTCGTTTCGGAACTTCAACATAAACGGTGTCCGTGTATGTTCCTGTCGCTGTGCGTGTTATTAAACTTTCATAATTGGTTCCGATTATGGTGATGGTCGTTGTAGGCTTTGGCACTTGAATGATAATGGTATCGTCCAAATCGCCCGTCCCTGTCGTGGTGGAAGTGTAACTTCCCGTCCACGTTGTAGTCGTGGTGCTGACTCGTTTCGGAACTTCAACATAAACGGTGTCGGTGTATTGTCCTGTCACTGTACGTGTAATTAAACTTTCATAATTGGTACCGATGATTGTGATTGTTGTGGTGGGGTTTGGCTCGTCAACGTAAACGGTAACTTCCACTTCGTCAGTCTCTGTTGTAGTCGACGTAACTGTATCTGTAATGACATCGGTCTCTGTTGTAACGGGATCAACTGTCACTGTAATGACATCGGTAGACTCCTCTCTTTTAGCGATCATAACGGGTGTTGACGTGTCGGGGTCGGCAACCAGAGCCGCCCTTGATGTGTCCGTACTTGGGCTCGTGAACTCTTGCTTCACTAAGTCCTCGTATGTTTTATGTAGTATGCCATCTGTAGCCATTGTGTAGCCGTTAACGGCCGCAACATGGATTGGAGTAGTGAGAGCTAGCAATATCAAACTTAGAAACATTAATCTATGACAATGGTATTTGGCAATTTAGATCCCCACTTGAGCATTGTTATATCCCCTCAGTCGGAAAATCGGTCATACGATGAACATCCGTATTGCCTGTCGCATATACGCCGCCCAGAGTGTTCCTGTGCATGCATGGTCCTAGTGGGGCCCCAGAAAATAGACTTTTCCCTTATCTGCACAGAAATTTTTTCGCAGCAGTTCTCATGGAGCGTTCACCTTTCCAGTCCTATTAATGCGCAATGTGAGCCATTGAACCACCTCTGAACGTTATGGAGTTTGCGAGCGAACCAATTAACTGATGCAACATCGGGTACATGATCGGCCGCCCGGATGATCTCCAGTTAAGATCGACAAGTACAGGTACTCAGCATCTGATCACGCTTCGGAGGATGCAGAGGAAGGTGACGTGAGATGTTTCCTGTGTGCACCGTCGATCACCACATCCTCGCTTTCGACAGCCCCAGTCAGGCGTCCAAATTGCCCGAAGAGATGCGAGTTTCCTGTAGACATTCGAATTTCGCGAAGTACTTCAAATTCGTAAACATGTTTTATCGGGGGGAAGATTCTGACCGGTAGAAGTGGAAGGACCCTGAGATTATTTTTTTGCGCGAGATTGTGGAGGGGGCTGGTGTACAGGACAATGGGAGCGAACAATGGCACATCTGGAGACAGATCCGCGTGATAATAATAAATTTTCTTCTTGATGCCGATCACTCAGGTTGAGTACGTCATTAGGTTAGCGAATGAACAGGGTTAGAATATCCACGTTCGGCTACTAATTGCAATTAAGGTGGTTAGGAGAAAGCTACCTGAATCTGGATACCGGGTGTGTGGCTCTAAGAGGTCAACCGCTCTAGGGTCCTCGCTCTCAAGTCCTCCATCTTAGTTGTCTCGTTTCATCTCAAGCCATCACCTCCATGGCTACGGCTGAGAACTAATTCTGTAGAATTGTCGCACTCCACCGACCAGATACGAATGATAAGGATTAACTTTGCTAGTAGTGCGATCCAGGTACTCTGTATGGTGTTGTTTCCTACCGACTGTTCCCAAAGTACGACTACAATGTAAATGGTTTATGATACTACGAAAACATCGAATAACGACCGACTCAACATCCAAGCAAAGCAAATACTATCTGAAGTTGAAAAGGTCCGATATTTTTTGTGCGTCGATCAGTAAACGGCATAGAGGACGTAGGGTCCGCAAATCAAATTTTCTCATTTGTGGCTTACTTCGAAGGTTTCTTCTCAAGAGACACATGCAAGTATTTCAAAGGTGTTCAATTCTGTGCTGAATGTATGCGAGAGTTTCGTAGCGAGCTGCATCTTGCATTCTCGTTGGCATCGTTACTTTTTTGAGGAGCTTCTCTTCTTTGAGATTCACTATTGACCCGACCGGAACTGTTCAATAATGCTGAAATAAGAAGATGAATCTGGAGGCAATTGTATCTTTCAGTTGCAATGAGTCGGGTACGTCGTATGGATGTTGGCGTTGCGATAATGGGTTTTGAATTGGCGATATTTGTCTAGTAGTTTCGAGCGGTCAAGAAGAAAATATTGGTGATGACCTACTACTGTGCTCTTGGTCTATTCATCGGTGATCTGTCTATTCATCGGTGATCTGCCAGTAGCTTCCCGTTCCTCAGCTGAGCTAAAGTCTTGAATTTTGTTGCACCACGCCTTCCTGAAGTATGGTACTTGAGACAGCTCTGTTCTCTGCCCTAGTGAGGGGGGCTTGATGATTGGCGTTGCCCCTCCCATTCATTAGTGCCTTTCATATTGAAGAAACTGCCTCGTCAATAAAGAAGAATTCTTAGTGAGACGGGCTCGATTCTTCGATAGAGTCAAACCATATATTGATTTTCTGGGCCAGCCTCGGTCCGATTTCACGTCTAACCAACGTCAAGGAGAAGACACATCCATTCATCAAATCTGGGAGAATTTTCTTTCTAACTTTCAAACTTCCGAAGCTTGTAAGAGATCCTCCAGCATGGTTTGCGACAACTCGGGGGATTGTTTCAACGCATTGGAAACGAAGCTCCCTAATTTGTTCATTTAATTTCAGGCAACCCTCGTTCCATCTCTACTTTGGAACTGGGAGCTCTCCATCACCATTTTCCTAGAATTGCTTTACCCATCTTCGAGCATTCGAGTGAATACCGAAATCGCGAGCAATACACCTCGTTGAGTCATTGGGCCGTTCAACCAAATGACGGAGATGTATTCTCTGTCTTAACGTATATTTGCGGTATCTTCTAACAGATGCGGCAGCTTCGGACAGTTTGTTCTCTTCTTATCAATCCAGATTCTAGTCCATTTCCAACGAAGCTACGACCATCGTTGTGTGAACCAGGTGGTGCCTTGCCATAGTTATCAATGGCTCTGGAGCTCTTTCGTCGTCATTCATCCGTCTACAAAGTACTTGTGCCATCATCGAACACAAACGAGAAGGTCACGGGGAAATGGGGTCTCGCACTCAAGTAATACTTCAAGGAGCAGAGAACCACTGGGGTATTGAACAGATACTACGAAGCGATGGTTTTGACGTATCGACAATCGGGATGTTTGCAGGAGCTATGTATGCGAGACGCCATTTCTTCAAGGCTGGCGATTATTCTTGGATGGGTGCGAATTTAGTTTTCACTGTTGAGCGGAAATACCAACAGGAATGGGCCAACGACACAACCAGTGCCAGATCGAGTCCAGCTGATAGAATTTCAGTCGGTGTCTCAAGATTATGCCAAGTTTATTTACGATATTTGTTAGACGCCAGGTCGATTAATGAGCACACCACTACTATTGATTTAATCTTGATCAAGATCATTTGAGAGGATGATTCGAGGAGGTTCTAGTTCAGACATTGCTGCCTGGGGGACCCATACACTCTTGCCCACTTTCGTACGCTACCTACATTCACAGCGCTCGCTGTCAGTATCCCGTATCACAGTCAGTATCCTCGTATCGTTGTGCATATCCGCCGTACATTCCAGATCACCTTCCCTTATCCACGTACAGGAAAAGATACCGATAGCGGCGAATCACCACCATGTCCACCTATGAAGGTATGTTCTGAGCCGCGACACGTGGGCGTCACAGCCCAGGGTGAGAGCGCAGCACTCGTTAACGTAGACTAACCACAGAGGACCACAACTTGCTTTCGTCCAACAGCTCCCAGAGTGACCCGCGAAGACAGCATCAGACATTATCAGATGTCATCGACACCTTCCTAACCAACACGGTGGATGTCCACGGCGAACGCCTCAGCGGGCGCGAGATCTTCAACAATGCCTTGCGCATCATGAACGCAGAGGAGGGCTCGCAGGTGGTGCAAGACTTCCTCGATGCACTTGAAAGGATGGGATCTGACTTCCACCCGCCGGAGGCGGGCGTCAGCCAGGACTTCCTTGACCTGCTAGAGCGCGTGGAAATCAAGACGTTGCCGCAGTCCGCAGACTGCCCCATCTGCACCAACCGATTTGCCGACAACGAGTACCCGCTCGTGGTGAAGCTTCCCTGCCATGTCCAGGGCGCTTCCAAGAAGGAGCACATGTTCGACATGGATTGCATAGGCCCGTGGTTGAAGATGAACTCGACCTGTCCCTTGTGCCGCTTCAACGTGCACGATGCCGACCGCATCCGTCGGCAACGGCTCGAGGACGAGCTCCGGCTTGCACAAGACGAAGAGGAAGAGGAAGACGACTGGGAGCTTTACGGATAGACGTTAAATGATCTTCTATGTACAGAGTGTAGCTACTTGCAGCGGCATCTCTTCATGCTTTCCCCCTTGTCTTCTTCCTCCTGCTCAAAGGTGTTCCTTGAACGCATCAGACTTCAACAACTCTTGCACCTTGACCGCAACTGGATCGCTGGAGTCTGCGTAGGCTTCGGGTAATGCCACGTCGTTCGCGGTCAACTTGCCCAATTTGTCGGCAAAGTCAAGCAGCTCGCGGGTGAACACCTGCGCCTTGTACGACACGTTTTCGACAGCGTGCTTGTTCACATAGGACAACCACAAGTCGACCACCTCCGGGTTGGCGTCAAACGCCGTCACCTTGCGGTTGTATGTAACCCTGTGGAAATTCTCCTTCGACTTCGCTTGAGCAAAGGGCGACCGGATCACCGTGTAGAGTCTCTTCTCGGTCTTTAACGTCTCCACGGCCGAGCACGGAATGCCCAAGAAGTACGCAGCCCTCGCCGCAAATTCAGACGCCCGTAAGATGTCCTGCTCTTGGTAGCCTCTGAACTTCAACTCGGCCACCTTGTGGCCGTGTGTCTGTGGGAGCCTCAAAGGCTTGTACTGCAACAACTCCACGTTTAATGGCACCGGTCTCTTGCTCTCCTCGTTGACCACGTTGGGAGTGACAATTTTCGGCTTGTACTCAGTCTTTTGGCTGAGCAAGCTGGCGGTGAACCGAGCATTCTCCGCAGCCTCAGCTTTCGTCTTTTCGACCAACTGCTTCGGCGTGAGAGATTTTTTGCTGGCAGCCTTGTTGCCCAAGAGCGCACCGGTGCGGAAAGTGCGGACTGGGACTTTTAGGTTCCGAATCATTAGACGTGGTGGTGAACCGTGGAGGAAAATTTTTGTGCACCTCAGTCACGTGTATCACCACTCCAACGACGAACTCGTGCAAGGTGGACTATGCACTTGTGCAATTACTTATTCATTTCTTTCCTTTTAGTCAAATCGTGAATCCAATATTACGGGCCCAGGTTCGTACTTGTCCCTCTGCCGGTATGTCGATCTTGGTGATGAAGGGCTCTCAATGTCACGGAACGGCCAATTTGGGGATCGAGTAGCTGGATTCTAATAGTACCACCTCTTCTAGTAGTTCTCTCTCGTTTTTCTTTCTACGCTATGTTGATAAGCTCGTCTCTAGAGTATCGGTTTAGTCTTATGTTGCACGCCTGGATACAGTCTGCTCTTCGCAGCTCTCTACCCAATGGGCAAAACTAGTAAAGACAAGCGGGACCTCTACTACAGGAGGGCGAAGGAGGAAGGCTATAGGGCCCGTTCTGCCTTCAAGTTGCTCCAAATCAATGAACAGTTCGACATCTTCTCCGGGGTCAAGAGAGTTGTGGATCTCTGTGCTGCACCAGGTTCGTGGTCGCAGGTTCTCAGCAAAGAGTTGAACAAAGACGGAGAGGCAGCTAAGATCGTTGCTGTGGATCTACAACCAATGGTCCCCATTGATGGGGTCACATGTCTTCAGGCAGACATCACACACCCAAAGACGCTACAGAAGATCTTGGATCTTTTTGGAGGAGAAGCTGCAGACTTCGTGTGCAGCGACGGAGCCCCAGATGTAACGGGGTTGCATGACTTGGACGAGTACATTCAGGCTCAGCTCATTCTTTCGGCGTTGCAACTCACGACGTGTATTCTTCGACCAGGAGGAACCTTCGTAGCGAAGATCTTTCGCGGACGGGACATCGACTTGCTTTACAGCCAGTTGGGCTATCTTTTTGAGCGGGTTGTGTGTGCCAAACCTCGATCTTCCAGAGGAACTTCTTTGGAGGCATTCATTGTGTGCTTGGGCTATCGTCCTCGGCCAGGTTGGAATCCAAAACTTGACCTTGCAAAGTCCACAGAAGACTTCTTCGAAGACGCCCAGATCGGCAAAAGTTACATCCTAGAGAACATGGACCTTCCTGATGCAGAGGAAAGGCACATTGCAAAGTTCATTTCTTGCGGAGACCTCAACGATGGAGATTCCGATGCCACCTACACCTTGAATTCAAGTGAAGAGAGGCGAAACTTGCAGCCAGTGCAGTTGCCTACGGCTCCACCATACAAGAAAGCATTGGAGATGAAGAGAAATGGTGATTTGGTTAAGAGATAAGCGTTGGTCTTGTCTGATGTGGAGTGAATAGAATACGAATGAAAGATTATGAGAAATTTATCGATTTATATTGTATAGTGGATTAAAGCTAAGCAGAAGGGTGCTCCTCGCCCTTGACCAAAGCGTCGGGCTTCAAGGTGGGGAACAACAACACCTCTCTGATGGTGTTGGAGTTGGTCAAGAACATGGCAATTCTGTCAATACCGCAACCCCAGCCGGCAGTAGGAGGCAAACCGTACTCCAAAGCGTTGCAGAAGGTCTCGTCCACCATCTGGGCCTCGTCGTCACCCTGGGCCTTCTGTCTGGCCTGCTCCTCGAATCTAGCTCTCTGGTCGAATGGGTCGTTCAACTCGGTGTAGGCGTTACAGATCTCCTTGGTGGCGACAAACACCTCGAATCTCTCACACAAACCAGGGATGTTTCTGTCCTTCTTGGCCAAAGGAGACATCATCTGGGGGTGGCCAAAGACGAAGGTTGGGTTGATGGCGGCATCCTCGATCTCACCAACCAATCTGTCCAACATTCTGGCGTTCGTCAATGGAGGAGGGCAGTCGATCTTGTTGTCGATCAAGATCTGCTTCAAGAACTTGCCGGTCTCCTCTGTGTGCAATTCGGTACCGGCAGGGAACTTGACGTTGTAAATCTTCTCCAACTCCTCGATCATGTTCACTCTCTTCCAAGGTCTAGAGAAGTCCAAGGTCAATTCCTTGCCCTCAGGGCCGTCGGGGTGATACGTGATCTTGTAGTCACCGGTGATTTCCTTCACCATCTCGGAGAACATCAACTCGGTCATGTCCATCAAGTCGTAGACATCGGCGTAGGCCTGATAGAACTCACAGGTGGTGAACTCAGGGTTGTGGGTCATGTCGATGCCCTCGTTTCTGAACTGACGGCCGATCTCGTACACTCTGTCCATGCCACCCACAACCAACTCCTTCAAGAACAACTCAGGTGCGATTCTCATGAACATTTCCATGTCCAAGTCGTTGTGGTGAGTGAGGAAAGGCTTGGCGGTCGCACCTCCAGCAATGACGTTCAAAATGGGGGTCTCGACCTCGATGAAGTCTCTGTTGTCCAAGAACCTACGGATGTAGGAGATGATGGCAGAGCGCACCTTGAAGCGCTGTCTCACGTCGTCGTTGATGATCAAGTCCAAGTATCTCTTTCTGTATCTGGACTCCTGGTCCTTGAACCCAAAGTGCTCGGTAGGCAACATGTGCAAGCAGGGGGTCAACAACTGGATGGAGGTAGCAAAGACAGAGAGCTCACCCTCTCCACCCTTGGCGGGAGACGACCGGCCAGGGTAACCAGTCACACCGATAATGTCACCTCTTCTAAGGTTGTCGTGCTCCTTCTCGTACACCTCGAGAGACTCCGCGTCCTGGGCCTGGGCCATAATCTGCACCTGCTCACCGTCGCCCTTCAAGACGTAGAAACGCAACTTAGAACCAGCCTCTCTCTTGGTCATGATTCTTCCAGTGAGCTTGACAGTTTCGCTGACGGTCTCACCTCTAGCCAAGTGCAGGTACTTGGCGATGAACTCAGGCACCGTCACCGTGCGGTGGTATTTGTGGGGGTAGGGGTTGTAAGCCGCAGGGTCGGCCTCGTTGGCGCGTCTGTACTCGTCGATCTGGCGAGATCTGATGTCGTAGTACTGGTTGGGGTTCAAGTCCGCCATGATGTCCTTCTTCTTGGGCTGCTTGTCGGCGTTGGCCTTGGCCTTCTCGGCCTTCTTGGCCTCGATCTGCCTGGTCTTCTGTCTCTTCTTCAACTCAGACTTGGAAACATGCTCTCCAGTTACATCGTCCAAGTAGGTCTTGGCGACCTGCTCAGTAATTGCGTTGACGGCGTCGGACATGGTGGTGATAAGACTATCAAAATTTTTTCGCAAACCGATTCCAATAGGCAGGTCGTCCTTCGGGGCACCGTGAGTCACTAGGTAGGGCTACAACGGGAGGGAGGGGTGGCGACAGTGTGGCGAGTGTCAGGGTTTTCATTCTATATGCTTTGGCTCTGTGTTCGGATTGCTCCATTTTTGGAGCCTTCGATAGATTTACATACGCGTGAGCATTTTGCACCCAAAATGTGAATTGTACAAGATCGCACTGGGCTCACCGGCTGTACCAAATATTTCAATACTCATAGTAACTATTAGTGAAATAGAATTTTGACCAGAACTAAGGATAGAGCGGGAAAGTCGACGACGTAATTCAGCAACGCTGCCTACTGATTCGTGGCCATAACCTGAGACGATTGTACAAGCAGCGTGGTATGGGAGAGAAGTCTACAAAACAAGGCAGATGAAGAGCGGTTGGAAGTAGAAACAATGAAGAGTCGCGTAGAAGAGTCGGGTAGCCGTAGCACCACTTACTATCTTATCCGAAGTAGGCTTGACATCCGCTGTTTGTAGGATGCTCGACGCTATTCAGCCGATATCCAAAGTAGCACCTTGCACGATTGACCATAAGAGCCACCCAGCTACAAGCAACAGAAGCCTCAAGCATAACCAAGCAAAAGCCAAGTCTTGCTCTTTCTGGTGGAAATTGGTGGTTCCGTAGTATGGGAGGTATTGGTGCGGATACTAGTGAAAATTTTCCTCTCAGCACTACCACCACCATGGCGACCAAGCAATCCGGAAAGGCCTACGAGGCCCCGACCGCCACCACCATCGAGATGGAAGGCAGCGTTGTTTTGTCTGTCCTCAGACACACGTCCGAGAACTACCCCTCGCTTTACTCCGGCAGCCTTTTGGGCTTCGAAGACGACAGTGGAGCCGTTTCCATCACGCACGCATACCCCTTCCCATACCCCGACCAGTACGAGGGCGGGTCGCTCCGCTCCAGAAGCGGCATCAAGTACCAGCAGGAGATTTTGGACGCGTTGAAGTCGTTGGACGAGGGCGTTGAGTTCCAGGGCTGGTTCCAGTCCACCATCTCGGGCAACTTTGTCACGTCGCAGTTGATCGACGCGTTGGCGCAGCAGCAGTTGTCCAACAAGAACGCCTTCATCTTGATCCACAACATGGCGTCCACCGGCAAGGAGGTGGAGTTGCGTGCGTTGCGTTTGTCGCAGAACTTCCTCAACACATACTTGGACAACAAGTGGAAGACCAAGGACTTGGAGAGCCACAAGTTGTCCTTCTTCAACATCTTCGACGAGATCCCGATCAACATTCACAACCAGCACTTGGTCAACTTGTTCTTGGCCGGCACCGACATCGCGCCCAGCGCCAGCGAAGCCGACAACTTGAACTTCAACTCCAACTCCAACATCACCACCCAGTTGTTGGAAAACTTATACAGCCAGATTGACTCGTACAACTTTGACCAGACGAACTTCAACTACTACCAGAGACAGTTGCAGAAGGAGCACACCAAGATCCTCCAGTGGAAGCAGGCGCGCAAGGTGGAGAACGCCGAGAGAAGCAAAATTGGCGAGCCCGAGTTGGATCTCGAGGAGTGGCTGACGGTGTTCAAGTTGCCCACCGGCCCCTCCAGATTCAACAACACGTTGCATTCACGCGCGATCGACGAGTTTGCCGACGACATCTTGAAGAAGTGCGACGAGGAGTTGATCAAGAGTTTTGCCATTGAGCGCAAGTTGGCCTCCAGCAACTGAGACGATGGTTCATTGTAGATTACGGTAATATACACACGAGAAGCCACGGATGACTGTGTTATCGAAACCACGTTTCACGACACCTGTCCAGTAGAAACGTATGATCTCACAAGTCTTTGATCTCACAAGTTTATGATATCAGCACAAGTCTACGGTCTCTGAGGGCATGTGCCGATGTAAACCGACTGATCTAAAGAAAGGTCAGTCTAGCTAGTGTATAAATAGCCGCGCCTGGTCATTACTATCGGACCCGGCACCTCGGCCTTTAGGATCGGATGTAGGGAACATCTTCCTGCACCGTCGGTACACCATCGATCGACTAGTCTTTAGTCAGCAACTACATTTCCTAATTTCAAACTTCACCATGGGTAGGCCGAAAGTATGTATCGCCACGCTCCTTTCCAGACCAACAAACTAACAAACAGTACATTCTTCTAGTCAGACACGGCGAATCGGAAGGCAACTGCGATAAGTCAGTGAATCAAACCACACCCAACCACAAGGTTTGCCTCACCGAGCAGGGCCACGACCAGGCAAAGCAGGCTGGCCTTGTTCTAAGAGAGTTTCTCAGCCAGTTCCCGGACGGCGACGAGCACGGCCGGAACCCGAAGAGCGTGCTCTTCTACACCTCGCCCTACTTGAGAGCGAGACAGACGTGCCAGAACTTGATCGACGGCATCAAAAGCATACCTGGTGTGTCTTACAAAGTGAGCGAAGAGGCTCGAATGAGAGAGCAGGACTTCGGGAACTTCCAGAGCACGCCAGAAGAGACCGAAAAGATCTGGGAACAGAGGGCCCACTACGGCCACTTTTTCTACCGCATCCCCCACGGCGAGAGTGCCGCGGACGTTTATGACCGCATTGCGTCATTCAACGAAACGCTTTTCCGGCAGTTTCTGAGCGACAACTTCCCCAATGTGCTCGTGCTCGTGACCCACGGCATCTGGGCGCGGGTGTTCTTGATGAAGTGGTTCCGGTGGAGCTACGAGAAGTTTGAGTCGCTTCGCAACATCCCGCACTGCCAGTTTCTCGTCATGAAGCGTGGGCAGGACAGTCGCTTCAAGTTGAAGACGCCTTTGCGCACCTGGGACGACTTGCCGGACTCCGACGTGGACGAGGCCGTGACCAAGGAGATCACCGAGGAGGTGTCGTTCAACAGCAAGTACAAGAACGTCAAGCCCGAGGACGTGGACATTGCCAGCATCATCCGCGCGCAGAAGGCAGCCATCGCTGAGAACCGCATCAAGGACCAAGAGATGAAGAGCGCATACTTACAGTCGATGAACAAGTACTTGGAGTGCCACCGCGGCGAGAAGGACGTGAGCGTGAACAACAGCTGCGACGACTTTTCCGTGTTGGCAGGCAACGGCATCGGGCATTAGGGCAGGTTGGGTAGATATTTTCGGACGCCCATCACATGATGGTGGGCAGCGTAAGCGCATATGCCGGTGACGACGAGCCGCACAGGCGGGGCCGTCGTGCCAGCATTTATTTATTGGCAGCAATAGAATTCGCCAAGGCCATGGTCGTAGTGCCCTGATGTAGTGTTGGAAGGTGGTCTGTTTGTACAGGAGCGTTGTACCCCGGACACCCTCGGAGATGTATCGCCCACGGAGTACGTCTGGTGAGCCGAAAAGTATATAAGCCGCGCGAACTTCCCGAAAACCTCCAACACACATACACCCAAAATGGCTCGTCAATTCTTCGTCGGTGGCAACTTTAAGATGAACGGCTCCAAGGCGTCTCTCACCGAGATCGTCGAGAACTTGAACAAGGCGGACTTGCCTGTCAACGTCGAGGTGGTGATTGCCCCCCCTTGTGCGTACATTGCGCTCGTGGCCTCGCTCAACAAGCAGAAGACCGTGGCTATCTCTGGCCAGAACGTCTTCGACAAGGCCTCCGGTGCCTACACCGGTGAGACCTCCGTGGACCAGTTGAAGGACTTGGGTGCCACCTGGACCTTGACCGGCCACTCCGAGAGAAGAACCATCATCAAGGAGTCCGACGAGTTCGTCGCGGACAAGACCAAGTTCGCGTTGGACTCCGGCCTCGGTGTTGTTTTGTGCATTGGCGAGACCTTGGACGAGAGACAGAGCGGCATCACCCTCGACGTGTGCGCCAGACAGTTGGACGCCGTGTCCAAGATTGTGTCTGACTGGACCAACATTGTCGTTGCCTACGAGCCCGTGTGGGCCATTGGCACTGGTTTGGCTGCCACCCCCGAGGACGCGCAGGAGACCCACAAGCAGATCAGAGCGCACTTGGCCAAGACCATTGGTGCTGACCAGGCCGAGAAGGTGAGAATCTTGTACGGCGGCTCTGTCAACGGCAAGAACGCGCCCGAGTTCAAGGACAAGCCCGACGTGGACGGCTTCTTGGTTGGCGGTGCCTCCTTGAAGCCCGAGTTCGTCGACATCATCAAGTCGAGAATGTAGGCAACGAATGAACAACGAATGTGCTACTTGTAGTGTAGAGCAATTGAGGGATCTTGTGCGTGGGTTGTCGTGCGTGGGTTATCTTGTGGTGGTAATTGAGTGTTGCAGCCATCACCTCTCTCGCAAGAAACGAGCGTTGGCCGACAATTGGTCCAGCGCCGTCTGGTCGTCCCAGCCTCTCAACCTACAGAGCGTGGCCACAATGTCGTCGAGATGCCTGAAGTAGTCTGCGCTCTTGCCTTGCAACATGAAACGGTCCAAAGGCATGTCCGACTCGACGAGCAATTGGTCGTCCCGGAGCAACTCCACGATTGCGCCTAGCTCAGACACCTTGTTCTCTGCCGCGTTGATATAGTTAGAGAACAGGAAGAGCAACCTTCTGTGCTGACTCTTGGTTTCCCGCACCCACCTTTGCGCCTGGTCCACGGAGCCAGTGTACGAGTGCAAGACGATGCAGGGTATGTCTAGGTACGCAGCGTGGAGAACGTCGAAAAAGGGCCCGTGTGCCTTGACGCAGTGAAGGGACACCGGCACACGGAGCCGCTCGGCCAATGCTAGCTGCCGCTTGAACACCTCCATCTGATGCTCCATTGTGACCCTCGACGAAGAGAGTCTCACGCCGTCAGTGGCAGCATTGCCATAGTACCCGTTCGTAGGGATGCGGAAGAGCTTGTCGAGGCCAATTTCGCCGACGCCATACGGAATACCTCGCTCTTCGCAAGTCGAGGCGAGCGATGCGATGAGCTCGAGATGCTTCTCCAACGGCACCGGCTCCGGAAGCACCGCGAGAAGCTCCGGCAGAAGCGACAGGAGCACCAGCTCGTAGTGGTCCTTCTTGGACGTGTGCCCTACGCTAAATAGATGCGAGTACCACGGATGGATGCCAAAGTACGGCACCACTGCGTCCCCTCCATTCTCCACGAGGGCCATCACCACACGCACGTCCCACGGATTCGTGGACATGACGTGGCGTGACCGGCTCGGGAGCTCTGCCAAGTGAGCTACAAGCCGTTGTGCATCGCCCAAAGAGCAATTGGCCTCAAGGTGGCAGTGGCAGTCGCAATGGTTCATGGAACAGGTGATGTACAGTTCGCACCCAACTCCTCACCCAACCCTGCCCGTCCGAAGAGTCGTTTCCCAATTACGAGACCTAAGCAGACGAGGGGGATGTCGATACCCGAGCGAAACACGGGCCGTAAGCCGCATGCCGGTCGGGCTGCTTATGTTCCGGTAGCAATCGGCCGTGTCTGGCCACTAGCGTCTGGCAACGTGGAGAGCCTGCACATGCACCGGAGCCCATACAACACTTGCTACACCACCTTGCTTCCCAATTAACCATGACTGTTATAGTGGGATCTCTGTACGTTGCGTTCCGAGCATTCTTTCGCCCGCAGTGGCGCCTGAGACCATACTAACGCCAGTTTTTTGCCCTACACGGTGAAATTTGAAGTGGATGCAAACGATGAGTTGCTAAAGGACTCCGATCTTACCACAGAGAAGAGAAAGGCCGTCCACACGCCAGTTCTGGTCAAGAGCGGCATTGCCAGCTCCATCCTCCCCTCCTTAAGTTCCGCCAACTCGGCTCCACAGACCCCGGCCACGCACTCTCCGCCTTATCCAGGCAAGCGCGAGAAGCCTGATCCGGCCTCGGCAGAGCAATTCTTCTTGAACGCGAGGAAACCTTCTCAAGATGCAGTCATGACTTTGGCAGACACCGTCAGCGACCGCTTGGGTGCGCAGTTGATCCAGCCCAGGTCCCGGTACCTGACCCCCCTTGCCAGCCTGGTAGTAGAGCCGAAGAAAAAGGTAGACGTGGGGCCCGCAGGCTTGAAGTACAACCGCTCATCCACCAGCTTGAGCTCTGCGGCTCCTCCGCTTGCACGGAGCGGCTCCGCCTCGGTAGAATTGGGCCAGTCCCGTGTTCGCTCGTCGTTGCTAAAGAGCTATCCCGCATTCTCCGTAGGTAACGAGAGTGCAAGCTCCTTGGTGTTTGACGAGAGCGTGAACGAAAGCCAGACCAAACTCAGATCAAGAGCAACGTCCACGCCTCGCGACCCCCGCGACTTTGAGTCCGAGCTCATGGAGGACGAGGAGTTTAGCGGCGGCAAGGAGTTGGCTCCCTACGGCGGGTTCTCGCGCCCGGACTTGGAGGAGTCTTTCAACAAGACCAATGTTTTTGAGCATGCGCCATGGAAAATCGTGAGGTCCGAAAGAGGCAACGGCTCGCTCATCAACGCCATGCGCCTCACAGAGGAGAAGGGAGTTATAGACGGCTGCAAGTGGATTGGAGCCATGTCGCTGCCCATCGACGCTATCCCGACTAAAGTGCTCGGCAAGATCGTTGAACGTTTGCACGACGAGTACGAGTGTGAGAACGTGGAAGTGGACGACTTGACATTTCAAGGTCACTACAAGTCGTTTTGCAAGCAAATCTTGTGGCCCACATTGCACTACCAGATCCCCGACGATCCAAAGTCTAAGGCTTTCGAGGAGCACTCGTTTGGACAATACAAACATTTGAACCAGAAGATCGCCGACAGACTCATCGAGGTTTACGAGGACGTTAATGGCCGTCGTCAGCCTAACGACCCGGAAGTCACCATTTGGGTGCACGATTATCACTTACTATTGGTACCTGCCATGATTAAGAAGAAGTGCCCTCAAGCCAAGGTGGGCTTCTTCCTCCACGTTTCGTTTCCCTCATCAGAGGTATTCAGGTGTTTGGCGCAAAGAGAAGCATTACTCGAGGGTATCTTAGCTGCTGACTCCATCACGTTCCAAACGGAGGAGCACGTGAGACACTTTTTGCAAAGTTGTAATCGCTTGCTCCTTGCGGATACCAACTCAAATGGGGTAATATATAAGGAGAAGTTTACCCTGGTCAACACAATTCCGGTGGGTATAGATGCCGCGAGCTTGAACGAGACCCTCAAGAGTGACGACGTTCTTGAGTGGAGACAAATGATCAGAGATCGCTGGAAGAATCATTCACTCATTGTCTCCCGCGACAGCATGGATAAGTTACGAGGTATCAAGCAGAAGTTGCTAGCATATGAGCGTTTTCTACGCGAAAACCCCAACCTTGTCGATCATACGGTGTTGATCCAGATTTTTATTGGAACAGCGAATGACGAAGATTACAAGACAGAGGTGATGCAGATCATTTCACGCATCAACTCGTTACCCGAGAACATTTACATGGCGCAACCAGTGGTTGCAATCCATCAAGACATCGACTTCGACCAGTACTTGGGTCTCTTGAGCGAGGCTGAGTTGTTCATCGTTTCTTCGATGAGAGAGGGTATGAATCTCACCTGCCATGAATTTATCGTTGCATCTGGAGAAAAGAAGTCCCCTTTGGTCTTATCTGAGTTTACTGGTTCATCCCAGTTACTAGACTGTGATGGTAGAGGAGCACTCTTGGTCAATCCATGGGATGTGAACTCTTTCAGCGTGGCTATCAAGACCGCGTTGGAAATGTCTAAGGCCGAAAAGGAAGAACGGTGGCAGAATTGCGATAAAATCGTGGTGACGCACGATTCTGTGGATTGGGTCAAGACGTGTTTAAAGACTATTGACGACGCGTGGACTAGAGATCACAAGCGGTGTCTGACCAACATGAAGCCTCTCACCCAATCTGTTTTCGACAATTTCTATCATGCTTCTCGGGGAAAGAGATTGTTTATTATCAACATCGATAGTCAAGCAAAAACGGCTATCTTTGCGGGCAAGTACCACAAAAATACTGGCCAATCGTTCCTCGAGTTTTCGAGAACGGGTACCATTTTGAGCAATGTTTTGTCGGACAAGAATAATCACGTCTACATTGCCAGTGAATTACCACGGAGGGAATTGTCTCTGCTCTTCAAGAATACACCTAATGTGGGTTTGATTGCGGAATATGGAGGATACATCAGACTCGTTGGAGACTCAAAGTGGAATTCGATTATCGAAGAAGGTTCTGTGGGGAACTGGATTAAGCAGGTGTCATCCTTGATTGAATCCAAGGCTGAGAGATTGCCTGGATCGTCAGCCATAGTGGAGGATTGTACTGTCAGATTGGTTGCTGACTACGCCATGGAAGAAGATCCAAAGCGTACCTTGGACATGATGGGAGACATCATTCAGCACATTAATGACTACTACGGCGAGTCTGATCAAGTGCACGCAACGATTGTCCAAAATTCTGTTGTCGTGCAGAAGAAGAACATATCAATCAGGGCTCTTCAGTTTGTCTTAGCCTACCACACAACTGATCTTACGCTGGAAATGTTGACAGCTAAGTTCAAAATCAAGAGGGTTGTCTCCAGTAAAGAATACTTCATTCACGACGAAGTGGATAATAGTGGAATAAAGCTGCCTACTAGTGAATCACGGGTCAGTCTGCTTGTATTCGCTGGGGGACTAAATCCAATCGATGAAGAAATTTACGATTACGTCAACAATCTCGAGAAGGAGAACAAGATAGATGACATCCTCACAGTCGCTGTGCGTGCCGGGATGAGCGAAGGGCGTACGTCAGCCAGCTACAGTGTATTGGGTCAGAATGAGTTGTTGACCATCCTTTCTAAGGTTTGACCGCCTTACATATTGAACATACAGCCAAATTCTAATGGTTCGTTGCAATCATATTTGCTTGTCTTTGTAGCTAGCGGCCGCAATCTTGTTGACATCTTCCAAAGCGGTCAAGTATTCTGCGTGGGACTTCTTGTCTAGTCTATCCCAGTAGTAATTCACAAACTCGTCTTCTCCAACCACAGTCATTCCGCTCGGTCTGTTGACAAGCCAAAGAGTTTCTTTTGACTTTTTATGCGTTTCCCTGTCATCCTCCATTCTTGCAAGAATCTGTTTCTTAGAGAGCATCTGCTCGTTTACCTTTTTGCTTGGATCTTGTCCTCTTGATGGGCGAATGGCGAACATAGCGTCTTCGGCTACTTCGCCTTCTTTGTAGGGCTCATTCTGCAAAAGCCTGAGCCGTTCGTAATGACTCTGCTTTCTCTTTCGGAGGAGGATCTCCCAAGCTTGTGACACAGGGTCTTTTGATTCGGTTTGCATTTCGTCTAAGCGAACAGCTGGGAAAGGTATGTTCATGCTTATGCCTTCGAGTTCTTCAGCCGAGAGTAGATCGTCGACCGATTTGAACTGCCTGTCAAACTCAGTATAGTTGACATTCAACGACTCGGAGATATTTTTCAAGTTGTTGTAGATGTTGTAAAGATTGGAGTTGTTAGATGCTGGAAGAACCTTCAATAGAATCTTTGGTAGCGAATTCTTCAAGTTATGAACGTATGGGTAATTATAATGCGAGTTGGCCTGTTGAGAGATGTAAAAGGACTCATGAATCAACACGTCGATAAATTGGAATATGGTGGATTTTGCATTCAACTCCACTTTGGCGTCATCAAGTATATCCATAATGGCAAAGAACAAATAGTCCTCGCTCTCTGAATTCTTCAAAGCAAAGTGAGCAGCTCTGAATAGGGACTGCATTTGAGGAGCCAACGTCCTCAACATCTGCACAAACTGTGAACTTGTTTCAAACGAGTCCATGGCTGTGATGTCTATACTGGTGATTTTACTTCATCTCACATATATCTACGCACCCGTACACCAGATATGGGACTTAATGGCGACAGAACCCATTTCTACAATTGAACTCTCGCGGGTGTAAGTCGTCGCTTACTATGACTTGTGAATGTGATGGACACATGTAGTAGTTGTGGCATGGGAACACCACGAGAAGCTATTCATGGGTCTAACTCGCAGTTGCAAAAAACGTTCGCTTACCCTTGTCTTGGTCCGTTGATCTTACCTGGGTCTTCGGTCCTGAGTTCAAAGAGAGCCATTCCGACCAAAGTGGAGTCAAGTCAGGACGAACAGCGTTTGTTTCATCTGACAAGTGGGTTCACAATGCGCACGTGACAGATATCGTCATTGGGCCAATGGCGAATCACGTAAATAAAAAGCTAAACACGCAGATGTAGCACTTTGTGTCCACATTTTCTCTATCGGGCCCTGGCTACATTGGCTTTATCAGTCATACCGAATTAAGTGATCGCGTAGTGGCAAGTTATCCGAGAGTGCATCTGTCCCGTCCTGTACGTGAAGAATTTTTTCTTACTTAGATTTGCTCCCTTCTGGGCCCTTACACCGCTTTTTGTTCATCAACAAAATGGGTAAATCTTCGAAAGGAAAGGGAGGAAAGAACAGAAGAAAAGGAAAGAATGCGTACGGTGGTCAGAAGAGAGAATTAATCCACAAGGACGAGGGCCAAGAATACGCTCAAATCACCAAGATGTTGGGTAACGGCAGACTCGAGGTGTCGTGCTTCGATGGCATAAAGAGAATGGGCCACATCAGAGGCAAGTTGAGAAAGAAGGTCTGGATGGGCCAGGGTGACATCATTTTGGTTTCTTTGAGAGACTTCCAAGACGACCTATGTGACGTTGTGCACAAGTACAACTCGGACGAGGCGAGAACTTTGAAGAACATTGGCGAATTGCCAGAGTCGGCCAAGATTAACGAAACGGATACCTTCGGAGCCGAGGACGACGAGGAAGTCAACTTTGAGTTCGGTGCAGACGACTCTGATGACAACGAGGATGACAATGACTTGGACATCGACGACATTTAGAGCTCTAGCGCATTGCTGTACCATTATTTCCGTGTATATTTAATCATACATCACATCGATATACGCCGTAGACATCACATAGATATTCGATAGTCTGTAAGTGGTTATCGGCGGTGAATCAAGAGTCTACGCAGCGGTGCAAAGATAAGTTATATTACAGTAAAGACTATAGAAATCATGCAAAAAGTTTAGTTGACCAAGGCAGAGGCGGTGGCAGACTCGTACTTCCAGTTAGGAGGCAAGACGGACACGGTTCTGTAGTATCTGGCCAATCTGTGGATTCTAGATTCGATCAAAATCAATCTGAACTTAGAGTCCTTGTCCTTTCTGTTTCTCTCCAAGTGCTTTCTGACGGCGACAGCCTTCTTGATCAAGAAGTAAAGGTCCTCAGGGATCTCAGGAGCCAAACCGTTGGACTTCAAGATTCTCAAGATCTTGTTACCAGTGACAACCTTGGCCTGGGAAACACCGTGAGCGTCTCTCAAGATGACACCAATCTGAGAAGGAGTCAAACCCTTTCTGGCGTACTTGGTGATCTGCTCAACAACCTCGTTGGAGGTCAACTTGAACCAAGAAGGAGCGTTTCTAGAGTAAGGAAGCGCGGAAGAGGAGATACCCTTTCCCTGACATTGTTAGTAAAATTCTTGCGATCAAAGATGTCTGCAAGGTAGCCTGGCGGCAAATGGTACTGCCGGAGGACATCAGCAGAGAGACCAGCACCGCCCAACAAAAGTTGGTTGGCCCAAGGTCATCGCTGGTGCCTCGAAGTGTAGGGAGTCACCCCCACCACAACGGCAGACCAATATTGGTCTACAAATAGTGGAATCAATCAGCTTGAACGCTTTGTTCGAGGCGGTATCAAGTACCAAGAGCTGGCGACAGGTTTCAAGAACCTGCCACTCTTGGTAAGACCCACTTCGGAACGCAGCACCGAATCGACCCAGTTCACTATCCAACCATACCATGAAGTTCATCACAAGGAGTGTCACATACAGAAGAATGCATACGACCCATGGCTGCTGATTTTTTTTTTTGGATGTAGTAGATGATGAATGCGAAATGCGGTGGCTATATAGTGAAAAATTTGCCTGAGAGGTGTGCCGCGCACGTCCCCATCTGCGTCCCAGGATTACGCGGTCTGAAATGTACGCTGCAGGCATTAGGCATCTGTTAGTGGAGACGGCATCTACATTAGTGGAGACGAGGCATGAATTAGTCGAATCTTCATGAATTGCTGGTAGTGAATCGTCACGTAGGTAGAGAAAACTTCATGTGTTAGTGAATCTTCATGGATTATTCTTGCTAAAATCCTGAACAAAATGGTAAGTGGTGGGAAGTATAGAAGCATCGATAGTCTATAATATCAGTTCAACTGATCCTCGATATCCTCGAAGTCCTCTTCGTCGGTTATTTCAATGAGTCTGCTGTTAGTAGGAACGCCAGGTGCACATGCTTACATACTGAGAAACGCCTGCCTTTTCTCTCATCAACTCGACCGCACCAGCATAAAGCATCTTGCTTTCCTGCCCGCACGTGGGCGGGCGCCAGTAGATCATCACCAATGGGCTCTTAAGCCGGCCGTCGGGAAGCTTCATCGGGTAGGAGAGAATGACGTATCTGGGGCTGTTATCGGGAAGCTCGTCCACGAGCTCTTCAATGGAGCCGATCGGCTCGTCGACGTCCTTCGTCACCGCGTGCGTGCTCTTGTCAATGGCATCTGAAGTTAGTAGCGTCCGTGGGTCACATTTCCGGATACATACACACCACGGCTTGCATTCCGGTGGCCCTGGCACTGGCAAAGCGGAATTTTCGGAGGTCGCTCAACGTCACGGAGTCAAAGCCATACAAGGAGGAGGACTGGGATTAGTTTGGACGGGGCTCGGCTCGAAGCACGTACCATAGTAGCGTCTGGAGCAGATCTGGATGACAGAGGGCAGGTGTAGGTGTGCCTGCAGGACGATAGTGGAAGGTCAAGCGACCTTCGCACAATAACCGTACTGAATCAGGAAGAAACATAAACACCAGTGCTCGCTGGGCATCTAGCGAACGTTTTGTTTCTACTCCACACACATCATTGCTCGCAAGCCATCACCTCTTTCAGGTTCCACCATGGCCAAAGCTAGTCTGACCATCCCATTGGTCGAGTTCTTGAAGAGTATGTACCGTCCTACGACACCCAGGCACTACTAACGCCAGATCGCATCTACCTTGGCGCATACGACTATGTTCCCGATGACACGACCGACTTGGTCTACTTCACTGTGGAGGATGCGTTGCCGTACAACGCCTTCCACTTGGATTTCGGGCCCCTCCACATCGGCAGCTTGTACCGGTTTGCCGTGGTGTTGCACAATATTTTGAACGAAGAGGCCAACCAGGGCAAGGCCGTGGTGTTCTACAGCTCCACGTCGCCCAAGGAGCGGGCCAACGCTGCGTGTCTTCTTGCATGCTACATGGTGTTGGTCCAGTCTTGGGCCCCGCACCAGGTGTTGCAGCCAATCTCACAGGTGGAGGTGCCGTTCCAGCCGTTCCGAGACGCAGGCTACTCGACCGCGGACTTTGAGATCACCATCCAGGACATTGTGTATGCCATGTGGAGAGCGAAAGAGCGGGGCATGATCGACTTGACCACGTTCAACTTGGAGGAGTACGAGCAGTACGAGCGCGTGGACCAGGGCGACTTCAACGTGGTGTCGAAGGACTTTATTGCGTTTGCGTCGCCGCAGCAGAGCGCCAGAAAGCAGGGCTTGAACGAGCCGTTCAAGAAGGTGCTCAACTTCTTCATGAGCAACAACGTGCAGTTGGTGGTGCGCCTCAACTCCCACTTGTACAAGGCGGAGGAGTTCACCAAGAGAAACATCCAGCACATCGACATGATCTTCGAGGACGGCACGTGCCCCACGTTGGACTACGTCCAGAAGTTCATCGGCGCGGCCGAGTGCGTCATCAACAGAGGAGGCAAGATTGCCGTGCACTGCAAGGCGGGCTTGGGCAGAACGGGGTGCCTCATTGGCGCACACTTAATCTACACTCACGGCTTCACCGCCAACGAGTGCATTGCCTACATGCGCATGATCCGGCCGGGCATGGTGGTCGGGCCGCAACAGCACTGGTTGTATTTGCATCAGAACGAGTTCAGAGACTGGAGACACACCAAGTGTCTTGATAACAGGCCAGATGCATTCATCGGCGGGTTGTTCCCGTTGGTATCCTACGACGAGTTCAAGGCAAGAATGAAGGACGAGGCCAAGCAGCGGAGGCAGCAACAGCAAATCAACTCGTCGTACGTGAGCCACCTCGACTCCTCCTTCAACACCCCCATCAGAAGAAGAAAGATCAGCGGCGCACTCGCGTCGAAGATACAGGGCGTGGTGCCTCAAGAGTCGCCCGGCCAGCCAAGAAAGTACAACGAAGTGGACTCCTCCATTCTCCACGAGGTGGCCAACAACTCCGACGAGGAGGCCGGAGCAGAGTCGATGCAAGATGCTGACACAGTCAACATGATCGAAGACGAGATCAACACCGCCGACGGCAAGATCTGCCTGAGCTCGCCCAAGAGAGATGTCAGTGACTGGAAGATCTTGAGATCCATCTCCACAAACAGCGTGAACCTGCCGGTGTCCTTGACCAAGACAACCACAACGACAACCACCCGAACAGTCAGCACCACCCTCACGTCGTCACCGTCGTCTCCTACCGGGACCAAGTTGCCCAGATCGCGCTCCAGCACAAAAATCAGCGCAGGAATCCTTCCGGGGAAGAACTCGGCGTCCCGAGTGCACTCGGGCGGCATTAGAAAGGTCAGCGGCAGAAAGTGCTAGCCTCGACTCCCTCACGCATACGCTCTCGTCTACTTCTAACTTGTATTATAAAATTACTTCAAACATCGACAATTACTCTTCCACGTACTCCAGCTGCTCGATGCGGAAGTCGTCGTCATCCGCGAACTTGAATGCAATCAAGTCGTAGTCGTTGAGCACCACTTTTTCTATGCTGTCGTCGCCATGAATGGGGACCCACTGATTGTTATAAGGTGAGTCCTTCGCCTTTGGAAATGCGAGCTCAATGTCACTGGCAGAAACTTCGAGACCACCATCCTCAATCGGAAGGTCTTCGACTGGGTCGTCATCAACTAGACGTAGCCCTCCGGACGCGTTAATAGCTTGCACTAGATTGCCAACAAAGTATTCACGCGTGAGATTCTTCTTGACGGTGAGTGTAAGCGGCACCACGTAAGTAGTCCTTGCACGCTTGAACTTCACAATAGTGACCACTGGTTTTGGCGGCTGTTGTTAGTCATTGGTCGCAGGATATCGAGATGCACATACCATTTAGCTAGTAGATAATGGTGCGAGTTGACAAGTAGACGCAGTGCGAAGATACAAGAGCACTCACATTTCCACTATCTGATTCAGAAGATCATAAATTCACTACGGTCAATGTTTCTCTCATAAGTCCTCGAAACGAGTATTTGACTGCCCCACATTAAACTCTCTCACTGCGAAAACACATCGCATCGCGAGCATCAATACATTGGCAATGACACGATGGGCCCTAAAGCAAGAAAGGCAAGCCGTCCTACGATCGTTGTATCGTGAAATCATAAGAGGTGTTTGTAAAATCAAAAACGAACTTCCAATACTCCCTCAGAGACTCCCATCTCATCCTACGAATCTCCAACTTGAAATACAGAAGGCATCCAAGGACCCAGAATTATACGGTCGTCACCTACGATCTGAGATTCGGTATCTCGCGTACGAAGAGTTGAGTACGCCTGCGAAAACCACGGACACAAGCTTGTACTCGAAGCTATGCACGGGACATGAAGTTGTGAAGGCACTCAATGCCGTTCGAGAGAAGTCGAAAGATTCCGGTCTGTGGCTACGACTCATGCAGCTTCTCGTTGACTATAGAACAAAGAGCTTTGACGAAGAAAAGTGGAAGCTTGATCATGAGAGAAACAAGAGTGCCATTGAATCCCTTCGTTATCGAACCCTGCATTCTCTCGAGAAGAAGAGAAGGGAAACGGCCCGAAGACTCCGAAGAATAAAGCCACCGGCTTTTGACTCACTATCGAATTCCGCAAGATATAAGCGAATGTCGGATTTGAAGAAAGAAACCCGAAAGAATGCCCATGATGTGGTGCTTCGCTACCTCAAGAAGCTTCAGTTGCAAGGAAAAATTCCAAACCCCTACAAGTTACCGTACGCTGACCATCTATACAAGCAAGCTATCAACCTACCCAAGAGTCTGGTATTCCTTCCAGGCTCTACCACGAGCGCTGCGTTAGAGGCGTCGTATGATCTCGAATATATTGAAACCATAATCAAACCGGAGGTCGAGTACCTCTTGAATGAGAAGCATCCTTTGGACAAGCTAAGCGATATAGTCAACAATCGCGGACCGTACAAGGTCACCATCCGCAGCACGTCTGCTGGCCTAATGGTGGCGCCATTCTTGAGGGTCCCCAACTATGACAAAATGAAGATGAAGGAGCTAGCCATGGATATCAAAAAGCTGATGAGAGCAGTCCGCAAACAGACCATCTGGAATCATTCCAAGGATTCGAAGACCACGGTAAGCGAAGTTCCTCATGGAGAGGGGTTCTCTGTGCGTGGCTCTCGTGGCTTCTCGTTGGATGAAGTCATGTATCCGAGAGAGTACTACGAAGAGCTCGCCACCCAAGAAGCTAATTGGGAGAGTTTGATACAGCTCGAGGAGTATAAAAGCACCGGTAAGAACATTGATTTGACAACCTCAAGAGCACAAGATGGTTTACGCAAGACCCATCGAACGAATCTCAAAAGCTGGATTTCGGCACTTGTGGAGGCCACCGAAGCCATCGACGCAGAGATACGACTGTACTATAAGAAATACGAAATCAAAGCGGACTCTCCAGTGTGGAAAAAGCAGCAGGAGCTACAAGAGTTGATGGATAGAAGACATGAGAAACTTGTGGCTGGTTACATCGGGCTACTCAAACAATTGGAGACGGATAGGGTGTTCATGCATTCGGAGTTGTTCAATGGGAACAACCCTGTACAAACCGGCTACGAGGATATGATCGCCCACGATTCTCGTCGGGCTGAAAAGAATAGACTGGGTCTAGCGGAGCAGGAGCGTACTGGGCTTGGCAAAAAGTTGGGAGACTACCTCGAGCAATTCTGTCACCGAGGATACAAGATGGGCTACCGGTTTGCCAAAAGGCTCAATGTGATTTGATCCATGAGTCGTTCATTCATAAAGTGTAAGTTCATCACACCACATAGCCGCCAAAACAGCGGTTTGTGGTGATGTAGCCATCCACGCCTTTATAAGCAGTGTCCTTGTCGTATTCATTGTCGTCTTCTTCGCCTTGAAGCCCGCCATCCTTCTCTACAATCTCAAAGTCCTCAATCATCTTGACCAACTCGGAGTTGTCTTCTCCGTCAGCCACAGACAACCCGTTCATCATGGCGATAACGTCGCCTAGCGTTTTGCCCTGTTCCTTCAACTGGCGATGCTTTTCCAAAACTTCCTCTAGACTTGTAATGTTATTCTCATACCAGGGGCCGGGCACATCCGCGAATGGCGCATACACCAAAATGTTCTTGCGGGCGAAGAGAGCCTCGGTTGAAAGCTGATTGCGGTAAAACATCGACGCCTGGTAGTGTTCCTTGCAGCAGTATTGTGAAAGGTAGGTGTTTGGAAGAATCATGGACGGCTTTCGGTTGTAAATTTGGTATCTGGTGGAGGTTTCCATGCCCCCACTCAGATGGGATGGCCGTCGCACTTTATGCTGTGGAGCCTTGCCGCAAAGGAGATAGCCGCATTGATGCTCGATGTTTCGTTCCTCCACCGTTTCGTCGTAAGAAAGCTGGGTGAAGAAGCGGCTCAAAAACTTGAGCAATGGGATGTTGACTGAGTAGTCCAACACCAACTCCGCAATTTTGAGCAGGAGCAGGGAGGCTTCGCTCGGAGATAATGATTCTTTATTGGCATATGGCGCCAAGTGGTCGAGAAACCTTTCGATGGTCAAAATCTCCATTTCTCGCTTCGTTTGGGCATGTGACGGTGGTGATGTAGGTTCTTATCGTCGATGAATTCTTTATATAGTGCCCTGTGACCTGTACATGGTGAGGATAGTGGATCTGGTGTCATTGGATCAAAGAGACAATTGAAAGCCTTGGTACCAGGATTTGGAGGCCGTATCTACTGTTTGAGACCTGGAGTTCCGCATCATACTTCTGGGCTAAACTCGATATTTCCCCTATTCGCACATAATTTAACGCACTGACGAACTACTTGAGGCCTCCACACTCCAGTCGACTAGCTCATTGTGGCTCCTGAACTTGTAACTGGAAGAAGCGTTGGACAATCTCGCTAGAGCCAATGGAATCATCCGAATTCCCGCCGAAGCTCACGGTGGAAGAGTCTCAATCCCCAGAGAGAAGAGGTTCAGTGAGCAGCACTCTCCTGCCATCAGCAACTAATACCGGACGCCCAAGGTCTTCCACGTCCAGTGTTTTCTTGAACTTCATACAGAATGGATCCAGCACGAATGTCTCCACGAGGAAGTACGAGAAGGGAAAGTTCCTTTCACTTTATCGTGTGCTCTTGCTAGAATTGAACCTTCCGGGGCCCGAAGATAGCAAGAAGCGGTCAGAGCAAGACATTCAAGAGGAGGAGCGGGCGTATGAGCTGCTCACTAATATGACTAAGGTTCCTCTCTATTTGGAGAAGTTCATTGCTTTCGGGCTTCTAGTTTGCCTCAACTCCTTTCTCACGCTATTCACGTTAGTTCCAATGAAGATTTGCCTAATATGCTACTCTGCAATAGCTGAGTTTGTTCATTCACCGTCGAAGAGTCCAGACATTGTCACGCGCAAGCTACATTTCGTGAAACGAGACATCATCATTCTTTTGTTGATCGTTTCCAGTGTTGCTGTGTTAGGTACGCCGGCTCTCGAGGTGTCCAGACTTTATCATGACATTCGTGGTCAAGCGCACATCAAATTGTACGTCATGTTCGGAGTATTGGAAGTTGCCGATAAGCTTCTTTCCAGTTTGAGCCACGAAATCTTCACTGTCCTCGTGGGCATTCTGGTCACGAACACCACACCCCAAAACTTGGGAAAATTGGTATTTTTTTCCCTCATAGCCTTGTTTTTCTCCGCATGTCACTCATATGTTCTCATATACCAGTCCGTGTCCCTACATGTGGCAGCGAACTCGTACTCTAATGCATTGTTGGCACTTTTACTTTCGAACCAGTTTGCCGAGCTCAAAGGTGCCGTGTTCAAAAAGTTTGAGCGAGAGGGCCTTTTCCAGATTGCAATGTCTGACTTGACCGAGCGATTTCAGCTTTCGGTGATGTTGTTTGTCATTGCAATTCGAAACTTATCTCAATTGAGCATCACAGAGTTGGCACTAGTCCCAGATAGCTGGAAGTCCTGGAACAAATGGTTTGGCGCCATTTTCGGTCCTTCTGTTGTTGTTTTGGGGAGTGAGATCTTCGTTGACTGGGTGAAACATTGTTTCGTGATCAAATTCAATCGAATCAAGCCAAGAGTATACGACAACTTTCTATACGTTTTGAGCTTGGATTTCATGGAAGTTTTCACCTCCCACTCCAAGGGCTATACTCTGCACGAGGTTTCAGACTACGTGATACTAACCAAGCGAATCGGATTACCCATCATGTCGCTTTCTGTGTGCTTGCTTCGCATGTCCCTTCGCGACCTAAAAGTGATATACCTTCCTTCTACCTATTCATGGCTGGCAGTAATTGCCAGCGCAATTCTCATAGCACTTACTTTCGTGGCATTGTTGGTGACTCGCCTTCTCCTTGGCTTGTGGTTGTTGAAGTGGGCTCGACACATAAAAATCAAGCATGAACGGTTTCAACAAGCGTTGAAAGCCGCATCGACCCCTTTACATCAGTACGAAAAGACGAGCATTGTTGCAGACGTCATTCCTGAAGTTGACTCGCCAGCTTCGCCCGCGTCTGGCAACGATGCCGGTACTGAGTCACTAAGCAGCGGCCATTCCAACTTTGTATACCGCAAAGCAGACCATAACACTCGAACACCCGAGCCAGCCCTTTCACCAACGGAAGACTCATTGTCTCCCGCAGATATTCCATTCCAGAAATACAGATTACCCGACGAATCGGACAGCGAGATAGAGTCGTCATTTCTTCCTGGTATCCCGAACACGGAATCTTCTTCAATCAATCCTACCACCAGATCGCATCTATTCGACTATGGAGAAAAGGTCCCACCAACGTTGGAGGAAAAGAGAAACGCACAGTTCCGGAAGCGCCACCTTGACTCACCTATCACCAGTGCCGATGCAAGATACGACACTCTCAACAGAGTGCAGAGGTACGAGATGTCCAGCAAACGGATATGGTAAGGAGCACTCTATAATATTAGCTATGTACATGTTTAGTGTCTCTTTAACAACTGGTTTTTCATCATGGAACTGATGTAGTTGACCGCTTGAGGTCTTGGTCTTTTCACATTCGCAGCGAAAGCAAGACATCCAGTCAAAAGCGCCAATGCACCGGCTTGGTGTGCAGCGGCCAAGGGAATTGGCACCAAGTAAATCAAAGTCGAAATACCCAAGGCCACTTGGAGTGTGGCCAAGCCCATGACTCCATGCAAATTTCGAAGCGCAGGTGCCGGAATAACAGCCTTGTTTCTGTTTCCATACATATGGGCACTAAGAATTGCGAAGAAAGTCGATGTTGCAAAAATTCTGTGGACGAGCTGCACTGTGGTGGGATTTTCTAAAAGATTTCTCCACCACAAATCAGACTTGTCTTCCTTTCTCGCGAAGACAGGGGACATGAGTTCGTTATTTGAAGGCACCCAATCGTCACCCATATGAGGAAAGGTGTTGTAAATGAGTCCAGCATCCAACCCGGCCACCATGCCTCCAGTCATAGCAGTGACAAAGGTCAAGGCCAAAAGTCCGAGGGAAATAGATCTTGTTTTGTTCAAAGAGGAACTGTTCAAGGCAGCGAGGCGTTTGGCGACTCCTTGTGGGTCTTTCTGAGCGGCCTTTACCCACTTGTTCTCGTTCAAAATCTCAAACGCAGTCCACAACACTCCCAAGTACATGAGGAACGCAGCCCCCAAGTGGGTTGTGAGTCTGTACTGCGATACGGTCGGCTTCGAGTTCCTTTCGGCAAGCTGCTCCTCGTCCAAACCTGATTTGACCATCCACCAACCGATGGCACCTTGCAAACCTAAAAGTCCAGTGAGACCAACGACTCGGCGGGTGACATGAGGGCTGAACTTGCCAAACTTCCAGAAATATAGGGCAGGGAGAATGAAAAACATTCCGATGCCGCGGCCAATCAACCGGTGGCCCCACTCCATGCTAAAGATGAACTTGAACTCATCCAAGGTGATGTGAGAGTTCAATTGTTTGAACTCGGGAGAGTCCTTGTATTTGGCAAACTCTTCTTCCCACTCTTTCTGATTGAGCGGAGGTATAGTGCCGGTTACAGGCTTCCATTCCGTGATAGATAAGCCAGACTCGGTCAACCGGGTCAAGCCTCCGATCACCACTATGCCGAAGATTAAGCCTGAAGTACACACCAACCAGTAGCCTGTAGATTTCAGCGAGATCGTTGGCGAAGGATACCTCCACGAACTCTTCAAGGCCAGAGAAGTTTGCAATTTTGGAGCTGTCACGACAGTTGTGGAGTATGGCCTGGTCACGCGAAACCTGCTCACCAACCTGGTGAGCGGACTTTGCCTTGGGGCCAAGTTCAACCTGGAACCCCTGACCTTCGATATGATATCCAAAACACTAGTGTTTTTTGTGAAGTAAAAGCCCGACCGGCAAAACATGGTGGAAAGATATGGCGTGAGCCGTCTGCAGAGATGAGATGAAAATCAACCGTTTCGATCTGACTGCGTCACATGACCAATGGGATAACCTCCATTGGATGAACGTGCCACAAGAGCTAGAGCTGATTGGGACTCGGCGGAACATGATTGGAATCTTAGCGGCGTGAAATAACGGGTCAAGAATACGAGCCAATGCAATTGTCTACCACATATCCACTCTTACCGCATCAACTAGGCATCACCTTCATGCGAATACATGTTGTGACGAGATGCTATGTATGCGGGAGAAGCTATACATGTGGTAGATTGGCCATCTCTTAGTAGCGTGGACATGATGCTAGAGCATGGTCTTTAATTCTCTTAGGTATGGCAAAGAGATCGCACTGAATACTCCTTGTTACAGCCATGGAGAGGAACTAAAGCAAGTACGTTATGAATGAGGCCTGACGGTCTCCATTCTTGGAAGCCAGTCTCATGCTACGTGGGACTAGTAGTAGCGATCAACACCATGTAAGTGTAGCTGGTGAGAGCAACAAGATAGTGATACTCGAGCGACGAGGCTCGACCGAGTGTAGAGACGTGAAGACAGGTTAAGGATGATACGGATGATACTTGTGAGAATGAATTGGACCCGTTATAAGTGAGAGACTGAAGAGCTTCCTCAGCGTTGAGGAAGAGACAGCCGTACGTGGCATAAGTGCAGGTTGGAAGTGACGGATGAGGAAATTGACTCTTCGATGAATAGCCAAGGCCACACGAGCAAGGGACTATAACCATACAAAATGCCTTGCCCCATTCTGAGTCATTGTGCAACTACATAGGAAGACGAATCTCTCAATTAAAATGGCCCAAGTTAAAACAAGTGGTTCGTTGAGCTTTTTAGTATTGCACTGTTCAGCCGCTGCCGCATTGGGATCTATTCGCAGCCGCACAGTCACAAAGACCATCGGCCATTGTTAGTGGTGACTCTTACCGGATGTTCTCAAACACGAATAGTGTTGTCACCAACGCCGTCTACATATACTTGGGGTTAGTTTTCTCCGGAGTGCTTTTCGGATCCTTCGCCTTTGCCTTACGAGAGTACCTCAAGTCGCCAGAATCTGCGACTGAGCCGCAACACACCAAGCATAACCTGCCTGAGCGCCTATCCACCAAAACCAGTCTTGCCCAGCGCTTGATTAAAATCATGCTGCCCACGAAAATCTCCACGTCCACCACGCCGAAGGCGGCCGAGTCGCTGCAGCGGAGCCTGCCACAAATGAGGCTGGAATATCCCAACCTGGCACAAAACATGGCCCAACTGTCAGTGCACCATTCGGGCAAGCTGAGGCCGTCACTCTTACTCGCCAAGTGGAGCCAACGGCGGCAGAAGCAAGATGGTCCGGCCATCTCCGACAGCGACAGATCGGACGCCAAGGTATCTGACAGCAGCAGCCAGACGTCTCAGGAAAGTCACGACGAGCCAACCGCAAAGCACTCTAGCATAGTATACAGTGAAAGCAACTTGCTTGCGCTCCGTCCCTCTGCTGGAGAGCAGTGCCACTCCGATAGTGTTCGGCTCTCGGAGTTGCTTCTGTGTGCGGGTTATCTTCCACAAGACCTCGGCAAGCCCACACCCGAAGAAGTTGCCGACATCGAGGCTCTCATTGCTGTGGACGAGCCCTGCACCAGGGACATTGGGTTGTTCCGGCTCGTGGCACTCGGTGCAACGCCGTCTGTCTACGCCAACAGGGTGCACTTCCACCCTGACTTTTGCCGCCATATGGTGTCCATTGTGGACTCGCTTACGGTTTATCGCGGCAGCACGGGCGCACTACAGCGGAGCTTGGTCGACTTGGCGGTCGTATTCTTGTGGGAGCACTGGAACTACCAGCGGTGCCCCAATTTGGCTGCGGCTGCAAAATTGAGCACGGCCAAAATCGACGCACCGGACCCAGAGCTAGGTCTCGCCGAGGCAGTCATTGAGCAGGAGGTAGTACTTGAGCAGGCTACAGTCTTCCGCTTGCTCTGCAACCTCTGCTTGGGCTCGCCGGCGTTAGCACATGAGTCACGAGGCGTGCTTCCCAAGGTCGCTGCCGTGCTCCGAGACTGTGCGGCCAAAACCGAGTGCCACCAGCACCGTGGTCTAGTGCCATTTATCGCGCTCGCCGTGAACGCCACCGAACGTGAGAGCATCCTGGCGGTGTTGTACGACGGGCTCATCCACATGGTCGGGCCGCACGTCACGTGCTGCGTCGCTCCAGCGGATGTGTTCCTGCCCGACTCCGACCTTCAGGCGCTCGTGCTCCAGGGGCTCTGGGTGGGCCAGCCCGGCGCCGTGCGCGAGCGTGCCGCACGTGCTGCTCTGCTCTTGGCCGCCAAGTATCCGGCGGTCGGCCTCTGGAGCAAACCCGTACATCCGGAACAGGGTGCAGCTGGAGATGCGGCCCCGGGCACCTGGCTGTTCTATCGGAGGTGACGCACGATGCGGGGATAGCGATGTGCACTGTACAGGAACACGCACAATGGAGCTTTCTCCTCGGTGGTGTCTGGGTGCCTTCACGTGAAGATGCTCCTCATGTGATTGGGGCTATCGCCCCAGCCCAGCAAGGCGCTCGCAAGGAGGTTGACCCAGCAGGCATATCTAGAGGGCCAAGAACTGCATCTGAAAGGGCCATGCCCAACACAGCGGCTGTAGTTAGTCGTGCGCGGCTGACCCGGCACTTACTTCCCATCGCGTATAGCACATGCACTCGCGCATCATATATATAACATCCTATATCCGAGCGCAATACTCCACCCTCACTTTTCTTCATGTCTGGACTCGAAATTGCCGCCGCCGCCATCGTCGGCTCGCAGTTGCTTGACGCCAAGTACCACGTGAAGGAGGATCTCGTGTTGATCCAGAAGGTGGTGAGAAAGACCGTGCCCTATGCCTACAGCCTTCTCCGCAAAAGGGCCAGTTTCTGGTACATCTTCGAGAAATCTGCGCTCAAGCACCCCAACAACGAGGCTGTGGCGTTCCCGCGCCCGAAGAAGAACCCGCCCCCGTTGACGTACGATGCGGAGGGCTTCCCCATCTACGACAACCAGTTTTCGGTGGAGCTGTACACCTACAAGGAGTTGTACAACATGATCTTGCGCCTCTCGTACATCTTGAAGAACGACTACGGAGTCACCTCCAAGGACACCATTGGTGTCGACTGCATGAACAAGCCATTGTTCATCATTTTGTGGTTTGCGTTGTGGAACCTCGGTGCCCTTCCGGCGTTCTTGAACTACAACACCAAGGGCAAGCCGTTGGTGCACTGCATCAAGATTGCCGGCGTGAGCCAGGTGTTCGTGGACCCTGACTGTGCAGAGCCCATTCGGGAGACCGAGCCCCACCTCAAGAAGGAGCTTCCGAACGTCAAGGTCCACTACTTCAACGAGGAGGAGCTTCTTCGTGCGTTGGCGGACCCCTCCGTGCCCACTTACCGCGCGCCAGACGAGCTCAGACGCCCAGAGGACAAGGACTCGTCGGCATGTGCGTTGATCTACACCTCGGGCACCACAGGGTTGCCCAAGTCGGCCATTATGTCGTGGCGTAAGGCGTTCATGGCGAACGGCTTCTTCGGCAGCGTGATGAAGATCGACAAAAAGTCCAATGTGTTGACCGCCATGCCGTTGTACCACTCCACCGCGGCGATGTTGGGCGTGTGCCCCACATTGGGGTCGGGCGGCACCGTGAGCGTGGCGCAGAAGTTCTCTGCGACCACGTTCTGGACCCAGGCGAAGTTGGTGCACGCCACGCACATCCAGTACGTGGGCGAGGTGTGCCGCTACTTGTTGAACGCCAAGCCGCACCCCGACCAGAAGGCGCACGAGGTGGAGATTGCGTACGGCAACGGCTTGCGGCGTGACATCTGGCGCGACTTCAAGAACCGCTTCAACATCAAGGGCGTGGGCGAGTTCTACGCCTCGACGGAGTCGCCCATCGCCACCACCAACCTCCAGTACGGCGACTTTGGCGTGGGTGCGTGCCGCAAGTACGGCACTCTAATCACGTCCATCGTCGGCATCGGCCAGGCGGTCGTGCGCATGGACCCTGACGACGAGAACGAGGTGTGGAGGGACTCGAACGGCCGGTGCGTGCAGGCGAAGGTTGGCGAGCCGGGCGAGTTGTTGATGAAAATCGTGAACCCAAAGAACATCGAGGGCTCGTTCCAGGGCTACTACGGCAACAAGAAGGCGACGTCGTCCAAGATCATCACGGACGTGTTCCGCAAGGGAGACGCCTGGTTCAGATCGGGCGACTTGTTGCGGTTGGATGAGGACCAGTTGATGTACTTCGTGGACAGATTGGGCGACACCTTCCGGTGGAAGTCCGAGAACGTCTCGGCTACCGAGGTGGAGAACGAGATCATGGGCTCCGGCGCCATCAAGCAGTCGGTGGTGGTCGGTGTGCGTGTTCCTAACCACGAGGGCCGAGCCGGTTTCGCCGTGGTGGACGCCAAGGACGGTTTGCAACACAAGGACGTGTTGGGCCGCATCTACAGCCACTTGCTGGAGCACTTGCCAAAGTACGCCATCCCACAATTCATCAAGATCGGCGCCAGCTACATCCAAGCATCGCACAACCACAAGGTGCCCAAGAACCAGTTCAAAAACCAGAAGTTGCCCAAGGGCGACGACGGGCAGGAAACCATTTACTGGTTGAACAAGGACCACTATGAGGAGTTGACCGAGGACTCCTGGGGCAAGATTATGAGCGGCGCTTCCAAGTTATAAGCGCGATGTAGACCATGTACGTTTAAACATGCATATTTGTTGAATCTAGCGTAGAACCATCAGTAATTTTATTCTCGTGGGGCGAGCGTCTACATGGAGATCTGACTGTTTTTTTATTGTTGTACGGTGAGCGTCTCAAACCTAAGATCTCTCGGAGATGGCGGCAACACCAGGCAACGCCTTGCCCTCCAACAACTCCAACGAGGCACCGCCACCGGTGGACACGTGGGACAACTTCTCAACGACGCCGAACTTCTTGGCGACGGTGGCAGTGTCACCACCTCCGATGATGACGGTGTTGCCAGCCTCAGCAGACTTGACAGCCGCGTCCAACAAGGACTTGGTGCCCGCAGCAAACGCCTCAAACTCAAACACACCTGGGGGACCGTTCCAGACAATGGTCTTGGCCTTGGCCACGGCCTCGGCGAAGAGCTCTCTGGACTTAGGACCGGCATCGAGACCCATCCAGCCGTCAGGAATACCCTCCTCCTGGGTGGCCACACCGGTCTTGGCGTCCTTGTCGAACTTGTCAGCAGTGACAAAGTCAACAGGCAACACAATCTCGACATTGTTCTTCTTGGCCTTGGCAACCAAGTTCTCGACGTTCTGGGCACCAGCCTCGTCGTAAAGCGAGTCACCGATTGGCATCTTGTCCAACACCTTCTTGAAGGTGAAAGCCATGCCACCGCCGACAATCAAAATGTCCACCTTGTCCAACAAGTTGTCAATCAACTGGATCTTGTCAGACACCTTGGCACCACCCAAGATGGCCAAGAAGGGTCTGGTGGGGTTCTCCAACGCCTTGGCAAAGTACTCCAACTCCTTGGCCATCAAGAAACCAGAAGCCTTCTGGGGCAACTCGAGACCAACCATGGACGAGTGAGCTCTGTGGGCAGTGCCGAAAGCGTCGTTGACGTACACGTCGGCCAACGCAGTCAAGCCCTTTCTGAACTTCTCCACGTCCTCGGCGGAGGCCTTCTCCTTCTTGCCGTCCACCTTTCTGGAGCCCTCCTCCTCAATGTGGAAACGCAAGTTCTCCAACAAGAACACCTGGCCGGCAGAAGCGCCGTTGACAGCAGCCTCAACCTCAGGGCCGACACAGTCGTCCAAGAAGGTGACCTTCTGCTCAGGCAACAAGGACTGCAATTCCTTGGCAACGGGGGCCAACGAGTACTTCTCGACCTTCTCGCCGTTGGGTCTGCCCAAGTGGGAGGCCAAGATCACCGCCTTGGGCTTCTGCTCCAAAACGTACTTGATGGTTGGCAACGCAGCAACAATTCTCTGGTTGTTGGTGATGGTGGTGCCGTCGAGAGGCACGTTGAAGTCGACTCTGATGAAGACTCTCTTGTTGGTGAGATCCAAGTCCTTGACGGACAATTTCTTAGACAACGACATTATGTGTTTTAGTAGCGAAATTGCGCACCCAACTTGGTGGGGGTGCGCACCTTATATACTGCGCACTGGCGTGAGGTCTCCTGCGTCTCGGACTTTCTCCGGCGGATAACCTTCACCCGTCACCTGAGGTCGGGTGCACTGGTGATCACGAGCAATCGAGACAGTTCAGCGAGAACCAGAATAGGCTGTACGCTGCAGCTGTGTTCAATGGACTGTGATATCTTGCATGCTCATTGTTCAATCGGCTGAGCGGAAGCTAGTTGTAAAGAATAGGTGGACAGAGAAACATGGTGAACAATTATCTGTCTGCTTGACTGTTAGCTTTGTGTCAATTGTGTCTAGGACGTAGGACGTAGGATGTCGGACGTAGGGTAGAGCATAGGGCATAGGGCATGAGTGCATTGTGACTTGCTGAAAAATCCTCTGATCAACGGTTACCAGCAATGGGTCAGAGGATGGGTGGAGTGACAATCTCGTGGGGAGTGTAACGTGACACCTACAGGTTGGAGTTGTTCGCCTGGTTGACAGAGGCGTGTGCAGCCGGGCTACCCCGGACGAGGGGCCGGCCGGGTAGGCGCATCGGAGCTTGCATGCACTTACGAGTCGCACCGAGGGTTCGCCCAACTCCACAGATCATACCACCACGGTCACTGAGAATATCCGCTTTTCCATCCCCTTTTCCATTCCCTGCGAATCGATGATACTTCAGTCGACGATTGTAATCGCTAGACGTTACATGGCGCGATGCAATTGAGACTCGTCTGCACTTCGCACCCAGCCTCCATGAGCTTCAACAATTGCCTCTTCTGATTTTGGTGCACAACGTCTGGCCACTTGATTCGCCCCAGAAGTAGTGCTGATTATGTTCCTGATGTTGTACTTTGGCACCACCGGTGCTTCTCTTCCCGCTTGGTGCTAGAGCCATCGCGAACGTTCTAGAATCCTGCCTACTATATATTCTCATCGGAATCAGCTTGCTCACCATGGACAAATTATTGCAGTGGTCGATCGCCCAGCAGAGCGGCGACAAAGAGGCAATGGCCAAGATTGGCCAGCCGGACCCGAAGATGCTCCTGCAGCTCTTCGGTGCTCCCGACGAGCCAGCCCTCATGAAGCAGGCCATAGTAGTGGCATCCAACCCAGAAGCCACTGAGGAGGACAAGGAGGTGGCCTTGGAGAACTTCGAAATGCTAATCGAGAATTTGGACAATGCAAACAACATCGAGAACCTTCAGCTCTGGCCTGCGGTGATTGCCCAGCTACTGAGCTCTAGCTCCACCCGTCAAGTCTTGGCCGCGTCCATCATCGGAATCGCAACCCAGAACAACCCTCCCAGTCAGGAGGCTTTCATTAAACACGAGGGTGGACTTCAGAAGCTCATAGAGCTCGCATCGGCCGATGTGCCCAAGGAATTGGTCATGAAGTCTGTGTTCGCTTTGGCTTGCGTCCTCAGACACTGTCCCGCAGCATGCGAGCTTTTTGCAACTCTCGATGGGTGGAAGTCGTTAGCTTTGACCTCTCACACAGACCATAAGCTCTTGATGAGAAAGCTCTCGCTCATCTCCGCTGTCATATCCACCGGTTTGGAACCTTGGCTGGAGCACTTCCACAGCGACAAGATCGTCGAGAAGCTCATTGCAACACTCTCGCCTACTTCTCACGTCGGCTGCATGGACAAGACACTCAACATTCTCGCCCAGCTCCACTCTATGGGTTTCAAGTTCTCTCAGTCCGAGGTTTCGCAGTTGGATGCTAGCTTGAAGCAGCTCGAGCCTTTGAAGGATGAGCTCTCTCACGAAGACCTTGCTGCTGCCAAGCAAGTGGCTGCGGAGTGCACCTGATTGTATACTGGGAACAACGCTTGTTCAACGCCTTAATGAATGCATTATACCTGCCTATTCTGTGATCACCTGCCAAGGGTCCGTAGACGAGAATACTCTTCTCATCGCAACATTGACCGAGGGCGGAACGATAGCTTTTCCGTTCACCGTGCCTAGATTCTCGTGATTGGCATATCTTTCGCAAAGACTTGCCGGAGAGGTGTAGAACTCGTATAATTTCTCTGCCTTCTGCGCTGTCATCAAATTGAACTTCTTGATCATCTCGAGAAAGGTGCTGCGCCTGTCAGACCCCAGCTTCACGCTTCCTACGACGGCTTGCTGTGGGTTTCTTTCGAACTTGTCGTAGAGCGAGGCTCCTATTGTATGGGTGAAAGAATGGAGCCAGTCCACGCTTTCCTCCATGTTTTTGGATAAGAATATATTGATGCCCATGTTCACCTCCGCAGAGACGAGCATTTTCTGCGCATCTTTGGCGCTGATGGGGAGCTCCTGCTCCTTGCGACGTCGAGTCTGCGACGGTGCCTGATCCAATTGCAGAAGCATTTTCTCCTTGTAAATCCTGTCTTCGAGTGCCTGCAACTTTCTCAAATGGTCTTTGAAGCCAGGCACCAAAACAAGCAAATGGTACGATAGGAGCGGGTCGTCGACATAGGCTCTTCGTCTTGCGTTTTCAATATCTACCTTCAAAGCGTCATCCTTGAGTTTGAGCACAAACTCCTCAGGTTCGTAGAAAAGAACCATGACTCTCTCGGAAATCTCGCAAACATCGCATGGCACGAAGAGGTCCTCATCTTTGTTGTATTTGGCACTTATCTTCCGCTTCCATGTAATCAAAGGAATCTCTATAGTTGTAATCCTCACAGCAGGAAGCTCAAAAACCGTCTTGAAGTATTCAGTCTCTACCTTGTCTTTAAGGCAAGGCGCCACTTCAATAATCATTTCTTCTAGTAGCTCGTTTCTCGTGCGCTTCTTGTTCGCTTTGGTCCACTGCTTGTCCATTGCATTTCCTGTCTTTTTCACAGCTCTGCGCTTCAAGGGCGGAGGAGACGACACGGGTGAGCTGCTGATTGGGTCGGATTGCTGAGAACTAACTTTGCGCTGACTGACCTTTCGCCGTTTGGCAGGTACTGCTTTATGGGGCGGCGATCTGTCCAAATTAAATACCGAACGTGGCGGCAGCATTTGTGAATCTAGTTGTGAAGTTCTCTCGAGCACAGGCGATGAGTGGAGCACCTGCTTTATCAAACTCTGTTCTTTGGGACGGGATTGCGGGGGTCGCAGAAGAAAGCTGTCGTCGTCTGAGCTGGAGATCCAATTATGAATGTCGAGAACATTGCGTTGTATCCTTGGATCACCATTCTCCTCGGCTTTCGTAGCCCGGGGACCCACAATCTCTTGTGGAGCTGGGTGCGATGGGGTATCGATTTCGGAAGTATCTGAGATTCTGGATGTTAGTACGAGCTTGTGACGTAGAAGAACAACATACATAACGCAATCATGGTTGCGCCTGTGACTTAGTGGGCAACTGGACTCAGCTTCACTCAGAAGCTCTATGATCTCCATGTGGACTAAATGTATGTACGCGCGACTAAACAAACTGATCTCTACATTTTCTCTGACTTCTCGAATCCTACGCTCGAGATCCTCCGCTCGAGAAATGTCATTATCTGGGAACGTCGTCCACCCCTACTTGGCTCAACGTAGTATTACAGTAGTTCTCTCGCTATGTCTCCGCCTGTTCCTCGTTGCGAAAGTTCACGCAAATCTCCTTCTACAACGCGTTTTTCGTCCCCCTCTTCTTGTCTCGTTGAGCAAACGTGTAGAAACATCTTCTTCTCTAAATCTGGCCACTGAATGTACGTAAATGCAAAGTCAATCGCTTTTGTAGTTACCCCACAGCTCTACCTTCACCGTGGTGCAAAACACCCTTGCACCACGAACGAGGTCGACTCGCTAATACAACTCTACCAACATCAAGTGCCATGGGGAATAGACACCGTGCGGTCAGCATGGTCTACAATGGTGGCCGGAACAAAGACGACGAGAAGCAGACGCAAAAGTCTCTCGCAGAACTCAAGGCCGTCTACAAGGACATACGATACGATTGGCCCCAGCTAGTACAAGGCGAAGTGACGCCGGTTGAAATGGCCATTGCATTTTTGGACGACACGTCGGTGGGATTGGCGCACCGCAAGGCCGATTTTGATGAGCTCTGTGAGTCCATGAACCACGCTCTCCGGTCGGCTGTTGTGGACAATCATGAATCCTTCACCAACAGCATTGGCCTGTACCACCAACTCCTCTCCATTGCGCGGGAAACTCAGGGCGATTCGACGGAAATTAAGACGTTGATCGAGACCAGCAACCGAGACATGAAGGACAGAACGATGCATTTGAACGACTTGGACAATAGCACCTCCAAGTATTCCGAAATGCTTGAAATTCTAGATGCTATGGAGTACTTGTACAAGATTCCCAGCCAGGTCGACAAGCTTATCGTGGATCAGAAGATTCACGAGGTTTACGACGTGATAGCAGAGGCATACAAGACAGCCACGAAGTACAATTTGTGGTCGTTGTCTGCCATGAACGCCACGCAGAACTACTTGGAAATGCAGTCCAACAACCTCTACGACATGATCCTCGACGAGCTCAAGTCTGAAATCTATTTCAAAAACTTTACTGCTGCGAACACGAAGGAGTCCTGGCCAGCGGCTATCCAATCCAGCAATCCACAGATTACAGCACTCAAGTCCCTCTTTACCCAGCTGAGCAATTTGGAGCAGTACATATATAACTCCGCTAATTTGGACATTGAGGAAATCGCCCGATCTTTGACGGAAAATGCCGAGAACTTCCTCAAGAATCAACTTCCTAGATTGCACGCGCACTATTCCAAGACTGACAGTTCAAAGACGGACTACTTGATAGTTCTTGATTCCGCACTGAATCCCATGTCGGAATCTTGCCACTACATCTACATGTTGCTTCATACTGCTTCGAAATTGAATAAGCTCGAGCAAGTCACCGAGATTCTTCTTACTTCAGTGCTGCTGGAGATGCATTCGCTAATTAACCATACTACAGAAGAGTGCTCCCAAAAAAATCTTCAACATTTAGCAAGACTAGCGAAGGTCAGAGCACTAGATAACGCCACCACATATGAAACAATCAGCGGCCAAAGTTTTCACGACGCAGCCGTGCCTGTCATTGGGGACTTTTTCGGCTCATATTTCTTAAAGTGCTTGGCTATAATGCTGAAACACAAGGTTGTGAGCGAGATCATCAAGTTGATCCAACTGACTCATGACCTCTCTAACACGTCTGCCCGCGACTCTAAGATTATTCCAGCGCATACATACAGTTTTGATGCTGTATGGGCGTTACTCAGGAAAGAGATTGAATCATTAATCGTGAGCTATATCTATGAAGACACGGCGGAAGACCACGAGTCGAAAACGGACAAAAGCAAGTCCGCAAATAGTGTTCAAAGGGTGTTGGCAAAGAAACAGCTCTTTCAGTTCGAGGAGGTGTCTTACGACTCCTCGCTTCGCTCTACAGACGAGATGAGGGATGTTTTGAACGAAATGTTTCCCGGTTTCCATCTTAATTCCCAAAGGCCCGCAGTCAGTGGGGACAGCCAAGAGTCGCCATATATCACCACCGAAAAGTTCAGTGCATTGGTGGATGTACTTGTGCCCAAAAACATCTTCAATATGCGTGTCATTCTTGAATTTTTCTTAATATTTGTGGCTGGGCTTCATCGTCTTTTCTCCAATTTCGAGAAGCAGAATTCGATTGTCACAGCATATCAGTTTTTCAATGAGGTTATGAGGAAAGCATTTTTAACAAATTTAGAGTTGGTGATCGATCATTCCTTCATCGAGTGCATGAGAGGCGAGTTTGGAAAGCACTCTACCAACACAAGTGGTCTTACAAATGTCACGTTCAGTCGTTCTACTGTCACGACTAGCGAAGACGCAACTTCATTTGGCCCTGGCAATTCTGGAGGTTCCAGAGTATTCTTGAATGCTGTGCAGTTTCGTCGTCTCTTCACGCATGCATGTCACACCATGAACACCTCATTCACATATTCCCCGGGACTTAGTGATGTGGTATTAGGTTTGCTCGAAAAGTTTTCCAGCTCCTACACTAAATTTTACCAAGAATTACTCTCAAGTGGTAGGTTACTCGATGTGACTGATATCACTCTTGGTTTGCACGACAGACAGTCTAAGGGCACACTGCAGATCCATCAATGGATGAGAGTTTCTCAGTTGATTCAGACATCCGGCTTGGTTCTACTGCACCGCGACTCTCCCGAGGAATGCGCGGAACTTGTCGAAAGAGAAGTTGAATTGATGTTCCGTCACAGCAATTCTGCTAGCGGGATATTTGATATTGATAAAGATGATCTTTTGGATGATGAGACCTTCGATCAAGTATGCTATTTGCTTTTGACAGCATCTTGGGTGTTGTCCTGGCTCCCGCAAATGAAGAAAGAGTCCAATTTCGTACCGCATGACAAGATAGAGTTCAATGAAATTGAAAGGTTGAAATACGATTGGACATTCTTGGAAAATGGCCGTTCGCCTACTGCGGTAGCTGAACGAACTCAGAGCGTGTTTCTTACACTCAACCTGCAAGCGATGCAAAAGTTTGATAAGGTCGTTCAAAACTTTGAAAGTATCCGTGACAACGCATTGATTGCTTTGAGATACGACTTGAGGCTTAAAGGTGTGTACCACATCGGGCAATCGTTCAAAGACAATTTTGTCTTGCCTACGGAGCCGGCTGATGCAGATCAGTTCATCATACTGTACAATAAAGAGATCTATTTCATTGGAACGAAAATTCATGACATGCTCAGTTCGGCGGAGGAGGATTGTGTCTTTGTTGGTCTCCCGGCATTCATAAACGCCGCATTCATGCAAGGAAGTGAGCTTGTGAGGGTGGCCAACAAGAATGGCATTAAAAAGATTCTTCTTAGTATCTTCACATTGCAACAAATGCTCAGAAGCGTTATGAAGAAGGAGGAATCAGTTGACCTCACCAAGAGCTCTCGCTTCTTCGAAATGTTCACTGAAAGTGAGCAGGGATTGCTCCAAAAGATCGCAAGCCGCAAAACCCAGTACAGCAGAACGCAGGTGTTAAATCTCTTGAGATTGATCTACAGCGAAAAGCTCAACGTGAGCAACGCATCGTCGTTTAACAAGTCGAAGTATAACGAGCTTCTCAAGAAGATCAACGACATTTTCACATAGATGTATATTAAGGGTAAGATTTTGATTGATTCGTAATGCTTTCAGCACTCGATCTCTGCAGGCGTTAATGATGGCCCTGGAAGTTATTAGAACCGGGGCGTACGCCCATTGTGTCACTCAATCTCTCAAAGAAAAAGCGGCCAAATGTCATACCAAGCACCACAGCAAAGAAATAAACCAACGAGAACGTCATTGCAACCAACATCATGGCGTATCCGAGTAACTCTGGAATAAAGCATAAGATCAATCTGACAAAATCTCTCATCAATACAGAGGCTAGAGGAGCGCTTGAATGTCCACCAGTAGACGTAACTCCCTCCCCCGCATCATCGGATTGCGCTTTATCACTGTCATCGCACTCGCATTGCTCAATGATGGTGGTCTGCTGTGTAATGACATAGTTCGGGTTGTTCCACACTCTCTGCTCCAAGTAATTCTTCAAAAATTCGAAACCTTTAGTCAAAAATGATACAACGAACATCAACACAAAAATTCCGAATGCCTGGCCACCATTTGCAGCTGATAGATTCTTGAACAACACCGGGTAGTTCTTGTATGCTGACGTTAAATACATGTTCATGGACATGCTGCTCATATCCATATCCATGGAAGATGTGGATGTCGATGAGGAAGTGCTAGACATGTCCATGGCCATGGATGTTGTAGCGGAGGCCATCGCTGATGTCATTGAGGCTGCCATTGCGGACGCGGAGGAAATCATAGAAGATGCCATACTCGTCGCGCTCGTAGACGCCGACAGGCCCATGTCCATATTCATATTCAAGTGGAAGCAAAATAATGCAGACGGAAAAAAGGGTCTAGTGGACAGCTTATATTTCAACGTGAGCAAATTAGACTCCAATCGTGAGCATTTATCGATGCCTAAAACGGATAAGCGACATGATTGTCTGCAGGAGGGTGGTGCGACTCGGTTTTGATTCGCATTCGCTTTTCGTGCGTGGTCGTTCGTGGTATGTTAAAGTGCTCAATGAGCACCAAAGTGAATCCTGCCCGACGAACGTCTTAGTGAACAATGTGGAAAAAAAAAAGCAAAAAAAAAAAAAAGGAAAAAAAAAGTGGTCTGAGGATGGAATTGTATAATGTAGATTCAGCTAGACATTGGTTCTTCTGCTGAAAGAATGTCTGTGCGATCTTCATCTTTGTATAATTGCTCGATTCGTTGTAGGCCGACACATCTCCTTATAGGGTCTTTGATGAGAATGTGCTTATCAAGCCAATCGTTGGCAATGAAGCTCTGGCCGCATGCAATACATTGGCCAGGAACCATTAATTTCTCCGTCAAGTTAGGAGCGAGACGCGCAGCGGGATCATCAAACTTGAAATGCATGTTGAGCAAGTGCTTCTTGAAATCATATGGTCGATTGAACTTGCGAGACTTGTGCTTGCAAGAGCCTGGAGGAAACACACACTGGAATCGACCCGCGCCATCGTGGATTCTCATGTGACGACTGAAGTCGCGACTGATGTAGCGGTCGCATATACTACACACCGTGCCTTTGACTGACTTCTTCTTTTTGTTTTGAATAATCTTCGCGTCCGACTCTGGATTGTCGGTTTCGGGTCGTGGGCTAGCAGGACCTTCCTCCTGCCCATATTCTTGCCGGGTGTCATGGAAGGAGCCTTGAAGGTAGTCATGATAGGCTGGATCGTTGAACTTGTCGTGGTCGTGAAAATCCATTTGGTCAGGATGGTGCTGATCAACGTAGTGATGGGCGTTCTGAGCGTCTACATGGTCTGAATGAGTATTAAGGTGGTGGTGCTGTTGGCCATGCGGGTGCTCGGGGTGCGGGAGCTCGGGGTGCGGGTGACCATGCGGGGGGTCTGGGTGCTGGTGCTGATGTCCATGCTGGTGTTCTGTGTGGTGGGTGGGATGATCGCTCGGAAGCTGTGGCGTGCCGCTGTTTGAAAGGTGGGGGCGTAGGTGGGCCAGTTCCTGAGGGTGCTGACTATGAAGATGATGGGGTTCGTGATGGGCCAGAGGCTGTCTTTGGCCGTGGTCGTGCAAATTGGGCTCCTCGGCATAAATATGATGCTGGTGCGGCTGGATGGCGCCAGGGACAGACCGGAGAGTAGGGATGCCCGAGGAGTGGTCGTTTTCTCGCTCGGGCGGATGCACCGGCTGGTGGGTGTGCTGGTCCTGGCCGTTCTTGTCGAACGCGTACAGCTGGTAGTCGAGGCTGTCGAAGATGGGCACGAAGCGCGCGTCCACCTTGTCGTCGTCGAACGGCATGGAGAAGTTGTAGTCGTCGACCTGGAGGTTGAGGTAGTTTTCAATGTCCGAGTTGTCGGAGTTGCCCGAGCCGGCGGCCAGCGTCTCCATGTGCGGGTGCACGTTCAAGTAGCCGCCCACGGCGTCGCTGCCGGTTTCAAAGTCGCCAAAGTAGCCCTGCTCCACGGTGTTGGGCGGGAACATGAGCGGCGTGACGTTCTCGGGGCCCAAATCTAGCTCGCTGCGGTCGGAGTCCGCCGTGCGGATGTGCGAGAGCGCCGAGTCCAGGTGCGGGCTGCCGAAGGCGGAGCTGTTTTTGAGGTTGTCCAACTTGAGGTGGAAGCGCGGCTTGCTCTTCTTGGCGGCGCCGTGCTGCGGCGCGCCCGGCGTCGACGGCGCCAGCGGCTCGGGCTCGAACAACAGCTCCACGTGGTCGTCGTTGGTGTACAGCCGCAGCAAGTTCAGGCGGTGCCGCATCTTGGCGGAGAACGACCGCCGCTTGCGCTGGTGCAAGTGTGGAGGGATGTTGTACGGGATGTTCTGCGCGGCGGAGCCCGCAGAGGGGTTCCCGCCGTACACCTCGGCCGGAAGCGAGAAGTAGTCTTCGCTGTGGGTGGCCACGGCAGGTGCCGAGATTGGGCCCTGTGCGACGTAGTGGACAGGCTGGCCCGGCGAGCCGTGTTTGGCCGCAGAAGCGTCGGGGGCAAAGTAGCGGGGGGCGTCGGCGGGGTTGAACACAGGCACGTGCGGATTGCCGCCTCCGTCGAGGTCGGGGCGAAACATGGCGATGTGGTGTGAGTTGGGGGTGAGGTTGAGAATGAGTTTGCGGCCTGCATACGGGCCCACCGTCCGGCTGGAGCTGGCGGGGGCGGGGCCGCGGGCTCCTTGCGGCCCCAGTTAGGGCCTCCTGCCGGTGGACCGGTGCCTTGCACGTGGCTGGGGGCCCGAGTGCTGGCGCGGTTTGGGCGCGCGAGTGTGCCTGGGCCGCGCTGGGCCCAGGGTCCAGTGCGCCAGTGCGGCTCCAGCCGCGTAGTCGCTCAGCCGCGTCAGAATGGAATTTGCTGGCTCACCAACCCACACACTCACCTCGCCCATCTTGACCTCGGCCAATTAGCACATGGGGATTCGCAGTCGTGCAATATGGTGCGATTTTGACGTGGCTTGGCCGTGCCTGCTCCCTGGGTGGAATACAGTAGCCTTGCTGTCGCACCACACCCCATACTGTCACGCACTGTAGAGCACATGATCAGCCTTGCGCTCACATCCAGCGTCCAGACTCACGTACATCCATTCACATCCATTCATTCACATCCAGTCACTCGTCCGTCACTCACGCACTTGTGAGATTTTGTCGAGATTTCATCGCGTACGTTGTACGCTGGTCGTTGCCTCGGGAATAATCTGATCAGATACAAATCGCGCATCTGGATCGTCTGCTCTTTAGTGCCCCTTGCTCTCTCCTCTTTCCTCGGCCCTTGCCCGCTCCTCGGGTGGCCATGCTCGAGGGCGCCCGACAGGGGTAGTCTACTGTATCCAACGGTGTTCTGTGCTTCCGAGCTTCGGTCCCGAAGCAAGCATTGCCCCTGACGACATCGTCTACGCTTACGAGACCCCAGATGCAAGGCGATTAAGAGTAACGACATGCCTCGGCCCACGAGCACTGGCGGCCGTTTGCAACCGGCGCGCGCTGCAGGAGCAATACGGCGCTACCTCCGCCGATTGCTCCGGATTATTTCTCCGCGCAGGACGGACTCCTCTCGCTCAACGCATTCGACTTGCCTCTTTTGGAGGTGGGGCGGGGCCCCGGATTCCTCGCCTGTGCTCCGAGAACTAAGCCCACCCTTCGGCGCCGCTGCACGTTCCGAGGCCCCACACCTCCCCAGTGGCCCCCACGGCAAATTCCGCACTCCGTCGGACATTTTCTCCGTGATCGACAACCATAGTCGAGGGCCACTTTCTCCTCGATTGAGCGTTTTTTGGGCCGCCAAGCCCGTGGCCGGGATTTCCCAGTCCGGCGTGGACTCCGCTACCTTGCCCGGGCACTTCACGTGCCCACCCGACGGTTGCATTTCGACGCTGTGACGTAAGAGAAGGGTCCGCGCCTTTCGTGCACAATCGCCGGAAAATATTCTGATCCACTTCTAACCATCTTGTGTATCTTCCGTTCGTAAAAGCACCATGACGTCGGCCATGGTTTTCGGGTCCACAGGCTTGTGTGGCCGCGAGATTCTCAAGTACGCTGTTTCCCTGGACAAGCTTTCCACGGTTTTTTCCGTATCCCGCAGGGACACGGGGTTGGAGGCGGAGAAGTTGCACGCCGTCGTGGCAGAGGCCGACTCCTACCCAGAGGTGATCGCCAAGGAGAAGCCCGACATTGTGTTTGCCAGCTTGGCCACCACGCGTGCCGTCGCCGGCTCGGCGCAGGCGTTTGTGGACACGGACTACGGCATCAACTACAACATCGCCAAGGCGGCGCGTGACGCCGGCGTCAACACGTTTGTGCTCATTTCGTCGGCGGGCGCGAGCGCCCTGTCGCCCTTCTTGTACTTCAAGACCAAGGGCCGCCTTGAGGACGACGTGATTGCACTCAAGTTCCCTCGCACCATCATCTTGCGCCCCGGCGCGTTGTTGGGCGAGCGGGACAAGGCCAAGGGCTTCCTCACCGACTTGTCGGCCAGCGTGTTCAAGCACTTCCACGGCACCTTCTTGGGCCGCGCGGTGCTCTTCCCCATCTACGGCTCGGAGGTGGGCAGGGCCGCCGTGCACTTGGCGGAGCAACCGTCGGCGGTGCCCCCGCCAGAGGTGGAGGCTGTTGGCCCGCGCCACCTCTTGCGCATCGTCGACGCACTTCCCAAAGTTTGAGTAGGGTTGATCCTGAACTACGAGGCCGAGTGCTCCAAGATTGTTTTGGTTTGTTGGCTGTTACGGGAAAATTTGGCTGTCGTTGAATCGACAAGTGTTTCCAAGGCTGTATGTATGTTGTTTAGCTGTAACAGAGAGGCCTAGTTGTGTTGAAGTAGACGAATCCTAGGCTGTGTTTAGCCAGAGAAGGTCTATATGTTGTTGAAGGAGACGAGTGTTTACCTAGGCTGTTTATGGCTGTTTAGCTGTTGACAGACAAATTCCAGTTGTTTTGTTGCCGTAGTCGTGTGTTTCAAGGTTGTATTTGTTTTGGCTAGACAGAAGATCTAGTCGTTGCTGAGTTGAAAAGATTCAAATTGGCACCCCACCATCAGACAGCTTCAGCAACTATTCGAACTGGGAACTATACAAACTTGGCTCTGTAAGCAAGGACGAGGTGTGGTTCAAAATTGGCTTTGTAAGCAAGGACGAGGTGGGGCTAGCCCGACGCTCTTGGCACACTAGCCTCTGCAGCGTAATGTCAAATCGAAGTTGCGAGCAACTTTCTTGTATAAATCTACTTCCTTGATTACCATCGCCTTAGCTATTCATTTAACTCAATCGTGATCACTATACATTGTCTGCGCTCCCATGGCACAAGAACTGTCTTACTAAACCTGTAACATGAACTGAACAAACAAAAACTCAAACTATTTCTCCATTTCCAAACACTTGTCCTCCTCCCTGTCGGTCAAAATATGGTTATCGAGCCAGTCCAGCGAGATAAAGCGCCGTCCGCAAGGACAAGTGCCCCACGACTCGAGCTTATCTCGAAGATTATGCACTTTTTTGATGGCAGGATCGTCGAATATGAAGTGCTTGTTGAGGAGGTGCTTTTTGAAGTCGTAGGGCCGATTGAACTGCCCAGACTTGTGGCGACAGGCATCCTTGGGGAACTTGCAGGTGAAGCGTTTCTCTAGCTGATGCGTTCTATAATGCCGAGACATGTCCCGGGTGATACGCTTGTTGCAAATTCGGCACACCTTGTAGTCGACAAAGGTGGTCTCCACCATGGGCGCAATTATGTTGGTATTGGCATTCACCATGGTGGTAATGTCGGGGTAGTGGCCGTAAGGCACAGGGGCTACCTGCTCGGTGTAACCAGTGGATGGAATACGGCGCTCGTCCAAAGACTTCGGAGCACGCACTTCCTGGCTCTCTTGGCTCGCTTGGGCGACCATTGGCACAGAACCATACTGCGTTTGGGGAGGGTGCTGGTACTGGTACTGCGGGTGCTCGTAGTGATGGGGCCGTTGAAACGTTGGTTTCGGCTGGTCCAGATTTAGCAGCATGGGAGATGCGTGCACTGAGCTCTGGTCCTGCTCATATGCTTGGTAAGGTGGAGCGTAGGGGTCTGCTTGCTTGTGGATGGTCTGCACTTCGTGCGGTAGCTGGGTGGTGAAAATCGGCGACAGTTGGTCTTCGGGTTTGATTGTAGGTTGGTATATGACATCACCAGGGACGTTGTCCTTGTGGGAAGTGACCAGATGTTCCATTGAAGTCAGCATCGACTCGTTGGCGTCACTTTTTTCGTCGCCCATGTCAATGGCCTGCGACGGGTTCTGATAGAGACTGCTTCCCTGAAAGACATTAAATGCCTGGTCCTGAGCCATTGCTCGTAAATTTTCCACGTCCAAGAAAAACCTAGCTAGTTCTGGTGAGGCTTCACGTGGAATGCTCTTGCTGAAATCTGCTAAATCAGTCTCCGTGTACGCGAGTAGCTCCATTGCTTAGTTTTCGAAATTAACAACGAGTACTCTCGTGGTATAGTATGGCCTTAATTCAAGAGCGGATTTGGAGTCCGTTCAAATTCGGCAGGCACACCGCGTTTAGTATAGACGGTTGCCGATGTTACCTCTGTGATGAGCTCGTCAGAGGTTCACGCTGTGGCAATCAAGTTGCAAAATTGCAGGTGAATGAAGGATGTAGGATCAAGGATGCGCTACAGAAACTCCACCGCAAGCTACAGTCGAGGAGATAACGCTTATATATGTAGTTGCTGAGGACCAAATTCGATCACAACCGACTTCTATCAAACACGAATAAGGCGAAGTGTCCAAACTAAGCATATGATCCGACATATACCTTACATGTACATGCATTTCAAATTTCAACTTCGCACATGGGATCTGCGGGCCGCTTATGTGCGTTATATGCGCACATCGGAAATAAACTTTTGCGTTCGCTACCGAGTTTATTCCCCTCTACTGAGTGAAAATTCTGAGGGGTGTTGGTTGCATCAGTATACTTCGGAGAAAGCTCCGGGCTTGTTGAGCACCAAATCACGTTACCGAACTACAATGCCGCATCCCGTACAGGGTTTGCGAAGGAATACTATTGCTACTGCAAGAACGGCTCCGGATATGTTCTCCTCTATAGATGATCGGCTTGTAGAGTCACAATGATAGGATGGGATCTCGGTGGAGATCATAAAGTTCCAGAACGATTGACATTGGCCCCTTGCTGATAAGGGAAGCAGCACTCTCCAGCACACCACACATCCGACATGTCCGCCGCGCTGCCCGACCACATCGGTCATCATTTTCTCATAAAAATAGAATTTGGAAACTGGGTCCCGTAGAAACCAGTGAGAAGAGGCTTTCAGCCCCGAAAGAATAGAAAATACCCTGTATAGGTTCGCGCTCCTATTTTTTATTCGCAAAAGCAAGTCGGGTTCATTTTGGACACAATTCCAACAAAGCTACGCGCGCCTCGTATTTGGGCCCTGAAGTGTGGTGGGATCAAGAGGCAAGAAAAGATACAGCGAACCACAGGATCGACGTATCTCTTTCCTTCACATGCACGGAAGCGACCATGCATGTCGCCGGGAAGCGGGCGAACTCTGTACCTCGCATTGCGCGTTTTTCCCCACTCACTTAATTTCCCTACTGAGGGACCGCGTCCCAACAACCACACCTCACTTCATTCATCGATCCGATCTTAGAATCGGACGTTGTACATCGTACTATTATTTGCACAAGGTGCCTAGCCTGACTTTTCTTTTGTTCCTTCCGACGAACTCGCTGCCACAAACTTTAAGCCCACTTTTCTGGCATTTGGGATTACTCATTTGTCGCGAAATACTGTCCTACACTGTTTGCTCACATATTTGCCATGTACGTTACGGGTTTAAGTTCTAAACACGGGTCCAGGCGGAGGTTCGCACTATAATCGGATATATTATTGCAATCTGGATTGTTTATCCGACTGAAGGTCTGAAAGCGTTAGCTCCTGTTGGCAGATTGAAAACAAAGTTTATACTCTCAGCCCCACTTAGCTCACTTAGGTTCCCCTCGCCACCGGTGTTTGCCTAGTATGGGGGACAGAAGGGTGCGCTTCGCGTCCATATTTTTTCCATGTCGCACATGACATCACTTGAATTCGATGCGTCTGCTCGTCATGCCTGAACAGAACAGGGCAGCACTGGGGTTTGCTGATAACATCGGCTTCGGGTCGAATGGTGCGTCAGCGTCGCAAAGATGAGGAAGTATTATGATACGCGTTTACATCACGTCGCATTGACAAGTCGATGCCCCATCATGGCAGGTTACAGTGCGTTGGTAGCAATCGATGACTATTCCATCATTGAATGCTGCGCTGCAAATCATAAATTCCTGCTACGGTGTGGTGTTGCACTTTCGGCGAAACCCTGAACTCGCCGACAGCGAAATTGTACGATTGATCGTATCTTCAACTTCTATTGGAGCTTATCGTGAAGTTAGTAGAGAGTGACAACGACTTTCACTTGATGGAAGGCCCGACTTGTTCCATTGCATATATGCGTCAGCAAGCAATTCCATGCATAGTTCGCTTGCATTCGCGATTGCTGGAACACGAGCAGTGAGTTGGTACTTGAGACTGTGACTGTATATAATCTGCATTACACTACAAGAGCGGTGACGGAATAATTTTGTCTTGCGCCGTTAACTGATCCTGCATAACTTCCAAATTGGGAAAGGCTGTGGCTCAGCTTAACCTCCATGCTTTGTCCATGGTACATGAATGTTAAAATCGAAATAGGTATAGTCAGAGCCTACGCAAGTGGACGAACTCGGACGAAGAGACGCATGTCGAGACAGTGCCCAAAGAACGGCCCGGAATTCTCAACCGCATCTCCAGGATCATCAATGTGCCTGCGACGCCCGTATTGGACTTCCGATCGCCGATGTTTTTGCGAAGGTTTCATCTTCTGAAGAAAAACGACCTGCCCAAGAGCCTTCCGTCACCTCCAGTCGAAGCCCACAATACCGGTGCGACCTTCCCGGCCAGAGCAACTCCCAAGAGAGAAGTGGCCACTGGAGAGAGTGTTTTCACGGTGATCAAGCCCTACGCTCGCAGGCTCCATGACGAAATCACAATCTGCATGGGCGAGAAGGTCCGGCTCGTACGCTACCACCTGGATGGGTGGGCCACTGTCAAGTTTGAGGACGGTCTGGGTGAGGGAGTAGTGCCATTGATGTGCTTACGTCCAGAGAGCTAGATGCATGTTGCTTCGAAATGATACATTTTAATACAAGTTACTTCACACTATGTTACATCAGTATCTCCGCGTGTAGCCCTGTTGGTTCTGCTGATACTGTTGTGCGTACTGCTGCTGCTGCTGCTGTTGCTGTGGGTGCGACTGTTGCTGTTGGTGCGACTGCTGCTGCTGTGGGCGCTGCTGTGGATGCGACTGCTGGTACTGGTGTGGGACCGGGCGAGTCGTGTAAGTGGGCTGTTGCACCTGGTACTGGTACTGCTGGTCCCCATACGAGCGAATGCTCAGTGCGCTTTGCTGTTGCTGCATCTGCGGCCTTGGAGGGTTTTGGTGCATCGCCTGCTGCGCCGGTTCGCCCAGTGTCTTATGGGCAGGGGGTGCCTGGTGGCCCTGATATCCTTGAGGAGGAGGGGGCCGGTGCTGCTTGGGTGCTGGCTGCGCCTGCGGGTACTGCTCTGCCACGCGCTGGTGGTAGGGATGCTGCCCGCGATGTTGACCTGACGACCCTTGAGGAGCTCCCAGTTGCGGACCCCGAGTAGGTGGGGGTTGCTGCTGGGGCTGCAGAGAATATTGAGGGTTATACAGCTGCTGAGGCTGCTGTTGTTGTGCCGGTGGTCTTTGCTGGTACTGCTGCTGCTTCTGGTGCTGCTGGTATTGTTGGTACTGGGGCGAAAATTGCTGCACTGGCGGGTGTTGAGGTTGCGGCAGTGGCTGCTGTTGTTGAGGCATCACTCTGAACGCAGACGAGGGCGCTATGGTAGGGGAGGACTTGCGCTCTGACGAGTTGGGTTCCCTTGGCGGTGCCTGGCTCTCATGGAGGTTGTTCTGCGACGTGTTCGGAGAGTGAATGAACCGTGGCTTCTGATTGTCCATTGGTGGAGATTTTAAGCCCAGTGTCAAGTTTGTTGTGGCCTTAGACTTGGAGAAATTTCCGGGATACCCTTGTTGTGGGACTTGCTGCTGACCGCTGTGCAGCTGATGTTGTTGTGGTGGAATATATTTCGACTGAGGCTGTTGTCCTTGCGGGTACCCAGGCTCCGTGCTGAACTTCTGTCCCAGAGAGGGCGTGAGCAGCCGCAGTTCGTGGTGCAGGGGCGAATGCAACAGCTGAAGCTGTTGAATTTTGGGGAGCTGTTGCGCATACTGAGTCTTGACCTGGCCCCCGGAGGAATGAGCTGGCGGAATTGGCGGAGCGTCCAACTCCTCGGATTCCGACCCACTCTCCTCCTCACTCTCTTCCGAAGACTCATAGTTCAACTTGGAAGGACCATGGTCGACAGCATTCGAGAACTGCTTACTAAACTCGTTATACTGCGTCAACGGCGACTGCACTGACGAATAGCTGGAGTTCCTCTGGTCGTAGTTAGGAACCAGCAACAAGTTGCCCTTCGGAGGTTCTTCCTGGATGCTGTTCGAAGAGTTGTTATCCTCTTCCACGGTTTCGCTGTCACTCTCGCTTCCGCTGTCCAACAAGTGCTTCTCGCTCGAGGGATACGGACCGTGCATCAACGATTTCTTCCGCATCAATGACGGCAACTTCTCCTCGTCGATCTCTTCTGCACTTCCATTGAGCATCTTGTTGCGATCACTGAAACGGTCGGAAGGAGTCTCGATTTTAGAATACTTGTGGTAGATGTCAGCCAACTGAAGCGAGTTGCGCGATGCCGAATTCGTTGCGATGGCCAAATTGTTTACGTTTCTGTTTGGAGGAGGGGCTGCGGGGTTGCGCAACGTCGAGGAGGTAGCTCCGCTCGGCTTGTTTCTCTGCTGAGGCGCTCCAGTCAGGACAGCACGTTGGCCGTTCTTGACATTTAATGGCTCTGCCAAAGCGGGAATAGGACCCGATGTCAGCCTTGCTTGTTGCTGCAGACTCTGCAGTTGGAATTGAGAGGATGGCGATGATGGCTTACGCAGCGAGGCGGGACTGCCAAGGCGAGGGCTGCTTAGAGAGCTGATTGCGCCGGAGAATCCGCGAGACGAGCCGCAGCCGTCGTAACCTTGCTTCAACTTCAGCAGCAACACGCGTTTGAGGTTTTCGTCCCACTGCTTGACATCCCATGACAAGAACTGCTGACTGTCGCTTAATGGGTACAAGTCAGACAGGTTGAGGTAGTGCACGTGCGGCAAGGTTGGCAAGCCAAACACCAAGGACTCGGGGTCGATACGGTCGGCCTTCAAGCGTGTAGGGCGGCCGTACAAACCGAACGAGTCGTATAGCGGGATCAAAAAGCGAATCAAGGTGTCAAAGCCGGGCACGGACGAGTGCTGCTCGGGCATGATGAAAAGCGAAGTGTCCTGCGAGTCGAGGTGGTTCTTCTTTGTGTGTTTGATCGACGGCAGCTTGAAGTTGATGGAGCCGTCCAACTTCATTATGGTGGACTTGTCGATGAAAAACGGCAGCTGCGGGTACACTGCCGTGACCAGGGTAGCGGAGGTGATGACCGCGAGAAGGTTCTTCTTCTTGACGTTTTCAGACTCGTAGAGCAACACACGGCCCGGCGTGAAGGACTTTTTCTTATACTGCGAAGGCTCGATGACCGCGTAGCAGCGCTTCCACGCCATGCCGGAGCCGTATCTGATCTTGACCCAATCTTCGTGGTTGAAGCGCTTCTGGGCCAAAACCGTGCGGATGTCCAGCAAGAGCAGACCACGCGCCGACAACAACGCGCCGGTGTATGCCTCCTGCAACAGCAGGTACTCGAAGTGGGCCAAGCGGAGGCAGAGGTACCACTCCTTCAACAGGTCGTACAGCTTGAACTGGATGATGTAGCGGTTCTTTAAGGTGGTCAGCACGATGATGACGTTCTCGAGCTGCTGCTTCGCTGCAGGGAGCACGGTCATGGCGTTGAACACGGCGTCGGTGAAGTTGAGGTAGTGCGGTTTACTGCTAGTTTCGAGGAGCTGGTCGGGCTGGTCCTTGAACTTGGCCAAGCTGGCGGCGCCCCAGTAGGCCAACTGGTTGCCCGTCAAGATGCCGTACACCTCTTTCCACTGGCGGTCGCCGGGCTTACCGTCGCCGTTCAAGTCGTAGTAGAGCATGAAAAGGCCCTCATGGTAGCGGCGGTGGGTCTGGGCCGAGAGGAGCGTGACTATGGGCACGAGCTCGGGCGACACGCCGTCCTGGGGCTCCTCGGGCGAGATGCTGCGAGGCTCTTTGGGCGCCGACTTCTTGGGCGAGAGACTTGTGAAGCGCATGGTGCGGCGTAGAGGGCGAGGGGGTCAATTGGAAGTCGGCCGCGGAGGAGCTGCGGATCACGTCAACCAGATCAAAACACAGATCGATCAAAACAAGTGATCGGAGATTCGGCGGGATGTTTTGCACTGCCAAGCGTTCCGAAGGTGGGGTAGCGTTGGTCGTGGACAGCGACAAACGTAGGTCTGGACGTGGGTGCGAGCGTGTGCGGAGCTGGTTGGATTCGGGGGTCCAGATCGGCCGGATTGGGAAAGAGAGGCTGCGGTATGGGCCGCGGTGGGATGGTGGGGAAGAAGAAAGGTGAGAAAATGGCGGATCAGGCGCGATACTGTAGGAAGGCCGCACATACAGAATGGCCCAATGCGGCCCTACCGTACACGGCTTCACCGTATTGTTCTGACGAAGGCACAAAGGGTACCTTTTTGAGGCCACCTCAGCATCTACGGTGATTATCGCCCTAAGATCGGACCTGGCCTATTCCATTAGCCTCCCCACTAGCCCCCACTAGCCTACCCACTTACCTTCCAAGTAGCCTTCCCCACTGGCCTCACTAGCCACTAGGCGACTCTGGCCACACGGTGTCCTGGCCATAGATGCATCTGCCCAGGATGTGTATAGGGGCCCAGCCAAAGATGTAGAGTTGGAAGCGGACGAGTGTAGATGGACCAACGTTCTACAGTGGCCTGAACATGGTGGATGATGTTGGGACCTAGCCCATCTTTGCACACTCTTGTCACTTTTTGTCTAAGTACCTTGTCTGTCTTGTCTGTCTTGTCTGTCTTGTCTCTACGTATGTTCGATTGGCGGACTTCATGTTGGCCGACATGCAGCATCGATCGGACGTACTGCAGCACGCCTACCGCCCTCGCCCGGACTTATCGCCCACGAAGTTGGCTGTTTCTGCGCAGGCTGCTCAGCTGGCCCAGGTGAGGCTGAGGTTGTGCTCGAGAGCTTCGCCGAAAACGGCGCAAGGCTGTTGGCCCGCGTAATCGTGCGCCAGCATACCAGCCAGGCTTAGCCACAACATGCAGCCAGCATGCCGAACTGCAGATACCCAGGCTCAGCCAAAACATGGCGCTGACTCCAACTGGGTGTCCGTAGATGTCGACGTCGAAGCTTGGCCCACAGGACAATCGGGCGGGGCCGCCGAAGCATCTGCTGTATGCACGCCGCAAGTGGAGAGAACGAGGCTCATTCCTTGTGGTTCGGTGCTCTGGCCCGAATAGACTCGCTTTAGTGGGTGCAGAAACGGTCTACCCACCTGCTCGCGTGCTCCCATTCTCCACCTGTGCAGGGACCACGGCAAACCACAATGCCCTACGTCATTCCTTTACACACCGTGACGGCACCGTTCAATGTACCTACATCCATACAATGTACCACTTCCATACAATGTACATGCTTCGTGTGCTCCTTGCACGTGCTTCCTAGTGAATTGGACTATGGCCTGGTTCGGCCATGTTCAGTCTGCTTCGCTCTACGGTTGCAGTTGGACTTGTATGCCGTGGCTCTCGCATCATTGATATAGCGCGTGATCATTTAGTTGCGTTTGCACGGCGATATCATACTGCCAGGAATTTCGCAGCCATTGCAGATTCAACCATGTAGTGCGCTATGTTACAGTCTCCTGTGAGTTGACTACATTGTGCCATGGCCTTCCATCCAATTAGGATACATACACCCAGTCGCTCTCCTTGTTTACCACCAACGCGCCGTTGCACCACACCTTCTTGCAGTTGCGGTCGTCGCCCGTGAACACCCACCGGTGCACCAACTGGAGCATTTTCTTCTCGTAGTCCGTCTCCACGATCTTGGGCTCCTGGAACGGAAACACGTCCACGTTGGAGCCCGGCGCGTTCAAGTCAATGAGCTGCACGTCGAAGCGCTTGCCCTCGGCAAACGTGCCAATCTCCTCCTCGAGGCGGCACGCGCGCGCGCCGCCCACCGTGGCCATGTAGAGCGCGTCCGCCACGGTGATCTTGGCGTTGCCGCCGGTGTCCATGTCCAAGTGGTGCGACACCATGATGGACAGGCGCGCCACGCCCAAGATGGACTGCTCGTACCCGCCCGACAAGTCCGTGCCGAGCGCCACGTTGATCTTCTCGTCGTAGAGGTAGCGCCGCACGGGCGCCTCGCCGCTGGTGATGAACGTGTTGGACAGCGGGCAGTGCGAGATGGAGCAGTTCTTGGTGCGGATGAGCTCGCACTCGGCCGCGTCCAAGTGCACCGCGTGCGCCAAGATGGTGGCCGGGCCCAACAAGTCGTGCTTGTCGTACACGCCCGCGTAGTTGTCGCACTCGGGAAACATCTCGCCCACGAGGCGGATCTCGTCCTTGTTCTCCGAAATGTGCGTCTGGATAGGCACGCGCTTCTCGGCCGCCAACCGGCCCAAGCGCTTCAAGAGCCGCCGCAGGCACACGGGCGCGAAGCGCGGCGTGATGATGGGCTTGACCGCCCACGGCCCGCCGCGCGCGGCGTTGAGCTCGTCGCAGTGCGCCATCACCTTGTGGAGCAGCGCCATGCACTCGTCCACGGGCTCCTCGTACGCCGGGTAGTCGGGGTTGCAGTCCATGCACACCTTGCCCACGAACCCGCGCTGGCCCTTCTGCACCAAGAGGTCCGCGAACAAGTTGGTGGTGTCGGCGTCGATGGTGGTGAAGTACGATGCAGTCGTGGTGCCATTGTTCAACGTTTTGGAGATGGCCTTGTCGTACACCAGGCGCGCAAAGTCGAGCTTGTCGGGCGCGTCGCCGCAGAAGCGGTTCTCGAGCGCAAACGTGTAGTCGCGGAGCCAGTCGAGGAGCGGGAGCTCCGACCCGATGCCCACGTTGGGGTACTGCGACGCATGGATGTGCGTGTCGACGAACCCGGGGAAGAGAAACTGGCACGGGTTCTTCAGCAAGTCCACGAAGCGGAACCCGCTGCCCGACGACCGCTGCCGGCTCGTCTTCTCGCGGTCAAAGTACCGCTGCGCCGACCCGAACCGTAGCCGGTGGGCGTCGGAGAACGGGCGCAAAAAGTCAATGGTGCCCTCGGGCGTGACGCCCAAGAGCATGCTGGGGAGGATCTCGATCTCGCCCAACCGTGGCGTGTGCACCAACGTGGCGTGGTAGAGGGTGTACATCACAAAGGTATTCTGTTATCGGCACTGGATCAGTGTGCGGAATATGGTACTCTCGGAGAGAAGTGGGCGGGGGAATCACAAGGAACTTAGCAGCAAAGTGGATCGCAGATCGGCACGAAGAGGCGTAAGTGAAGGTTGGGCTGATCCAGCACGAGGGTCCCGATTGCTTTTATAATCTGGTGGCCTCGGCACTTCCGAGGCGCGCAATTTATCGCGGTGCAGCAGCTATCTGGAACATCCTGCGTGCACCGTTATCGATTGCTGTGATCTACCCCGGCCTGTCAGCTGCAAGCGCCACCACCAACAGAGTATAGGGGCGAAGTTGGGCGCCGGAAAGCGTTTTCTTCGGCAAGTAGAATCCAGAGCACCCAGAAACGAGATTTTTTTTTCCGTAGCAACCTTGCGCGGGAAAGTGTCCCAAAGCTGCAAAGTGTCCCAAAATCGCAATGCCTGTGTCGCGAATCAAGCAATGTGTCCCAAAGCCGTGAAGTGTCCCAAAGCCGGGAAGTATCCCAAAGTCATACAAGTATCCCAAAGGCGCACAAGTGTCCCAAAGCCTTTCATGTGTCCCAAAGCTGGACACGTCACCGTTTGTGCATTGGCTCTGTTTTGCGGACGTGACTCTCGGCCCTACTTGCTCGGTGCTTGCCGTTGTCAGTACTTCGCAACCGAGCCACATTGCAACGCCCATACCAACACAATGAAGTTTATCGCTCACCTCGCCCTCTCACCTCTACCTCTTCTTCTCCTCTTCTCACCTCTACTTCTCTCTTCTTCTCCTCTACATTTTCTCATTTTGCCTCGTCTCGTCTTGTCTCGCTCTCTTGCTCCGGTCCCACTCCTTCCCTCGTCTCGCACTACCCTGCCTCGCTCGTCGTTCGCGATCGACGCACAATCTTCTTATCTCCAGAGTTACGGAATGCTGATCCGGAATTTCCCGCATTGTTGTGGAGCCGGTCCCCACTCGGCGCATCACGTGCGTCGTCTACATCTTCAATCCACTACGCTATGTGTCTAGTCTTTCAAAACCATTAACTTGCGCTATTTCGCTATTTATATTCGGGTATAACTTTTAGAACAAAGCACCAACCAATCCGACGATGGCAGCGGCGCCGAAAGACGCACCGGCCATGTTGGCGCCACCGGTGGCAGTGGTGACCGAGTGAGTCTCGCTAGCGGACGTCACGGACGACACCACGGTGGTGGGGGCAGCAGACGACGTGGCCTCGGTGGTGGCCTCGGTAGACGAAGTGGCCTCGGTGGTGGCCTCGGTAGAAGAAGCCTCGGTGGTGGCCTCAGTAGAAGAGGTGGCCGCGGTGGTGGACTCAGTGGACGTGGCCTCGGTGGAGGAGGTGGCCGCAGCAGACGACGACGACTCGGAAGAGGAAGATGACGAAGCGGAAGACGACGCAGAAGACGACGCAGACGAAGACGACGAGAACACCGACGACGAAGCGTAGCCGGAGCACGTGTCGGACAACGCAGACTTGGCGGTGTCGGCATCACCGTTGGGGCAGATGTCGTCCAAGCACGACTCCACGGAGCTGTACTCAGCCGAGCAGATGCACGACAAGTCGCTCAAGCTGTCGCAAGACGACTTCTTCTCAACCTGCGCAACACACGCCAACAAGCAGGCGGGGGGTGTGGCCAACACCTGTGGGATAGCGGCAGCGAGAGCAATCAAAACGGAAACCTTCAAGCCGTACATGGTGTCTTGTTGTTGGAGCGAGTGAAGATGAGACAAGTGTATAGAAAGAAATTTCCCATTATAGGTGAGTGGGTGCGGAGTGCAGGGCATTTTGGGCCCGCCACGCAATAATAGGCTAATTATAGCGCCATAAGTAAACACGCATCACGTGTGCATGCTCTATTGGTCTTCTCTCCTGCACCCCACAGCTCAGCCGACTCCAATCAGGCAACAATTTTGCCAGCCTTTGCAGCTTGACCAACTGCCATGCTGAGGGCACCACTCCTTAGCGAACTCGAGACTCGTCAAAAGTATAGTGAATCCTCGAGGCTCGTCAAAATATAGCGAAATCGCGACTCAAAACGTAACCTTGGCAGTGAGTCCTGCTCCGCGGTAGAGCAAGTCGGACTGAAACTTGTCGATCCGGATAGAAAGCTCGCCGATGACGTCCACCGCAAGGTCGCCATTGAGCGCCTTACGTAGTATGTCTGCGCCAAGTCCCTGCGCTACCTGGAGCGGAATCCGCGGCGTGGTGTAGAGTCCTGGAGGCACAATCAAGAGTTCTGTGCGTTCGATTCGCGCCAAAGGCTCGCCTTTGTAAGAAGCCTGGCAGTCGAGAATCTCAGCCATGATTTCTGCATTGGCCATGGGGTTGTAAACAGTCAACTCGATCTCGGATTTCAAGATGTGTATCGTGGCACCAACCAAGAACGGGCTACGTCTCGGGGCTTTCTCTTCAGTAAAGTGCACTCCACCGTCTTCGTCATCATGGGAAAAATCAATCTCTGGGACCCTGATGGAGTCAATGTGAAGGGTTCGGAGGAGTCTACCGAGTCCAGGGTTGTTCAAAGAGCTGTTTTCGGTTCCACTAAGTCCAATATGGAGGTCCTCCGCTGCTGATATGACGTGACTTAAAAAGTCCTCCACGAGAATTTTCTGAGTTTCCGAAGTGTAGTGAATCGAGAGAGTAGCCGTTAGATTCACCCGGTCGTTAGTGCGTGGAATGACGAGGTCCGTAAATTTGAGTTCTCCGACACTCGTGTCGTTGTAAGTATAGTCAAACGTTAACGTATCGCCGGGAATCTTGAAGGACGCTTGCAAAGGGTTCGAAACCTGAAAGTCAACAACAAACGAGATGTGGGACGGGGAAGAGTCTTTGTAGAACAATTGATCAATCAGGGCGTTCAAGTTAGACACAAGCCAGTCCAAATTGCTCAGCGCAGTAGTAAAATCCTCCTTCTTCACACTGTGGCTCGGGTAGTGAAGCTGTAGACCCTTGAGTGTGGTCGAGACTAAAGGCAGTTGCACATGGGCCAGTTCAACGTTTAAAATCCACTCGGGTATATCGATGGTTGAATTATTGATGAACTTGTTGACGCGTTGGGCCATACCATTCGCATCAATGACATCGACCGTAACGTTCCCCATAGTGCCCGTAACTTCACCTGGGTGCACGTCAGTGACTTCGATATTCACGTCTCCCCAAGTAGTCGCCAGAAGTAAATCTTGTGGCAGATCGAGAAGTACCAACTGTGAATCGACATCAAAGACCTTTAAATTCAAGCCCGAGGTATTGAAAGGAAGATCCAAGTTCAACGACGTCTTGGCTTCCAACTTCATCTGAAAGCCATCATGGTTGACGTGGTTTACCTTCGGACTGGGGATTTCGAGGCCAAAAGCCACTATAGTGAAATTTCTCATGATCCTCTCGAACTCTCCGTTAGGCACTGGAGGGATTGGGGTGTACAATTCGATGGTGTTTTCAGTCAAGATCTCGTATAGCCAAGTCGGAAGGGCCTTTTCGTTACTGCTGCTTTTGCTGGCACTCACGAGCACATGCACGGTGTTGTTTTCAAAAAGAAGGTTGGTGAACCTGTTGAATGGACTGAGGCCATCCTCTGGGCACGCATCGAGAAGATCCTTGGATATTTTGGTGACTTCTCCATGCACTTCACAATTGGAGCTTTTCCCGGGAATAATTGCAAAGCTTTCGCTCTCCCAGATTCCCAAAAACGAAGGGTCTCCATTGCAGTCCGCAAGAGACAAATCCCACTGAAGCGCACTGAAACTCAAGCTCACCGGTAGGGGTTTCGAGGAGAGTGACACATCGATATCAACGCTCTCATCGCCCACGTTCGCATAAATCTGGTCAATGTCGACAGGAAGTTCCATATCCTCACGCGAGACCATCACGTCTCTCAAAATATGCAACGGAGCAATATCATAGGAAAACCACTTGGACTCGACCTTGGATTCCATGACCACTTCCACGTCAAAGAGGAGTGCTTCGTCGGTGTTCTCTCGGATAAGACGCAACACGCTTCCAGCAAGTCTTTCTACTTCTCCCTCGACAAAAGTAGCCTCCCCTATGAAGTCAATTTCGGTAAGCCTCCGATCAATCAAATCCACCGAGAGCTCGGGCGGAAGGAAATCGACAGCATGCACCTTGGGTATTAGCTCGCCGCCAATCAAAACTTGACTGGGCGTCGTGGCCGTAATGGTGACTCCCCCAATGAGAAGGCCTGCAACTTTCAACACGTAACGATAGACGTAGTTCTCAATGAACTCATATTCCACGTACACAGATCCAATTACGCTGAACGATACTCCTGTTTCCGAAATATCTAGGATAGAGACACTTTGGACATCCGGCTTGACTGCCTGGTTTATTAGCGCCTCAATGTTCTTTGACGTGAAGTACAAACTGGCCACTACCAAAATCACAAGTATCAGTATAGTGACAGTCTTCCAGGCATTGCGGCCAAACAAATAGTCGTAAAACGTTTGTCCGCATCTTCTCGTATAACGCTCTTCCGGTCCGCTCTCGATGTCCGAGAAATTGGTCCGTAGAAGAGGGGTATATTCGCTCGCATCTTCGCTTTCCAGAATGGCATCACGAGCAGACGATTCGTTTTGCTGGATGGGCGTGGAACTCGCCTTTATGAATTGTGGATTGAGGTTGGACGGCAAATTCCCGCTCAATCCATCCTCAGCCTCGTTTGCTTCGCCTCCAGGTTCTGGTGTCTCAATGGCTTCGATTGCACCTTCGTTCACTTCCAGTTGTGGCGTTTCGGTGGGAACTTCTGGATTTATGCTGGCTTCGGGCTGCTCGGGTTGTTCTGTGGATGTAGCCTCTTGAGCATTCGGCTCCTCGTTCTGTACTGTTTCTCCGGTGTCAGAAACAGCTTCTGCTCCGTTGGTAGACTTAGCCTCTTCAGGCAAAGAATCCTTAGACGCATTCAACTTTCTAGTCTTGACTTCCACACTTGTTCGTGCTTCCTTGTCTTTGCGCCTATTTAACGAGAGTGACCTCCGTAGGGAGCTGGGTCGTGATGACTTGGAGCCATTATCATCGGAAGTGTTGTCTGAATTGGTGAATTTGCTCTTCACTTTTCTCGCAAATGAAGACATTGCTCGATTTGTCAATCTTGACGCTCGTCTATTTGTTGCTGGGAATGTTTAAATTGGTAGGGAGCGATGGGACGTGTATACTTACCCCGGACTGCGCGTGATAAGATATGTACAAGTCGTTTCGCGTGAATTTTATTGGTAATCATACAAACAGAGAACGGATTAATTGGGATCCAGCAAGATTAAAAACTAAACAATATAATAAAAAAAAGAGAGAGACAATCAAAAACTAAGTATATCTCAATCGTAGTGTACATCTGTCGTCCTAGTGGACGTGGCCGTGTGCGTGGTCGTGTTGCTGCACGCTGGGGTCCACGTTAGGGTCGACGCTGGGGTCGATACTAGGGTCCACGGGGGGGTTCAGTAAACCTTGGTTCCCTGGAGCAGCCTCCATGGCAGCGATCACAGCAACATCCTGCACCGATGGGTGGTTACTGTCATCGTGGTGGTGGTGCTGGTGGTGGTGCTGCGGGTGCTGAAGGTGTTGGTGGTGGAGCTGCTGCTGGTGCTGCTGCTGAAGGTGCTGGTATTGCTGCGGCTGGAGAAGGTGGTGGTCGAGGTGGTCTGGCTGGTAAACCACGGCGGCGGCAGCAGCGGCAGCAGCACCACTGTTGCGGTGCAATGGCTTCTCAACCAAGGTTCTGGTGTACTTGGCCCTCTTCTTCTTGCCGCCAATCATGGCAAAGTTGGGCTCGGGAGGGTGGTTGTGCGCAGGGTGAATCATTCTCAAAATCCACATCTCCGAGTCCTTCTTGTCGTGGTCCAGGTACGAACCGTCGAATTCATTTGGCTCCTTCTTCAACTTCTTGGCCTTGTCCTTCTCAGGAGGATACAAGTTAGCCACTAATCTGTAGCCACACTTGGATCTCTTCGTGTAGGCCACTCTCTGTCTCTTGGTGGCATCCTTGACCGTCGTTCTGAAGGAGCCGGAGCGCTCGCACTGGAAGTACACAGCCTTAGGCTTGGACGAGTTGATCACAATTTTGCACTGTTCCTCCTCGTTGAGCACAGTCTTGACATACTTGACCAAGTCCAGCTTGCTGGAGAACGTCTTGATGATGTCGCCCTCGCCGTGTCTAGACACGAGGAAGCCACCGTTTTCGTAGTCGATACCAGCAGTGGGGAGGCCCAACGGGTGTTGGTGCTGGGGCATCTGCTGCTGGTGCAATTGCTGCTGCAACTGGTGGTGCTGCTGCAAGTGCTGCTGCTGCAAGGGGTGTTGCTGCAAGTGCTGGTGCTGGAGGTGCTGGTGCTGCAAGTGTTGCTGCTGCAAGTGCTGCTGCTGCATCTGCTGCTGCTGTTGCATCTGGGCAGCGGCAGCGGCACTCATGTGTACACCCCTGTGATACTGACTTTCGTCGTCGTGGTGACCCATAACGGCAGGGTTAGAGAAGTCATGACCGTTGGCCAATGCAATGGCCGCGGCGGTAGTGTGGTCCATCTGTTGTTGGTGGTGAAGGTGTTGAAGGTGCTGAGGTATTCCACTGGATCTTTCGTTTGATGTCGAGGGTCCGGACATCAATTGGTCAAAAAAGTTTAAAGCTTTTTCTTACTCGTCTGTTGTATGAAAGTTGTTGTTTTTCAAAAAGACGTGTTTGTTTTGGTTAGTCGCGGGTGGTTCTGGCGAGGTTACTTGAGTAGGGGAAATATTCCAAAAAATAGGTTGTTTACTTTTTGCTTTCTGGACACTTGTCAGGGGCAAATTCAATCAAACAACTTGCTTTTGATACTGGTGAATGTCGAAAACTGTTGACTAGCACTGGGTGTGGATATAATCTTTGTCCTGCACAACTTAGAAGGTCTATTGAAGGATCAGGTCCTGGACATAAAAGGAGTAGGTGTGTGTGAAGGAGGAACTTGTTGATGTTGCGAGGGTGGGAGCAAGGAAGACTGCGTGCGTGACCCAAAACGGTTAATGTGCAGTCCGACGACCTTGCGGCCAATGAGAGCAACGCATTCCGTGTTCGCGTCGGATTGTTTGTTTTGCGCACGTGATGCCTCCCAGACGGCAGCAACACGCTTTCAGACCCAAACACGACTGTTCGTAAAAGGAAACTCTCTGCAAACCTTTGATTGTTCTCGTACTTTACGATAGTCTCGGGCTTTACTCTTAGACCGCCATTATTGTTCCTGCTGCTTCCTTCTTAGCTTTTAGTGTCGGATTTGCGTCCTATTTAAGCGGGAACTGGGCCATAGTCCCATTTGGGTCCCATTTAAGTGGGAACTGGGCCACAGTAATACGTAAGTATATAAGAGGGCGGCGATCTAGATTTGAGGCTCTCCAGTAGCAATTGCCGCGAAGTGAAACAGGGTGGCTCAGAATTTATGATGACTTGTGGGATGGTGCAACAGCTAGGTTCCATTTTCAGTTGCATGTCATGCATTGCACATCCACGCCTCGGTTAAGTATTTCCTAGTGTACCGGCGTTTGACAGGCTGCTGTACCTATCTTTTCTACTTTCGTCGCAGGGTTCCCCTTTTGGAACTGTTTTGTTCCACATGCGCTCACTCGTATTCGTAAAGCGAACTTCGTACCGAGGACCCTGCTTGAAACCTTCGAGCCAAGGATCCGGCTTAAATATCCATTTCGTAAACAACTATTTGGTCTGCAGATTACTGTCTTCACATTGCTTATCGTCGCGCTTCGTCAGATGAATAAAGTTTTCGTACTATTCGGCTAGTTGCAGCAGCCTTTGATAACCTTAAGCGAAGGCGGACCCTTTTAGCCGCTATACGCCATAACAAATGGTGCTATGATGGACTCTCGACACCTAAGGGTGGTGTTTCGACACAGAACGCGAGCAATGCAACAGAACATCTCCATTGGCAGAAAGCGGCAGGTACTAACGTTAGAATGGCCCCATTATTGTGTTTCAGCCACCATTATCCGTAAGCAGTAAAGATCTATCTGTTTTGACGCAATCGATTTCCTTTTTTGGCATGTAGCGGTTTCTTCCGCCTCATGCGTCCGGCTGCCAAAACTTAAATGTGCATAAATGTCGTCCTTTAGCAACCGAATGTCGTCGGACCATCAACTGCAATTTCAGTATGGCAACAAAAGCGATTGATCAAGCGAATGATAGTTGGGAGCTCAAACAGAGTTTGTATCCTTAGAGACCTCCTCTTCCTGGCAGCGACTTCTCTGTAGGTAGGTATCAAGGAGACCTTTCGAACTGATGAATTCGGCACATGGTGCACACTCGCCATGGTCGACCGAACACTACCTTCAGTCGATTGTTGATATCCCTAAAGATATGAAACGTATGTAGGAGACATGTAGGAGACATGAATAAGATTCAACAAGGTCGCAGGGCATGGAATCGTCTTTGTTTCGTTTCGATTGTTGGATAATTGACCTGAGTCTCCAACGAAGCTCTGCTGATGGTACGTCTCATGTCCCTCCTGTCACCTCCACTTCGTATGAAGGGGCCACTGACTCTTATCTCAATGAAAACTCCAAAAGATCCATTTTGTGTTGTTAGCTCAGTCCAATCTGTGCCCCTCAACCTAAACTTGTAAGGACCGCGCCCAGCTTCATCAAACTCTTCTAACAAGGCCCACTTATCTTGGGGAGATGGTTGTCGAAATGTTCGAACTGTGTTTGTATTGCGAGTTCAGTCTGCCCTTCATTCTAGTTGCTGAAAGCATGTCGCCTTCTATACCGACTTGAGCCCCGATCTACTCGTAACACTAAGTAGAGCGTTTCAATAATCAGTATGCCGACTTCACACCATGAAAGACTGGTGCACTATATGGATCGAATTTTGGATAATTTGCGTCGGCCAAACCGATGGGCCACAAGTCCTACTTCGAAGCTTGGCTACTGAACGCTTTACACGTGCTAACAACTATCTTTAGAACCTTCTGGTCCTTAATTATCTTTAGATCATTCTCCTCATTGCGTTTCATGGACTCTTGGCATCCAATTGTCCAAGTCATCCGTTTGACCACCATATGTTGCCCGACAAGCTTTGGGTGCAAGTTCTGGATCTCGCTTTATCGTGCGCACCTATAAATAGTTTAAGATTCTGACCGTTATTTGGCGTTCTTCGAGTGAACTCGCAACACAGGTGCCATTCATACCATTTTCTGAGTTCATTGAGCAGCTCTGAGACCAGGCATTGACTCAAGGATAATAATAGCCACCAGAGTTGACACGACATTTCTGTTGAGCGCTTGTTCAAAGTGAGTGCAGACGCACGGTCGCGCCTACTTGCACATAGACGCCATGTACGGAGTCTCCTGCATCGATAAGCGTCGGCCCCCGCCGCCAATTTAAGCTGCAAATCAAAAATAGTAGTGAGCGATGAGCTGCGTCCGGCCTTCTGCCGCAGACGCCTATATATTCCCTGGTGCCCCTCGATCGTAATAAGCTTCTACGATTTACTATAACTTCTTCCAGATCGTCGAGTTTTGTTCGCCGCATCGATGGTGACCTTTACGAAGCTTACAACTACTCTCGCACTCTTCTCATGTGCCCTAGCATTGAGTGACTTCCAGGTATGGGGTCCAAGCAAGGCAACGTACCTCGGGTGCGAAACATACATCTCCGATCTAGGGCGTTTCTGCTCGGAAGGGGGGGACGATTGTTGGTGCGACAATGTTTATGCTCGTCAAACAATGTTAGCGTGCTTAAAGTACGCCACAAACAATGACGATGAAGTCAAGACCATTATTAATCACACCTGCAGACACCTTCATCTAAATTCGGTCGGCTTGCAGGATGCCTACACGGCGTACGAGGAACACGCTCATGTCAATAACGGTTCCGGCATCGTGGACTTTCCCATCAAACTTAATTCGGAGACGGTCAACACATACAAACAAGCCTTTGTCACGTTATACGGCAATAAGGACTTGTCGGCGTTCTTCGGGCTAGCGCTTCTCGCCTACTGGTTGGCGGTGTTCACAATTGCATCGTTGGTGAACTTGTTCTTGCACATGTTCCCCCGCTCCAGGCTCTACTTCAACGGGAGCTTTTCTGCATTTTTCCGCTTCTTCTTCACGCTCCCTGCGTTCCACAAGAGCCAAAGCTACTCGAAGAGAGTCTGGGGCTGCCTTGCGTTCTATGCGCCATCACGGATGCAGACCGTGGTGACGACACTTTTCGCAGCCGGTGCAGTAGTATGCTGCTGCGTGGGCTTCCACACCTTGGAAGAAGACCCGCTCCACAACAACTCGGTGCATTTGGCATTGGTGCACTACATCGCCAACAGAACGGGCATTGTGTCCACGTTCCTCGTGCCCTTGGTGGTGCTCATGGCCGGAAGAAACAACTTCCTACAATGGACCACAGGCTGGCACTACGGCACCTTCATGACCTACCACCGGTGGATTGCACGGGTCACCGTGCTCATTGCGCTAATACATGCGATTCTTGCCACGGTGGTGCTCGTGATGAAGAGAATTCCTTTCGAGTTGGCCACCGGTTGGTACGTCGTCTGGGGTATCGTGGCCACTGCGGCCAGCTTGGGCATCATCGTGCAGAGCTTCCTCCACATCCGCCGCAAGTACTACTCCGTGTTCTACCTGCTCCACGTTCTCTTTGGCATTGCCTTCCTCGGAGGCACCTTGCCGCACTTGGCCAAGTTGGGGTACCTGTTCTTGATCTACACTGCGTTCCTTGTGTGGGGCCTTGACCGCCTCGCAAGGTTGGGCCGCATGATCGTGTTCGGGTTCCCCATGGCCCAGGTGACCGTGTGCAGCAACGAGACGCTTCGCGTCGAGATCCCCCGTCCTCGGTGGTGGCTGCCCGTGCCCGGTGGGCACGTGTGGCTTTCGTTTGGCGTCAACCTCTGGATGTCGCACCCATTCACCATCTGCCCTTGCGTGGACGACGAGAACACCATCGTGTTCTTGTGCGCGGTGAAGCTGGGCGCCACGTTGAAGATGCTGGAGGAAATCAAGAAGTCGCTGAGCAAAAGCTTGAGCGTGCGGGTCACGGTGGAGGGCCCATACGGCGGGCCCGCACCCACCAAAGCTCACGATAACGTGGTGTATGTCGCAGGCGGCAACGGCGTTCCGGGGATGTTTTCCGAGGCATACTACTTGGCGAAGCGGGCGGCAGACTCGCAGCAGGCGGTCAAGCTTGTGTGGTCTGTGCGTGAGCCCAAGTCGTTGGCGTGGTTCTACAAAGAGTTGTCCGCACTCGCAGACACCAAGGTGGAGGCTACGGTGTACGTGAGCAGGATGCCCAAGGACGACGAGATTTCGCTCTCCGACGACTTGCTGACGTTTCTCACCAGCACGGCGGCTGCGTCGCGTTCATCGTTTGCGGACGAGAAAACGCTTGCGGACAGCTTGGCGGATGCCTTTCCACACGTGGAGTTTGTGTCGGGGCGGTGCGACGTGGAGGCTCTCGTGGAGCGAGAGACCATGCTCAGCAGAGAGAGCGTTGCGTTTGTGTGCTGCGGCCACCCGGCGATGGTGGACGACCTCCGTGCAGCGGTGGTGAACAAGATCTCACGCACCACGAAGAGAGTGGACTTTTTCGACCAGCTCCAGGGCTGGTCGTGATACATAATAATACCTTACGAGCATATAATAGCCCAGCATGCGTGCGGGCGAATTAACGACCTTTTCGATTTTTGGTGTGCGTTTGTAGTTTTGCTCTACTAGCCTTGGCTGCGAATTGCATTTAGTGTGAGAAATGTAGAACGGGCATATTTCATGAACCCACCCACAACCATACCCAAAAACATACCAACATACAGCCACCAACATGCAATCACCAACCACTACTAACTACCACCAATGTAGGCTAATTGATCACTGGTCCCTCTGTTCCCACATCTTACCATGTACTCTATGTAGACTTCCTTTGCTAAGGATTCGCACTACATGTCTGTCGCTCAACTTAAAGCCCGCAGCGTGGACCGCGAGATCCACTGGCTCGTGCAGCTGGTGGTGAAGCCCGAGTTGCCGCAGCTCATCGAGGCGCTCCAGATCTGCTCCAATCTCCTTCTCTACAACTCGCCGCAGCACCCCGACGAAGCTCTCCACATCCAGCGCGGCCCCAGCATCACCCTACCGGTTTCGTCGGGCAAGCTGGACTTGCTCAAGGGCATCATTGTGCGGGACGGCGCGTACGTGACGAAAATGACGCTCACGCTCAAGGAGCGGCACTTCAACAGGGTCATCAGCCGCATCCACCTCGTCAAGCCGTTCCTCCTCGCGCAGATCATCACCGCCAAGAAGAGCATCGACAGCGCCATCGAGCTCATCGTGCAGGCGTCGTCGATCTTCGACCTGGACGCGTGCTCCAGCGCCGACGAGAACCCGCACGTGGTGCTCATCTCGGTGTTCACCGACTTGCTCCGCGAGCTTCAGATCGCCAAAAACGCTCTCCAGCTCCCGACGGACCCCGAGCTCGTGTTCCCGAAGCACGTCACGCCGCCGTCGCTCTTTGACCCCGAGCTCTCGGCGCACATTGCGCTCGACCTCTACATTTCGCAGGCCGAAGTATGCATCGACTTGAAGGACCTCCACCGCGTGACGGAGAAGCCGTGGGGCGACGTCGACCCGGCCTCGGGGAAGTCGTACGTCGACAAAATACGAGACAACATGTCGGCCGGAATCGTGGACAAGCACGAGGAGGACAGCCACGGAGTGCTCGGCAGCGTGATGAGCCTGTTGTTGAAGCCCCGCTACGACGTGCAAGACTACATCACGCGGTGCATCACCTACAAGGACCAGGTGGTGATGGTGAACAAGAAAATCGAGGTGCTGAGCGCGGACCCGGTGCTTGTCAGTGCGTTCACCAAGCTCGACTCCGTGGAGTACATGGTGAGCAGCTTCATGGAGAACATCCAGAAGCTCATGTGAGCACTTCTACTATCACAAACCAGCAATTCCTGAACGGCTAGAGGTCTACGGGTAGCTGAGGTGGTGCCGAGTGGTGGCAGTGGCTCTGAGTGGAGTAGCTACGAGTGCGATCCATTGTACCAAAAGATCCCGAGCATAACTTTCACATGGAACAAAATGAACACGACTGCAAATCCCACCTCGTAATACGTATTTTATTCAAGAATCGGAGTATTTATCCTCGATGTAAGCAGCCGCCTTCACATGGTGTGGCGTTGGTACAGGTATAGTGGTTGCGGAAGTTAGCTTCGTTGTTCATGCTCAGCAGCATTCTCCGACAAACCACCACTCTTTGTCGATTTTTTCCTTCTTTCACAAACAACCACAAATTATCCTCCATGAAATCGGCATATACAATCTTGGCAGACGACTCGGCCATCGAGAAGCCGGTGTTGGACGACAGATCGTATAGGTTCATCAAGTTGAACAAGAACAACTTGCACGCTTTGGTGATAAATGACCCCACCACCGACAGATCTGCAGCCTCGCTTGACGTCAACGTCGGCTCGTTCGCCGACAAGAAGTACACCATTCCAGGTTTGGCCCACTTCTGCGAGCACTTGCTCTTTATGGGAACGGAAAAGTACCCAGAGGAAAACGAGTACTCGAGCTACTTGTCGAAGCATTCGGGCCACTCGAATGCCTACACTGCAGCTGAGCACACGAACTACTACTTTGAGGTCAGTTCCGACTACTTGGAAGGAGCGTTGGACAGATTCTCCCAATTCTTCATAGCGCCCTTGTTCAGCAAGTCTTGCAAGGACAGAGAGATCCGCGCGGTGGACTCAGAGAACAAGAAGAACCTCCAGAATGACCTCTGGCGCATGTACCAGCTAGACAAGCTGACTAGCAACCCCAACCATCCATACAACGGGTTCTCAACCGGCAACCTTGCTACGTTGAACGACGAGCCCGTCAGCAGGAACTTGAACGTGCGTGACGTGTTGATCGACTTCTATAAAGCCCAATACTCGTCCAACATCATGAGTTTGGTCATACTAGGGAAAGAGTCGTTGGACGAGTTGACCGAATGGGCCATCACGAAGTTTTCGGACGTGCCGAACGCAGAGCTTCCCAGACCGAATTACGAGGGAGAACTTTTGTTCACTTCGGACCAGATTGGCAAAATTACGAAAGCAAAGTCCATCATGGACTCTAACAAGTTGGAGTTGACGTTCTTGATTCCCGACGACCAGGAAAGAAACTGGGACTGCAAGCCCGCAGGCTACTTCTCCCATTTATTGGGCCACGAGAGCAATGGCTCGCTTTTGCAGTTCTTGAAGGAGAAGAATTGGGTCAACGAGCTCAGCGCTGGTAGCACTAAGGTCTGCCAAGGGTCCTCGCTCTTCATGGTAGAACTCGAGCTTACGCCCCAAGGATTAGAAAATTGGGAAGCTGTTCTTGTGCACACTTTCGAGTACTTGGCTTTGATCCGGTCTCAGGAGCCTCAGAAGTGGTTGTGGAAGGAGATCAGTGACATGTCGAAGATCGATTTCCGATTCAAGCAGAAAACGGGGTCTTCTTCCACCGTCTCTAAGATGAGTAACAAGCTCTACCAATTTACCGAGGACTATCATATCCCACCTGAGAACTTGTTGAACTCCACGATTTATCGCGAGTTTAACAAAGAGGAGATCGAGAAGTATAGCTCGTATTTGGTTCCTACAAACCTTCGCTTGAGCTTGACGTCCCAGGAATTTGGAGACTTACCTGCGAAAGAGAAATGGTACGGAACCGAATATTCGTTTGAGGACATCTCGACGCCGTTGAAGAGCAAGCTTCAGAACGCCACTCAAAATGACAAGCTCCACTTACCAATTCCCAACAAGTTCATTCCAGAGGACTTCACAGTCCACGGTGAAAAGTCTCCCGAGCCACTAGTGCATCCCTACTTGATCACCGACACAGCTAAGTTCGAAGCATGGTTCAAGCAAGACGATCAGTTCAAAGTACCAAAAGGCTACATCGACTTGACCGTCCACGCGCCCGCTTTGAGTGAGTCGATCAAGACGGCGGTGATTGGCTCCATTTTGAGTGAGATGTTCGATGATGCCCTCAACGACATCAAGTACTACGCTAGCATTGTTGGTTTGTCCTTCAGCATCCGCGAGTACAGAGATTGCTTCTCGTTGAAGGTAGGAGGATACAATGACAAACTCCCAGATTTCCTTGCCCAAATCTTGGAAAAGTTCACAAAGTTCGTTCCAGCTCCGGACAGATTCGAATCGATCAAGTACAAAGTTGCGCAGGAGCTCAAGAATTTTGGCTACGAGACTCCGTACTCCCAGATCGGAACCCACTTTGTTCAGCTTATCAACGAAAAGACTTACACCGACGAAGAGAAGCTTAAAGTGCTCCAGAGTCTTACATTCGATGATGTGGCCGAATTTGTGAAGAGTTCTCTTTGGTCGCAAGGTGTTTTCGTGCAAACATTAGTGCATGGAAACTTCACTCACTCCGTCGCAGTCGAAGTGGGCAAAACCATCGAGGGATACTTCAGTGAGTTCGAGAGCATTGAAACCTCAAAAGAAGAGGTAGCCAAGCGCGTTAACTTTCGCAGTTTCCAATTGGCATTGGGCGAGGAGGCACGGTACGAGCTCGACTTACAAGATCCTGACAACATTAACTCCTGTTTGGAGTATTTCATTCAAGTCGCGCCTTTCGGTAAGGACAACGCACGTTTAAGAGTGCTCACAGATTTGTTGAGCACCATTATCCACGAGCCATGCTTCAACCAATTGAGAACGAAAGAGCAGCTTGGATACGTTGTTTTCTCTGGGTTCAGACAGAGTAGGTCCTACTTTGGCATCCGGTTCCTCATCCAGTCCGAAAGAACCTGCGATTACTTAGAATTTAGAGTGGAGAAGTTTTTGGACAAGTTCCGGAAGAAGAACCTCGCCGAGTTGAGCGACGATGCTTTTGCCAAGTTCCAGCAAGCGCTCAAAAGCAAGAAGTTGACTAAGTTGAAAAACTTGCACGAGGAGGCTATTAGGTTCCGCAATAACATCAACGACGGCCACTTCGATTTCAGCCAGAGAGTTGACGATGTTGAGATCTTGCTGACCATTACCAAGGACGAGTTTTTGAAGTTTTACGACGACTACATCGACGTGAAGACGCGGAACAAGACTGCCAAGTTGACGGTGTACTTGAAATCGCAGAAGGCGCCCAGCTTCGACAATCTGAAAGCACTTGCCGCTGCCGTGCAAAACTTCGTGTATGAAAACGATCTCGACATCAGCACCGAAAAAGTCGACCAGATTCTTGAAGAGAGCACCGACACCGCAGAAGTCGTCGACAAAGTGTTGCTGGCGTTGGATCTCACCGACGCGGATGTCAAGAGCGCATTCATAGACCATGTGGAAACGAGAAGACAAAACCCGGTTCCAGCGGAGTACCCCAAAGGAAAGCTCTACAGTCTGGAGGCGTTGTTCAAGAAGGAGCACGAACAGGGTGCATCACCTTCACCCGTCAAAGACTTGAGCACCTACTATTACACCAAGACTGCGCATTTATAGATGCATAGACTAACACTCACATGAGCCTCGCTCATGTCAGGCAACTTAATAACCGTGTAGTGTAGAAGTTCACCAATAGGTATTCTAAACATACTGAGAAAGGCTCCAAGTTGGACAGTCCGGGACCTTTTTTGCCTTTGGTTGCCCTCACATGGCGAGGTGCAAACCGCCTACTTGGCTGCGATCCTGCGCACATCAGACAAGTCAACCATGAGCACGTTGAGCCTCAACAAAGTCAACCACGTCTACTTCGGCAAGCTCTTCGTGGCCAAAAATAACACTGCGCTTAGCGCGGCCGTCAAGGCCAAAGTTCTTCTTGTGGATCACCACACCATGCCCATCATTTCCATGAGCTACACGCAATCGCAGCTCCTCCAGCACGACGTCATCCTCATTGAGATGCTCGAAAACGTGGGTAAGCTTTCGGTCATGAAGCACTTGAACTGCGTGGTGTACATCAAGCCCACACGAGAGTCCATTGCGCTCGTGTGCAACGAGTTGGCTGCTCCCCACTATAGCCACTACCAGGTGTTCTTCAGCAATACCGTGGCCAAGAGCGATCTTGAGAAGTTGGCGCTGGCCGACGAGTTCGAGATCATCAACCAGGTGGTGGAGGTCTTCCAGGACTACTCCATCGTGAACGACAACTTGTACACGGTGACTTTACCGACCGAGCACGTGGCTCCAAAGCACAACGTGATCATCCAAGAGTCCACCAGCGTGCTGTCGCTCCTCTTGTCGCTCAAAAAGTGCCCCGTGATCAAGTACGACAACTCGTCGATTGAACTGAAGCGGCTCGCGTCCGAGGTGCTCTACTACATCAACTCCAACTCCAACAACAACTTGTTCGACGACCTCAACAGGAACGCCGACACACCGCCGTTGTTGCTCATCTTGGACAGGAAATCCGACCCCATCACGCCCTTGCTCACGCCCTGGACCTATCAGTCGATGATACACGAGCTCATTGGCGTGGCCCGTAACGTCGCCACTTTGGAGGAGTCGCAGGAGCAACTCACGTTGTCAGAGACCCTGGACGTCTTTTTTCAGGAGTCGATGTATCTCAACTACGGTGATTTGACGGACAAGTTCCAGAAGTACGTTGATGACTATAAGAAGCAGACGAAGCAGTCGTCGATCGAGAATCTCAAGACGCAAGACTTGTCAGAGTTGAAGAAGATCTTGACGCGGTTTCCCGAGTTCAAGAAGTTGTCGAACAACATCTTGAAGCACTTGAACATCATCAGCGAGATCGACAAGCAGATCTCCGCTCAGAACCTCTGGGCCGTTGGCGAGCTTCAACAGACCATTGTGTGCGGGTTGGAGAATCACCAGGTGATCAAGAGCAAAATGATGGACTTGATTTCGGACAGCACCATCTCCACAAGCAACAAGGTCAAGTTGCTTCTTTTGTACGTGAGCAAGTTTCCCAACAATTCTGCAGACTTGAACCAGCTATTGGCCAAACTCAACGACACCGTCACCACAACGCCGCCGCCCACGATATCGCAGGTGGCGCTCATCAAGGGCTTCCACAAGCACTTCCAGGCGGGTAAAAAGATTGGGTTCATCGGCGAGGGTGCCAACGCGGCGCAGCACAACAGCAATGCCAACAGTGCCAACAACAACATCGGGCAGATCTTCAACAAAAACCGCATCAAGATCCAGCAGCTTTTCAACACCAACGCTCAGCACAACAGCAGCTCCATGCCCAAGAACGACAACATCTACATGCAATACATCCCCAAGCTCAACGAGATATTGACGCTGGTGACCACCACGCAGCCGCAGGGCCAAGGACGGGAAGCAGGCATTTCCACGTTGGTCCCCGACGTGGTGGCGAAGCAGTACGGCAATGTCACGAGCTTTGCTGCGCAGGAGGTGATTGTCTATTTCAAGGGCGGTGCCACGTATGAGGAGGCACGGCTCGTGCACGAGCTCAACGCGCTCAACCCGCAGGTGAACTATATAGTGGGAGGCGACTCCGTGTTGAACAGCAGCCAGTGGCTCGACCGGATGTGCGATGTGGTGAACTCTGTGAGCGAGCCCGAGCCGCAGCCGGACAGGCATGCCCAGCTCCGAGAGATTCTTTAGCGTCTTGTCGCGCACAGCGCTCAGAGCACCTAGAACAGGAAGTAACAACTGAAGGAGCAGTAGTAACACGGTGTAGTAACAGCAAAGAGCGGTAAGTACTCCGTAAGTAACAGCTGATCAGGTCATGGAGAAGGATGAGAGGGATGGAGGTGGAGCGATAGAGGATCACGGAGCGTACTTGCCAAACTTCTGCTCCCACAGGAGGATCTTCTCCGTCAAGTTCTCCATCAACTTCAAGTTGTGGTCGAACAGCGTCACCAACGCCGAGCCCTCCACGTTGGCCTCGTGGAACTGCGCGGTCTTGGCCTCGCGCTCGTCCTCGAGCTCCATCTGCGTGCGCCCCAACCACTCGAGAATGGCCCCCGTGCGCTTGCGCAACTCGTAGATGGTGCACTTGTCGTTGACGAACCGCGGCCGCGACTGCTGGCTGAGAAGCTCGTCCTTCGACACCGCAGGCAGCTCCTTGGGCGGCGCCCGCGCCCGCGGCGCCGTCCGCGGCTTGGGCTTGGGCCGCGGCTTGGGCCGTGCCCGC
>JAJMDD010000023.1:0-172588 GCA_030573355.1 Helenozyma rhizophorensis
AAAGCAGTACCTCCCTAAGAAAAGCAGTACCTCCCTAAGAAAAGCAGTACCTCCCTAAGAAAAGCAGTACCTCCCTAAGAAAAGCAGTACCTCCCTAAGAAAAGCAGTACCTCCCAAAAGAAAAGCAGTACCTCCCTAAGAAAAAGAAAAGCAGTACCTTCCCTAAGAAAAGAAAAAGAAAAGAAAAAAGTCCCTAAGAAAAGAAAAGAAAAGCAGTACTTCCCTAAGAAAAAAAGAAAAGAAAAGCAGTACCTCCCAAAAGAAAAGCAGTACCTTCCCTAAGAATGCAACTCGTTTGTGAATGATGCCGTGCTACAATATGCACGAACGGGATCGGCGTCCAAAAAACGAATGTGGCTTTCAGGGTCAAAATGCCAAGCATCGTAGTATGGCATACCACGTAATAATAACTTGTTCGAAAACCTTGGCTAAGTGTGACATCAAATCCTTGCAAGTCTTCGAGTTACAAATTCACAACTCAACTCAGCTCGTGAGGTAAGATCCTACGAAATTGGCGTAACCTGGTGCGATCATCTAGAATTTTTCTTTTCCGAATTCCCTTCTGGATATCGGAAACGAGAATAATGATGTTGTTCACAACTTCCTCCACCGTAAGAAAGTTCAGAGCTCTCAAATTTAGGACACTATCGGACAAAGACTTGCCGATTCAATAACAGGTGCTGTTAGGCGATTTTATCTCTTCGAAAGATATTACGGAACGGAAGTTTTGCCGAGATAATCACAAGCCGCAGGCTTAATCAACCACCCTCTTACACTTTCCGACCCGATTAAAACAAATACATTTTTTTTTCCTGTCCTTACGCCTGCGCGGCTGTCGCCAACAAACGGTACACAATGTTAGCCGACCGCTGATTGCGCGCCAAGATGCGTTTAGGATCTGCAATCATAACGCTTGGCCTAATGCTGCTGTGCGCTGGTAATTGAAAGCGATGTTGTTCAACGGGCTGTAGTCAGGCTCTTGAACAACTCCATAGGCATGAACTCCGACTGGCTTGAATGCAAAAAAAAATGCCAACAGTGCCGCACACTGGAGCGAGCTGGTACGCCGAAACCACATACCCCGCCACATGTTATTAGGGGGTTTATCGCGTATTTCTGGCGTCTTGTTATCGGCACACCTTGCATTGGAAAAGATCCGCTACGAAACAATACGAGGTATCGCTGAAAATCTGTAGTTGCGAGCACTGTATGTAGATAATGATATGTTAGAGCCGTACGTTATCTGACCTGACCTCCTTCTGTCAAGACAAGGAAACTGTGGATATTTCCAGGTATTATAAAGATGTAGAAAACTCCGTGTTTTAAGTATACCCAGTATGACTGATAAAGAGGGCGCGCAAGGTCTCACAAATATTACCAGCATCACTAGCAATGGTGATCGCTTGGACAACAGAGACCACGAGATTGATTTGAGAGCAGTGACCTCACATCCAATTTCAATCGGCCAAGTTGCTGTCGGGCTTACCACAGACCAGAAATACTACGCATTGAAGAGATTAAATTATGATAAGCTCGAAAGCTTGGACGATTTGCCTGTGGGCGCCACTTTCATGTTGGAAAAAATCCAAGCGTTGTCTACGGAGGAAGCCACAACCATTCTTGCTGATTTTTTAGCCGAGCATGATGACGATGTCAACATTCCATCTCAGGAAATCGCTTTTATTGAGCTGTTGTTGAACGCCGCACCTGGCGAGACATTTAAGCGCATTGAGACCGTGGAGAAAAAGGAGGGTTCTTCCGATGAATTCAACGAGAGCGAATTATTGGAGAGCGCAAATGAAAAAGATCTCACAATTTTTGATTGGGAGTTGCAGGTCAAAACAGAGGCTGGAGTTATTGCCTACCACTCTCCCTATCCCGAAGTGAGAGCGGTCACAGAAGCTTACGATGACCCTAACGCATATTGCGAGACATTCAGAGTGTATCTTCTTGGTATAATCTGGACATCTATTGGCGCTTTCATCAACAATTTTTTTAGGCAGCGTCAGCCGAGTATCTCTTTGGGCACCTCTGTTGTTCAGCTCCTCCTTTACCCTTCGGGTTTATTGTGCCAATACATCTTTCCGAAGTATAAGTTCAAAGTTTGGAGATACACCATTGATCTCAATCCCGGTCCTTGGACGTTCAAGGAGCAAATGTTGGCCACAATCTTCTACTCTGTTTCCGGAGGAGTTCCTTATGCTGCTTACAATATTCCTGTGCTTAAGATGGAAAGATTCTACAATGTTGAGTGGGCAGGTTGGGGATATCAGATACTTTTGATGCTTTCCACAAATTTCATGGGTTTTGGATTTGCAGGCATCATGCGTAAGTTTGCTGTCTATCCTACCAGAGCTATATGGCCCACTATATTACCGACGCTCGCAGTGAATAAGGCCTTGCTTCAATCCGAGCCCAAAGAAAACATTCATGGGTGGAGGATCTCGAGATATAACTTTTTCTTTATTACGTTCTTCTCTTCATTTGTTTATTTCTGGGTTCCAGACTATCTTTTCGAAGCCCTCTCTACTTTCAACTGGATCACCTGGATCAAGCCTGACAACTTTAACTTGGCCATGATCACGGGGACTCTTGGTGGATTGGGTCTCAATCCTATCCCCACTTTCGACTGGAATATCATTGACTGGAATGCTCCCTTAATCCTCCCCTTTTACTCCCAACTCAACCAATATATCGGCCTGATCATAGCTTTCTTTTGCATTTGCGGGGTTTGGTGGACAAATTACAAGTGGACTGCTTTTTTACCACTCAACAGTAATGCTTTGTTCACAAACACGGGTAAAAGGTACGCGGTGACGCAAATTCTCAACGCGGACAAGTTGCTTGACAATGATATGTACCAAAAGTTGGGTCCCCCATTCTACTCAGCTGCGAACTTGGTTGTGTACGGAGCCTTTCTCGCGATCTACCCTTTTACTGTGATCTATACTGGTTTGTCCGATTGGATTCATATCAAACGTGCTTCTGTTCGGCTTTGGCAGTCCTTGAAGGACTTCAAGAAATCAACTTATGATGGCTTTGATGATCCATTCACCAGAAGCATGACAAGATACAAAGAGGTGCCGGAATGGTGCTTCGGCATTGTGCTCGTGATTTCCGTAGTTTTGGGAATTGTTTGCTTGAAAGCTTACCCAACCCAGACACCAGTGTGGGGCATATTTTTCGCCCTTGGCATCAACTTTGTCTTCTTGATTCCACTTACATTTATCGGTTCCATCACCGGTTTTTCTTTCGGACTCAATGTCTTGGTAGAATTGATTGTTGGGTACGCATTGCCTGGTAACGGAATGGCTTTAATGTTCATTAAGGCAATTGGCTATAACATCGACGGCCAGGCGCAAAATTACATTACTGACCAAAAGATGGGTCACTACACACGCATTCCTCCTAGAGCATTGTTTAGATGTCAGATGCTTTCGGTTATCATCTCATCATTTCTCTCCTTAGCTGTGGTCAACTTTTCCATCAATAACATCGAAAACTACTGTGAACCTGACCAGAGACAAAAGTTCACTTGTCCGGGCGCAAACACATTTTATGCAGCTTCCGTCTTTTGGGGTGTCATTGGCCCAAAGAAGGTGTTCACCGATCTCTACCCTATATTGCTGTGGTGCTTCTTGGTCGGAACCTTACTTGCACCTATCTGCTTCGCCATCAAGAAATACTTCAAGCGTTACGAGGTAGTCAAGTACTTCCAACCACCATTAATTATTGGTGGATTCCTCATCTACGCTCCTTACAACTTGGCATACCACAATAGCGGCTTGTATGTATCGTACGTCTTCATGCTGTACATCAGACGGCGCTATATCAACTGGTTCCAAAAGTACAATTACATTTTATCGGCAGGTTTGTCAGGTGGTATTGCTTTGAGCAGTGTCCTCATATTCTTTTCTGTCCAATATCATGCTAGGAATCTCAATTGGTGGGGAAATAAGGTGCCTTATGGAGGTATTGACTATAAGAAACCTCCACTTAAACCTATTTCTGAAGCTCCTGAAGGGTACTTCGGTCCAAGAAAGGGCCACTATCCATGATCGTAATTCTCCGCTGTCCCTTAAATATTTTTAGTAACGTGTATAGGATGAATAAGTTTGCTTGTGTATCGATAAATTGACGCAAGATTAAACAAACAGGATCTACTCTCAATCATTCTATTCATAGTATTAGACTCTACTGTACCATGAGGATGGTTTGATCTCGTGTTTCTGTTTTTCACCATCCGATAATATATTATGGCAAACGTTTCATTTTCAACGCAAGTTGCACCGGCCAGACTGGCCCTGCTGGAGTAAGCCTCTCTTTCCATTCAGGGTGTAGCGTAAAAGTGAAATTCTCAACGATTCCTATGATTGTAAGTCTGGTTTCCTTCAACGCAAATTTCTCACCTAAGCATGTTCTACTACCACCCGAAAAGCAGGTAAGTTTACATCGGCTTTTCCACAATGCGTAATTGTCAGCAATTTCACTTCCGCTAGTTCCCCATCTCTCAGGCAAGAAATCATCAGCGTCTTTCCAAACTCCACGATCCCTTTGGGTCATAAAACTGTTGTATGCGACGTAGACCCCTTTTGGGACGATAATATTTCTTCCAATTGTAGTGTTTTTCGTCGATACTCTGTTGACGAGTTGCCCGAGAGGTGGATACATTCGAAGCGTTTCGAAGACTATTGCATTCACAAACGGGCAGCTTTCTTTGGTGGCATCCTCGTAGAGTGCCAATTCATTTCTTAGTGTGGTCTGGTAATTGGGGAATTTTGCTAGCATATACAATATCGACATAAGGAGCATTTGGGGATTCTCATGACCAGCAATCATAGCTATCATAGCATTGTCTTGAAATTGCTTTTCGGTTAATTCACCATTAGCGAAGCTGTGAGCTAAACGTGGACCGAGCCTTTTTGAGTTATGCGACGAGGAGCTCAGAACAATTTTTTGGCTGTAGAATTGCTTGAAGTTGTCCACTTCCTTTCTTGCTCTCTGTCGACTAGGAATGGGCAATCTGTCTAGAAAAGGAAATGTCATATAAAGTGGGTGAAAGATTTGTCTTTTAAGGAAAATTACTTTCTCGTGAATTGTTTGGCCTTCATCAGAGCTTTTCAAATCGCAACCGATGACGCAGTCACCAATGCATGCCAACGTAAACTTTTGAAGGAGCTCTGAGACCGAAACTTTCTCATTTTGTAGGACAGCCTCCGTAATCCTTTCGAGGAGTGTTTCAATGTTCGGTTTGAGTGGACGAACATCGGGCTGAGTGATACTACTTGTCACAACTGATCTGTACAACTTCCAGTCTTTGTTTCCGGCTGAAATGACATTATCGCCCAAATAGTGAGAGCTAACCGCATGGGGGATTTTGAAGTGATTTCCACTTTTCTCGAATATATCGTTTCTCTTGAAATATTGCAAAACATACTCGGGTTTCGAGACAAGGATGTTCCATCTTGAAGCAAAGTAGAATTTAACAGCCCCATACTCTTCCAATTTCTTTCTGTAAAATATGTTAAAAATTCTCTCCTGATCCCACCCTGTCACAGCAGGTAGAAAGGCAACATAGAATGGAATTGTCGGAATATTTTTCGGGAAGTTGGAAGGGGGCGATAGGATTTTCCAGTAGACCGTTCCTAAAATTAAAATAATGGCAACAAAGGCGGGCAAATCCATGGTGTTGACAAGTATCGTTTACTTGTCATATGTTTGCAATATATATAGGGCACCTGCGTCGAAATGCTATGCCAGAATAAAGTCTGGTGAAATCACTCAGAAGAGTCATATACTGTAAAACCATGCCAACAATCTTGTCTGTTATGCTATTGTGTTTTTGGAGAAAGGTACTAAGCAGACTCACATCCGTGGAAGGAGAGAGGCGGTCATGGTGAACCATTAAACAACGGGGGTCCACAGTAGCAGAAGGTGGGCATCGTTCATTATACAATCCGATAAAGTTGGGAAAAGAAGATGACTTGTATATTATTCAATTTAAAGAGTGATAGAATATAGTGATTTGGGTTGATGTCAAGCGATTTTTGCAACCATTCTCGCCTCAATCATGCACTACTATTTTCTGCCGGGCACGTGACTTATGAAGTACAGCCTGGCCAGAAAACGCACATACCACAGCGGTTAACTCACTCGGTCTAATCAACAAATCTTCTGAAGGAAATTTGTGGAGACTGCAGTCTCTAACGAAGGATTAATATAAACCTGTGAGAAGGATCATATAAAGAGAAGTTCGCATGCCTCAGAATGGAATAGAGCTGTAGAAGCGACTATGGCTATCTAGGGAAATTACCACCTCGATCAGAAGTAGAATTTTTGGAGTAAGATTAAACCAATTTATTTCAGAATTCGATTATAAAATTGCTTGACTCCGTTTAGACCTCCACAATCGGCGTGTCATCATACACCTATGAGTGATATGACTCGATCTTGCCGTCTTCAAATCATGCTATTCAGGCTTTCGACTCTTGCAAACGAGCGAAATTCTTTCTCATTGCCTCGACTATGTACTCTTTTCCAGTGATTGGAGGATATTTCTTCTGCGGGCCCTGTATGACAACCTCTTCGTTTGCCTGGTTAAACCAAGCAATAGTGTACCTCGAAGTCTGATTTTCTCCTTTTTTGGGTGTTCTAACTCTGTGGAAGTTCGATTTGAAGCTGTCGTCTGACCATGACATGAGCATGTCTCCGATATTTACCACAATGTCGCCGGTTTTAGCCTCCACTGGATACCAAGTGTCCCCGATGGCGAAGTCTGTGTGCGCATCTCTGCCCGGACATACTTCCAACCCGTGGTCACCGGTTCTTTGGAACAAAAAGGTGAGGCAGTCGAAGTCGGTATGTGCTCCTGCTCTCCACTCGTTGTCAGCAAATTTTTGACCCGTGACATCAGGATAGTGAAGCAAACGCAAAGTCGACTGTGCGTCAGAATCCTCGATCCGATGCGCTTGAGCGAAGAAGTTAGGCTCGAAAGACATACTCTCCGCCAAGCAGCTCAAGACATCCATACTCAACTCGTGCGTCATCTTGATAAACTCCACCATGTCCGACCTCCACTTCTCACCAACGTCTTCCTCTGTAGGCCAGTATACATCTTTCTTGTGCAACTGAAGCTGCAAAGTTTCTTTCAAATCTTTGGTGCCAGTCGAAGGTCTCACCTGAGCTTTGTACTCGTAGCCGCAATTGAGCAACTTTTGAAAAGGTAGTTTATTCTTGACCTCTTGAGGTTGGTCAAAATAAGACTGCGATGTCAGAAACGCCTTTTCGATGTCCGCAACAGAAGGCGAAACTTGATCGCAGAGCACAAAGAAGCCAACGGATGTGGCGGCGTCATAAAGCTGTTGCTTAATTTCTTCCCGCCTAACGGCAAATTCGTGCAAGCTGATTCTTGGGATTTCGAGAGTCATTGTTTAGCATTTCGAAAGGATTTGTGGAGTATTTATTTTGCTGATAAGACTGCAGCATCTCGCGCAAATGCGATAGGATGTCGCAGGTACCCGACCTGGCCTGCATATCTCTACCCAATACTGATGGTTACAATCGTAACCTACTAACATCGTGGAAACCCGAAAATGTCACCACGTCCTCGTGCGAATGCGAGATGTGCGTCGTGTAAATCCATAAGTTTGAACCAACATTAAGTGTGATTACATGGTGTGACGACAAACTCTGCATCTAAGAAGATTTTCGATACTGAAGACACTGTTCAACCCATGGAAGTGAGTGAGCATTTCGTCCAGTAGCATATAACCGAATCTCATTAAGCACTAAACATCTAGTTCTATACATTGTCAATCAGTGGGCAGTTATCCCCAACGCCCTTCTGTGCTCGATCAAGCGCCAATAAGCATCCTTGCCCTTCTTTCTCCAGTAGTATCCCGTTGGAAGCATCAACGCAAACGTGCCGATACAGAAGAGACAGATGAAAGCAGCCGCGATGAAGGTATTCTTCAACCCTTCGTTATCCAACCAGGGAGTGATGCCGTAACTCATTCCGAAACTCATCGTGTTACGGATCACTATAACGGTCGCGATAGCTTCACAGGAGACTTCGTGATAGGTGTCGATGACGTACGTAACGGCATTCACACAACCGATAATACACAACCCTGCCATAAGTCCCAAGCCGAAAACGACCCCGAACCAGTGTATTCCCTTGTAAGCACCAACACCCCAGAGAATCAAGGCACAGGGCCCAAGAATAGCATACACCACAAGTGCCCACAATCTGTCCTCTGCATGTGAAAGTCCGTTTCTCTTTTTGGCAAATTTCAATTTGAGCCAGTCGTTGGTCCAGCCAGCGTAAAAGTAGATCACAAGGACAAAGATGCATGGCGATAGGTACGCCAAGCCGCACATAGAACTAGAGAAATTGTATGGAGCAGCACCAAGCACTAGGGCTTCGGTAGCATTCAACACAGTGTACCAGAAAAGGGAAGACCCGTAGAGGAAACCGGACCACAAGACCACAGGGAACTGGAGCATGAGGAAAGGTGTTTTAGCGTACTCCCACAACAAAAACTTGGACTTGGCCCCGGAGGTCAACGACAATTTCTGTGTAAATGTCTTCACTGGAGCATAAGAGAACGACTCGTCCGCATCCACAACCTCGGCTTGGTTCTCCACCGCCATGCCAAGAGCCTCTTCAGACGAGCCGTTACTCTTGACGGTAATCACCGCGGGCGAGTTCTTCTCGTCAGAGTACACTTGACCATTGGACGTGATTACTGCAATGGGCTCCCCATTCCCGTCCGTCTTGACACGCAACTTTCTCTCATAGTTCGTCTCCTCCATGAAGAAGAAGAGAAAGACAAAGCTAACGGAGCAGAAGATAATCGACCAGAAAATGACCCATCTCCACCCACCAACGCTCGTGTTTGCCGAGTTTTGGTTGATGAATCCGGCCACCAAAGGCGCAACGTAGTTGGACCCGAACAATGCCACAGCATAGATACCCATGTATGTGGCTCTCTGGTGCTCGAAGAACATGTCAGAGATGGAAGCCTCTGGAAGAGCCTCGATAGGTGCCGTGACCAAACCTGCCAAGATCTTCGAAGCGATCCACTGGCCATTGGTGGTGATGTACGGTTGCCACAAGTTGAACATTGCGCAAGCCAACGTGGAGAACAAGTAGACTGGCCTCTTTCCATATTGCATGGCCAAGGGCTGAAACACCAAGCACCCTAAGCCCAAGAACAAAAAGGCATATCCAGTTCCCGCATTGAGGTCCGAGACGCTGATGTCGACTCCCTCGGCCGCAGAAATATCAGTGAGAATCGAGTAGATACATGTGCCTGGAATGCCGGTGGCGAACACGTACAACACCAAGCAGAACATGTGCATCCACTTGCGGCCTATGGTCCAGTTCAACGGATCATTTGGGTCGTCAGATGGGGTGGGGATCAAGACCACGGCGGACTTGTCTTCCTTCTTCCTGTCGAGGTTGACCAAGTGAGTGGTACCTGGAATTGCGGAGTAATCAATAGCCATTGTTGCTTAGCATGAGGCTCATTCTGTTGGTTTTATATTGTAGGGAGATCGTAGATAGGTACCTGGTTAGCGATTGCTACCCGATTGGGATTATCGGTCGGCTAATCATTATCGCGCGGAACATTTGCCTTTGTACCTAAATTTGGCTTTATCTATCGCCAAGACAATGCCCAAGTGCCGCTTTGTGTCTTGGCCGAGTTCAAAGATTAGGAAATCTTGGTGCTGTTCTCTTCACGCTTCTCTCGGCCTCAAGACCGCAACCCAAGATTGTGCCAGACGTTGTGTCATAACTGCACACAAGGCGGTCCTGCGTTTCGGCCACTAGTGGAGTTGCCAGGGTAACGATAGGCGATCTACTTTGACAGGTGACAGGGAAGTCGGATATCGAAATGGGCAATGCGAAAATCTCGATTGGTGCTGCTTATCTGAATTCGCTATCTTCAATTGTTCTTACGTTCCCCCTACTCTCTCAAATCTCTGCTTTATATTACGATTGGCCAGATAAGGGTACGCTCTCGCTTCGCTCAATGCGATGGCATCGCCAATTATTGCAGTCTCGACATCGTAGAATTTCTGCAAATCGTATAATCACCGATCATAAGCACAATTTGAATATTTCGGACGCCTCAAATAGGATATCCCATCCTAGACCCGGTTCTTGTGGTGTGCCCCATGCTTTTTCGAGTAGTTCTCCGATTTGGGTTAGGTAGTACGTCAGGAAAATCTCGGCACACCGGTAGCACTGCGCTACTATCATCTCGCGATGGCTATCCTCAATAGCACATAGCCCGATTATGAGTAGCGGCCAGCCGCATATCACCCATACATTAGCCGTTTTGTGCATCACGGTAATAATCTCCACCAGCTCGTAAACCTTTTCTTGAATTATGCTGTGCAGCAGTTCCAAATTCGGGTTGATCAATTTGTTTAGAAGTATTTGACATGCCATCTTCACCAACGCAAGCACTTGGGTCGAGTCTCGTAGCATGGAGATTTCGTCTTCAGTTAGCCCCACTTTCTGCCCCTCCAACCGCATTTCTGGCTTTTGTAGAGTGTACGTCTCTCCAAGTAGTCTGCATGCCACCTCTAATCTGTCTGCCGGCAACGGATAATCTCCTACTAGCCACGATGCCTTTGCTGCCAACTCGAACCCTCGTCCTGCCGCACCAAAAACTGGATAATTCATCCAAGGAACAGAGCACGAATACGGCTGGTATTCATACACATCTCTCCATTCGTCAAACAACTCGAACGGAGACGGAAGTATGCGCTTCGCATCCTTGCCCCCGGTGAGCAACACCACGCTGTAGTTGAACAATGAACTCTCAACCAAAAACTTTGCACTGACTGTCGTGTGCTTGCCGAGCTTGCGGAGTGTCCGAATGAGTTCTATAGCCTTACTTAGATGCGACGCCGGGTGCTGTGGCAATGCTCCCACCATCTTATCTCGCAAACAGAACAAAAGGACCGTAGCGACCATCCATTCAGCGAATTCGCCGTTTGATTTGGTTAGCTCGTTCGCAAACTGCACCAAACATTGCGAATAGCGTTTCCGTGCAACGATGGAAAACTCCGGGAATTTTGTGCTGAGATAAGCGGCTCCACACGCCTCGAAGACGCCTTTCATGAAGGGTTCATCAAGGCCCTTCAGCACGAAGACAGCACTGGGTGTGAGGCTCGGATGTGAAACTTGCGGTGAAATCGAAGGTAGAAAGCCCTTAACGAAAGCATGATAGAGTTTGGCATCCTCGGACGAAAAGCGGTTGCCTGGAAACCACGACGTAGATCCTGAAAAAGAATAGGTGCCGAGTAGGGGCATTCTGTGGTCCGGGATATCCAACGGATCAACGTTCACGTTTCTGAGCACAATTGACTTTTCCTCCTGCTCTTCTTCACCCCATGCATCGCTGTTCAGGCAAAGATCTTGAGTGCTTTCTGGTTCACCGAGCAACAGAATTATGGTTGCCGGCGAGTCGCTATCCATCGGCATATATTGAGGGGAAGGTGACAATGCTGCCGTCTTCGGCGTCCAAGTAAGAGGCACCTCCTCCACTATTTCCGCCTGTTTGTCACTTTTAGCTTCAGCGTTGTAAAAGACAAAATCAATCCTTGCTTTGGGCACCTTTTTTATCTTGAATCCACGGGCGCGGGTCGGGCCTTGCTCGCTTGTTGGCCAGACACACTCAAAGCTTGATTTCAGACAGTTTTGACACCGAGGCCTTTCCTCGCAGCACTTCACCTTGCGATGTCGACCTAACGAAGTTAGCATCTTCCATAGCACAATGTGTTCAACATACAAGTGAGACAGCCGTTCCGACTTCGGCGTCGTTTGGAGCCCAAATCCATCCTGTGAAGCGAAATCACAGCTGAAATGGGAAAGTGGCTTGAAATGTGAGCGCGATGAGTCTCATGTGCGGGTTCACTTATCGCGATTTGACCCCGATTAGGAAAGAGATATCGGTTAAGGCAATGGTGCATTCTCGCAAATCGTTCTTCGTCCGACCATTTAAGACATTTGTCACGCTTTGCCATCGTCATAAACAAGCTTCTCACGATGTTTGGCTCATCAACATACACTGCCTCGGACCCCGCTAAGTTTGCCGAGTGGGAACCTAAGATCAAGGCCTACGCAGACAAGCTTAAAGCCGGGATCTTGCCAGAGTTTCTGATTCCAGAATCGGCCCTTCCTCTGGAAAACGAGTTGGATCTGGGCATCGATGTCAGCAACTTCGCCGCCAGTGTATTTTCGCCCGAGGAATTGGCCCTTACTGAAATCTCGGGTACAGAGTTGGCAGCAAAGATTGCCAAAGGTCAGGTCACCGCTGTGGACGCTCTTACCGCATATGCTAAGCGGGCTACTGTGGCCCATCAGTTGACTAATTGCGCCATGGAACTCTTCATCGACGAAGGTATGAAGAGGGCGAAGGAGCTCGACGAGATTTACTCCAAAACCGGGAAAGTTGTCGGTCCCTTGCATGGCTTGCCTGTTTCATTGAAGGAGCACTATGGCTACAAGGGTAAGGTTACGCATGCATCGTATGTGGGCAAGTTGGACAACGTTACTGACGAGTTCGCACTTACGTTGAAGGACTTGCTGGCCCAAGGTGCCGTGTTCTACGTTCGAACGTCCGAGCCCCAGATGCTTATGCACTTGTGCTCGAACAATAACATCACCGGCAAGACGAGGAACCCACGCAACACCTCGTTGACGCCAGGAGGGTCTTCGTCCGGCGAAGGTGCCATTGCTGCAATGAAGGGGTCCGTTTTCGGTTTGGGAAGCGACATTGGCGGGTCCATCCGGTGTCCTGCGGCATTCTGTGGCGTGTGGGGGTTGAGACCGTCGCAGAAAAGAATCTCGATGCTTGGTTCTCTCAGCGGAATGATTGACCAGGTCCAGGAAGCAATCTACCCGGTTTTGGGGCCGTTAGCACGGAGTGCCGACGACATCGACCTCTTTATGAGCGCAGTCTTGGGCCGCGAGCCATGGCTGGTGGACCCGTTGGTGCTCCCTCTCCCATGGAAAAAGGAACCAGAGCCGGAGCTTTCTTCTTTGAAGGTGGCTATCATATACGATGACGGAGTCGTCAAGCCAACTCCTCCCATTGCGCGTGCGTTGGAAACGGCAGCAAAGAAGTTAAAAGCTGCCGGAGTATCGGTGGTCGAATGGGATAACATCGATGTGGAGAAACTTGTTGGCGCATGCAATGCGGGCTACAACTATGATGGGAACGTCTCGCAGAAGAATCAAATCGAGCTCTCTGGAGAGCCGTTGACAGCTTTGACCAAGAAGTATTTGACGTTTGGCTGCGGCGACAGCGGCCTTTCGGGCCTCGAAGTGCAACAGCTTTGCAACACTAGAGACAAGGGCCGGCTCGACTACATGGCGCAGATGAACAGCAAAAACATCGACTTCATTCTCTCTCCCACGTACGTTTCCGTTGCTGCGAAACCAGAGTCCATTCACTACTGGGGTTACACCAACCTTTGGAACATCTTGGACTTTCCCAACGTGGTGTTTCCCACGGACATGGAAGTTGAGGACAGTGATCTGGTGGACAAGTCGTTTGTGCCGAGAAGCGAGGTGGAGAAGTACGAATATTCTCTCTACACGGGGCCGGAGGATTTCAAGGGTGCCCCAATTAATTTGCAGTTGACGGGTAGAAGATATTGCGACGAGAAGGTCGTGAAGGCAGCTAAAGTCCTCCAAAAGGTCATCTCGCAGTAGGTTTGATATATGAGATACCAATGAACGTCTGCTGCAATTTGCATTTTCGTACAATTTTGCACCCACTCCCCATAATGAGAACATATTCTGAGAACAATAATCATCCTTAAATTCAGAAATAAACATTCGAGCGACGAAAGAAGACCTGGACTACATATTGAGTCTCCTTTCGAAAGTACCAGCAGAAGAGTATTTGAAAGTATTCATCTTACAGAAGTAATCAGGCAAACCTCTTCTGAGATGCGCCGAGCAACATAGGCACCAGATGAGTGAACCATAAGAGGGGGCAAGGATCAGAAGAGGAGCGAGATATACTTTGACTTCTCTTTCCTTGCCTTCCTTACAGTTCTCAGAGTCGAGTCAGCTCTTGTACCGAATCTCATTATCGTATCTCTGTACATTGTGCATCGTTCATCGCGCATAACCTCAGACCATAACATCTACACATCCTAACAATGTCTGCCTTTGCAGCCTTTCGGAAGAAATCTACATTCCGACCGACAGACCCTCACCCATTACTTCTCGACAATGTCCCAACGCATTCGAACTACGCCGTCTCGCCCGCAAATTCAATCTTTACATTGAGCTCCGCATACTACGGACTACGAAGGGAGGAGTTTCTCCTACTCCGAGGTGACTTTCGCCTCGAGGTCCTTCGTGGCGCATGTCTCATTAACAACATCCATCATATCGGGCCCGGACGCGTGTTTTCCTTTGTCACAAGTGCTGCAGAGTCTCTCCCAACTATCTCACGTACACAAGCTAGAGATGACGACATCAGCACGGTACGTCCGGACCTTCTTCCAGAGTTCGATACGGTAGTAAGGCTCGACAACTTGGACACTGGACTCGGCTCCTTGGGAACTTATGCTCCCACGCTCAAGAACATCCATCCGGCCATCAACTCAGAGCTTACATTCGAACTAGTCAGCAAAGAAGCGCCTGAATTCGGGCTCCACTTTGATGCCTCTACCCACAAAGCTTTGACTAGCCTTACAGAGAACCTTTGTGAGAAGAACACCGTATGTCCTATTTTCGGCGTAAAGCACAGCGGGAAGTCGACATTCGCCTTAACACTAGCCAATAATGTCGCCCTTACGACTAGCAGGCCAGTGGCCTACATGAATCTCGATCCTGCAAGCGCCGTTCTTTCCGCTAGTGGGTGCGTATCATTGAAGGTTCTTTCGGGCCCTTGGTTCGCTTCTCAGATACCGGACTGGGATCAAGACAGCCTTCATCATGAGTATTACGGCTTCTCTACTTTTGCGGATCAGCCAAGCCGATATATTAAATGTTGCAAAAAATTGATTAACCTTTACAATTCTCGTTTACGGAATGCGAATATTCCGTTGATTGTTGACTTACCTGCTTGGATCAGAGGCGAAGGTAAAGAGGTACTTATTGAGGTAGTGGCGCACCTCAGCCCCGACCGATTCGTATATTTGACGCACAGAGAAGCTCAGACCATCGACGACTTCGCTCAGGACGAGTTTGAGGCTCTGGATAATCCTGACGAGGAAGTTTTAACAGACTTCAATTTGCGGTCTGCCCTATCTGTGGTGAGAGGCACTCGCAGAACTCCCAACATCACTGCCCTGCAGTCGAAAGAACGCGACAAGCTACTTTATTTCCATCAAAGGGACTGCTTCTCGTTCGATTTTGGCGCCCACATACTTGAGTATGCTCCGGTGAAGCTCCCCTTTTCAAAATTGGCTGCATTTAGTGTTTTCAACTACGACAATAATGAAAACACATCTCTACAAGAACTCTTTGGTCTCATCGAAGCTACCACTATGGCTCTACTCTCTACCAAGGTACCATATCCAAAAGATGGCCCGCGCTACATCAATGGTCGCGAAGTTGACGAAATGGATTGCACATTCGTGGCGTTATGCATGGTGCACTCCGTGGACCTCGATAGTAAACACGTCAACATGTACGTGGGCAACAAAACCCATGTCTCGAAGCTGCTATCGCTGGGCAAGTCGATTGTGCTTGTACGAGGTGAGGGAGACATTCCAAGCGCCGAATTTCTCGCCCCCGATGACGTCATAGGCGACCGTACGTTACCGTACGTTGCTAGTGAGCCCAGGCTGAAGCTTAGCGGCATTTGGAAGTCTCGCAATATCGGCAGGAAGAAGCAAGCCTGATACTATTTATACTCCCCGCTTGTCGCAAGATGTACAGGTGTAACGCGGCCCTGCAACATTCGAAAAAACCTGGAGGACCGTGAATCAGCAACATGATCACGAGTTCACTCTTACGAGCTCTCGCTCTCGCAGTGCCTATTTTTGCTATTGTCCCTGAAGGCATCATTGCGCAAAAAGTTGCGGAGGACGTGCCACCAGGGCCGCTCTCTCTCCCTAACTTGATCAACTTTGACGATGTGGGCGATCTAGGCTCCGACTGGGCTGTCACGGGCGACATGAACCTTGAGGCTGGTCGCTTGGTTGTCAAAACGGGCACTGGTGCTGTCTGGTCGCAAAAGCTGCTTGCACAGTCCAAAGACGAATGGACAATTGAGGTTGTGTTCCGCAATTCGGAGCAAGTCGAAGTTGACGACCATACGTTCTACGATAGTAACGGATTCTCATTCTGGCTTCTTGATTCGGCTCCCTCAGACGATGTGGAGAATTTCGGAGGCCCTAAGCGGTTTGACGGATTACAATTCTTGATCAACAACAAAGACTCGAAAAGTCTCAAAATTTTTGCTAATGATGGTAGCAAAGACACCATCAACTCGCATGACGCTGCCCTCGGCGGTTGCTCACTCAATTATTTAGACTCGATGGTGCCTTTCAGTCTCCGCTTGTCATACTCGGCCGCAGAAAACTGGTTCAAAGTGCAAATTGACAATAACTTGTGTTTCAAAACCGACACCATCACCTTCAACAACCTTGCGGACGACTTGCGCTTTGGTGCCTCTGCGTCAACCAACCCCATTTCCAAAGAATATTGGGAGATCATGAAGGTGAACGTGTGGGATAGATTAACTGGCGATGCCATTGACGACCACGGAATAATCACTGATGGATCTATCGTTTTCACGACAGTCACTACGGCTCCAGAGCCAACATATCATCCATCGCAAAACAGAGAGTCATTAATGGCGAAGACTAGAAAGTTCAGAGAGGAACAGATGAACCGTGAATCTCAATCTCAAGTTCAACTTCAGGATACCTCGAAGATTGACGAATCGTTGGGCCACATTTCAAGCAAGTTGCTCATACTCGAAGAAATTCTCAATAACGCTGACTCGAGCGAAGTGGTTGGGTTGGCGCAAGCTGTGGAGGAGATCAAACACATTCAGAGGGAACAGCTGGCCGTCCTTCAGAAATTGGAAACAACATACGATCGCTTCGAAAACTTGTTGGCCACACAATATAAGGAAATGGTGGATTCCATCAAGTTCCTCAACCAAAAGGTTGTGGACGAAATTAGAAACCATCAGGGTGAGGTTCACGACATTTCAACTCAGGTGGGAGCGCTCATGGCACACCACAAGGACATCCAGAAGCAATATGCTGCAGAGAGCACGAAGTCGGCAGATGTTTCTCAATTCTTTACCGCGGTGGTAAGATGGGTGTTGATTCCCATCGTGATTGGCATCTCGGTGTTGGCAGTCTTTGTCTACAGATTGAGGAAGGATATCAAACACTCGAAATTGCTTTGATCGAACGTTTACTTAGGTAAAAGGTGGTTAATATAAAACATGATCCGAATAGTACATTTTCATCAAGTATGAGAGCTGTAGTTCCCGCTACTCAAACTTCTTACACTTGAAATCGCCAATCCACTCTCGTCGAGGAGTTCCAAGCTGGACCGGGCGGGCTGGCTCACGGCAAACCTGATTTGGACACCCGACGCGGCTTCTTTACCCTGGCCGGAAGTCATAATTCGTGTGATTAATTTTTCCTCGTTGTGCGATGCATTGAACACCAAAGGTTGCGAGAACCTCCAAGTGACTCTGTTTGCGTCTCTGTTGTAGAAACCTTCGGGTTTGGAGGTGGCCGACGTTGATGCGACCGAAGAGTCAAGCGCGGCAGACACAATCAAGTTTTCCAAGGTAACCTCGCCGTCATACGCTGGGTTCAACGTGAGCCGTATGACGAGACTGGCTTGGTGGGGCTCATATCTCCACACCTGTTTGACTAGGATTGGAACAACCACACCCTGGTCGATCAGATACTTGATACCGCCCAAGGTCTTGCCTGTGATTGGAGAAACGTGCACGACAAAGTCCTCTGCGCCTTTCTGCTCCACAAACAGGTCGTTCAACAAGAACTTCGAAAACTTCGTTGGAATCCTCACGTCGAGCTTGTCGAGAGGGGAGGCGGAGTTGTAGTTGAACGCCACCTCGCCAAGAACCTGCGCTTTGCGGAGCTCGCCATTCACGAAGTTGGCGCTGATGAGTTCCGCCACAGAGGTGTTCAAGCCCTCCTTGGTGATGGAGTCGCCGAAGTGGCGGAAACGGTCGGGTCTGAAAAGGGAGTTCCCTGTGGTCTGGCTGACCAAGGACATGCCATCATGATGGAACGACTCTCTTGCGCTGTGCAAGTTAGCAAATGTTTGAGATACCACGCGTTCGGCGGGCTTAACGTTCGTAGCCACCGCCGCACCAGGAGTGTAAGGAGTTCCAGCAGACTTTTCTGTCGCATGAACCTTCCTAGCTGGTGGAGGAGGCGGAGGACGGGTCGCGACCGGAGTGTGCACGGGCTCGTTTGTTGGCACCGGAGGCAATTCGTCACTCTTGGTCACGCTCGAGGTCGAGGCAGCCACTGCGGTCGAAGCAGGTACGGCTGGGGCAGGCGCCGCACCGGCACTGGGGAAGGTGGAGGACCCCACGCGTGGCGTGGCGCTCGCAGACAACTTCTCCTCGTCGCCGTACTCAAAGCTGTACTTGCCGGATGAGGTGTTGCGCAGGCGAGCGGAGTCTGTGTCCAAGCGGGGAGGCTGGTCTAAGCTGTGGGCCTGGAGCATCAGCAAGCGGTTTCCGTGCGCGTCGGTGGGTACGTCCGAGTCGCTGTCCGAGGACGAGTACTTGACCAAGTTGGGCTCGTCTTCTGTGGGGGTCAAGGGCTGCGCGTCGACGGTCGTGGGGCGGGACGCAAAGGAGCCCGCAGCCACAGCCCCAACTACAGCAGCTCCACCGGCCGCTGCGGCCACTGGCACGGCCGAGCTGGAGGCCTGAGGACCAGACGCAGGAGGCGAACTTGCGGTGGAGTGAGACGAGCGCGAAGTGTGAGCCTCGGCGTGAGGAGAGTCGACTGCACGCTCTGGTGCAGCGCGTGCTTGCTCAGACCGTGGTTCAGACGCCCGTGGTTCAGACGCCCGTGCTTGCTCAGAAACGGAGGACCGTCCGTGGTCGGAAAACGACGAGCGTGCGTGCTCGGGCGTGGGCCGCGCAGGCGGCGGCGGAGCGTAGATGGAGCTGCGCACCGAGGCGCTGGCCGAGGCCACGGACGCCACCAGGTGGTCCTCCGGGATGGCGTCCACGTGCAGCATGTGGCTGTCCTTCTTCTTGCACCCCAAGATGGAGCCCACCTTCAGCCTGAGCTTGGACTTGCGCTTCTCGGCCTTGGGCGTGGGCCCGGACGACGCGGACGCGATGGACGCGCGGCTGGACTTGGTGCGGGGCTCGGGCTTGGGCGCGGGCTTCGTCTTGGGCGTGGCCGGCGGCGCGCGGGTGCGCACCATGTAGTCGGTGTAGTTCTTCATCTCGGTGTTCACGTCGAACTCCTTCAAGATGAAGTTGACGGCGTTCTCGTTCTTGTTGAGCAACAGCGCCGTCTTGGAGTTGACGGTGTTCAAGTACGCGAGGAACGCGGAGAAGAGCAAGTCCTTCTCGTGGCGCTTGTAGTTCTCAAAGTTGGCCAAGATGGCCGGCGCCTTGGCGTTCCACGCGTAGGCGCCATTGGCGTCGGCCGCGTTGCGCAGCATCTCGAGCAACTCGTCCGAGTTGACCAAGAGCTCGGAGTAGCTGTAGTCGTCGCGGAAGGCGCGGGCGAACTGGCCAATGACGTCCTGGCGGAGCACCCGCACGAGCAGGTCGTTCACCTGGATCTGCAGCATCACGCAGCTGGCCACGCAGTTCCAGATCTTGTCGATGGAGCCGAACTCGGCGTCCGAGCGTGTGAAGGTGTTGCGGCCGTTGGCCACCAACGCGTTCAAGTCCTGGTTGAACTTCATGATCATGTTGACGTAGTTGGAGAACCACACCACCAAGTCCTTTTCGATGAGCGTGGAGCTCATCGCGAGCGAGTGCGCGAGGAAGTTGGCCACCTCCTCGGGCGACTTGGACGTCAAGATCGTCGTGGCAAAGTCCAGTTCTGCCATGGTTGTAGTAGTGGCCGGCAGACAGAATGGGATTTTCGGATGCGAAAAGGAGGCCGGGGAGTGCACACCCAGCCGAACAACCAACGGGAGAAGAGAGAAGAGGTGAGGCGAGGTGCGAGGGGCGAGGAGCAAGGCTGCCGAAGTAGTGCTAGGGATAGAGCTAGGGGATAAGGCTGGAGCAATGAGGCAGAGGGCCAATCGTGCGGGGTGCGAGGCAAGAGACGGAGCGACTCATGTAGTGAGGTCACAGAACGAGTAGAAAGGGAGAGGTGATAGGAGGTAGAAGAATGGCGAAGAGGTGGTGAGAAATGGGGAAGAGCACTGGTGGAGTTGGTGTAGAGGAGTTGGTGTAGAGGAATTGGGTGAGAAGATTGAGTGAGAAGAATTTGTGTGGAGGAATTGGCGTGGAGAATGGTGTGAGCAGAATGGCGTTAGAAAACCGGTAGCAGAAGAAATGGTAGTCGAAGATTCGTGGTATAAGATTTGTGGTAGACGTTTGGTACAAGATTGATAGTATAGGATTGGTGTTAGAGGAATGGTTGTAGATTGGCTGTCGAAGAACGGAAGACTAGTTGAAGGAAGAATTGCGTTGAGGAATTGAAGAAGAGGAATCGGTTTGGTGGAAGTTGGAGAATCATGATAGTAGAACAAGTGGTGGTTCGAGATTGGCGAAAGATTGGTATCGTGGAAGAATTTGGTGAGACGATTGGGAGGAGGAAGTAGTGTAGGAGATATGGGAGCAAGAGTTGGCGTAGAAGAGGTGGGAGGAAGACTTCACATAGAAGAATTGGCACAAGCATTGGAGTAGAGTACTGGTGGAAGAGTAGTGTAGAAGTACTGGTGGACGAGTTGGTACCAAAGTGGAGAGTTGAGTCCATCGACTAGCCGCTATACCGACGAGTCTGATCAAGTGCTGCGCAGGTGATAGTAGAACGATAGAGATGCGTATGCCGCTCGCCATGTCGAGATGAGCGAGCAGGCCGATCATGGATGAGAACTTATGAACTCCCAGAGTGCAGATCCAATGCACCCAATTGAATTACTCGGCCGTTCGCTCGAATTGCCTGCTTGAGTCTGAGAGATGGTGATGTCTACGAGCTATCTTCGATATGCTCGCGCATGGGATCTTGATGTATCCACTTCTTGCACCTCAGTGGTGAAGACTTGATCATGCCCAATGAACAGCTCAATTCATTCTCTTGTTGACGTACAACGCTCCATGGTGCATCGAAGAATCGAAATATCCAGGCCTTGGCAGCCATGACTGACCGTGCCAGCAAAAGGTGACCGAGCCAACAAATGGGGACCGAGCCAATACAAAGTTCAATGGACCTGCCTTAGTGGACCTCTAATCTTTGGTAGTGGAAATCTTGGTGGGCATGGCAAGTTCCGTTGCGCCGAGTGCCGAGTGCGGAGGAAGTCCGAGGGCCAGGCGCAGAAGAAATACGACAACGTACGAGGCCATGCATCACGCGACAACCCAAGCTCCACACATTGGCCAAGCTACATTGGCCAAGCTACGTCAATAGAGACCAATGAGGAGAGCTACGAGAGAGCAATGATAACCCCGCCGCCAAGACAACGGCTACGGGCGGCTAATTACTCGAGGTGGCCGGAAACGGGGAGCGCTGTGTGCAGTATATCATCTTACCGTCAAGCCGCACGTGCGGTGCATGCCCTGCCCCATTTGCATGCCTCACCGCACCGTTGCGGGGTGTGCCGTCACATGAATCTCGAGACTCGAGGCCCAATAGTGCAGGCCAATAGTGCAGTGCAGGCGGCCGATCGCCCGCCAGGCCAATGGGACGGGCCCAGCCAGATAAGCCCGCCAGGGCTTCTGTGCGCGAGGTGAAATTAACAACCGTGGACCGATGGACGAGGAGAGAAGCGAGAAGAAATGGAGCGAGAACTACTTATGAGTGAGCAATGCACGGGGGAGGGGAAGAGGGGGGCCGAGAAATCGGTGGAGAGTCGGGGCTTGGTTGTTGACTCACAGTCACTGCGGCGTGATTGGCCCGACCACAACAACGGCAGCCGCGCGCTCGCAACGCGATAAGCGGCCCGCCTGTGATTGGCCGTAGCCTATCGCTCCGGCTGCAAAAGTATATAAATGGGCGCCCACCACTCTCTGGCGCCGCATGTCGGACACTAACTTCACCGGGACCGGAACCGGCGGTGACTCGCTCACCGTCAATCTCAACGAGCAGTTCGAGGCTGCAGACATGGTGTGGGTTGGCACCGCAGGTGCGTTGGTGTGGATCATGATCCCCGGCGTGGGCTTGTTGTACTCGGGCATCAGTAGAAAGAAGCACGCGCTTTCGTTGTTGTGGGCGTCCATCATGGCCGTGTGCCTCACGTCGTTCCAGTGGTTTTTCTGGGGCTACTCGCTTGTGTTTTCGCACTCCACCAAGTCGGTGATGTTGGGCGACTTGTCCAACTTCTGCCTCATGGACGTGCTCGGCGCGCCCAGCATCGTCACCACCGTGCCGGACATTTTGTTCTGCTTTTTCCAGGGCATGTTTGCCGCCGTGACGGCCATTCTTATGGCCGGTGCAGGCTGCGAGAGGGCCCGCTTGGGCCCCATGATGGTGTTCCTCTTTATCTGGTTGACCGTGGTGTACTGCCCCATTGCGTTCTGGGTGTGGGGCGGCAACGGCTGGTTGTTCAGCTTGGGCTCGCTCGACTTTGCTGGCGGTGGACCCGTGCACGAGAACTCTGGTTTTGCTGCGTTGGCCTACTCGCTTGTGTTGGGCAAGCGTCACGACCCTGTGGCCGTGGGCAAGGTGCCCAAGTACAAGCCGCACTCGGTGACGTCGATTGTGTTTGGCACCATTTTCCTCTGGTTCGGCTGGTTCGGCTTCAACGGTGGCTCCACCGGCAACTCGTCCATCCGCTCGTGGTACGCGTGCGTTAACACCAACCTCGCTGCCGCGTGCGGTGGCTTGACGTGGATGTTCGTCGACTGGTTCAGAACGGGCGGCAAGTGGTCCACCGTGGGCCTCTGCATGGGTGCCATTGCGGGCCTTGTTGGTATCACGCCTGCGGCCGGTTTCGTGCCCGTGTACACGGCTGTTGCGTTCGGTGTTGTGCCTGCCATTATCTGCAACTTTGCGGTTGACCTCAAGGACCTTCTCGGCATCGACGACGGTATGGACGTGTTTGCGTTGCACGGCGTGGGCGGCTTTGTGGGCTCGGTGATGACCGGGCTCTTTGCCGCGGACTACGTGGCTGCTACCGACGGTGCCACCGTCATTGCCGGCGGCTGGATCAACCACCACTGGAAGCAGTTGGGCTACCAGTTGGCGGCGTCTACTTCCATCGGCGTCTGGTCGTTCACGCTCACGGCGATCATTCTCTTGATCATGGACAGAATCCCCTTCTTGCGCTTGCGTTTGCACGAGGACGAGGAGTTGTTGGGTGTTGACTTGGCCGAGATCGGCGAGTACGCCTACTACGAGGAGGATGAGACCGGACTCGGCCCCAAGGCCTCGCCCTACGTGTTGGAGCCCATCCGCTCCAACGACCCCAAGGTGGTGAAGTTGCGCGAGGCGGCGAAAAAGGAGAAGGGAGAGCCCGTGGAGGGCACTGCGCCCAACGGCGAGACGTTTTCGCCCGACGAGCTGAGCGAAAACAGCAAGAAGTAATGCTTTGTAATAATTAATTAATCGTGAACTAGAGTAGCCAGCACTCAGTGCACTCAGCAACAGCACTCAGTGCACACAGCAGCACACAGCAACCCGACCCTAACGCGCCAAAATCCCTAATCACATTTGGGACGAATATTGGCTTTGCTTCTTGGGCTTATCAAGTTCTTGCTGCGGCGCGTTGATAACACTGCATACAGCCGAGTCACCCCTACGATAACACACCACGATTCAGACCTCGTCTGTACTTTCATTAGACTCACTTCATCTGACCTACAGGACCTTTCTACATATCAGGACCTTTCTACATATCAGGAGATGTCGGTCGCAACCGTCGTTCCCGGCGAAGGACTCAACAAAACCTTTGTGCTCGGCGCATCTCTCTACGACACCATCAGCAAGTTGAAGGACCTGAACCTGCCGCTCAAAATCGCCTACGCAGGCAAGCAGTACCTCCAGACGCCCATTTTGGTCACGTTGCCCCACCTAGGCGTCAGGCTCATGTTCCAGAGCTCCAGCAAGCAGCAGCTCCTTTTGGTGGAGGTGCTCAACTTTGACTTCTTGAAGCTAAACTACAACGGCACATACCTCAACGACATTGTCTACGCAGACCCGAGCGACGAGGAATTGACCGCCGGCGACTTGGCCCCACGGAAGCACGTGCTGCCTCCCAATTTGAAGCTGATCTACAACAAAAGCTTTGGACCCACGTTTCCCGGCAAGTTGGACCTCGCGGCCAAAACCTACATTCTAAGCTATCCGGGGATTGCATTCAAGTTCCACATTGAGCTGCGTGACTTGGCGGCCAAGCTCGCCGATTTGTCCGACGACAACGGCATTTTGTCCAAGCTCACCAACTGGGACTGTGCGTCCGACATCCCTTGTGTAGCGCTCGCGATATTCAAGGGCGAGGATTACGCGCTGTTTCACCGCAGCTTGGCGCTGCCGGAAAGAGTGGTTGCAAAAAGTGGCCCCGACTTTTCGCTTCTCTCGATCGAACATCTCCTCGTGCTGCTTGAAAGAGGGTCGGCGCAGTTCAGATTCACCGCGGAGAACAAGACGGAGCCGGCCACAATATTCATCGGCAAGTCCACGCAGATGGACGTGCTTAGGGTGCTAGGGCCGCCCGACGGGTACTTCAACAAGTTCGACTCGCGCCTTCTCATCCACAAGCATCTTAAGTCTGCGTCGGAGAACATCGACTCGCTGGCGGTGTACAAGTTCCACAACTACTTCCGTCACGGGCTCGACTTTCTATATAACCTCAACTCGCCCCACCAAGGCGGAGGCGGTGTGTTGGAGAAGATCATCATTCACAACGGCGGAATTGCAGAGTCGCTAGATTTCATGCAGTGGAACAAATGCAACTGGACCGTGCAGACGCGCGTGGACGGGTCGCCGCTGGTCGATTCCTCCATGTACTTCCACGAGTTTGGATCGGAATTTCTTGAAGAAGTGGACCTTTTGAAGGTCGGGCCCGTGCTTTTGAACCGCAACGAGTCGGAAATCACCAACGACGACGACTTGGAGATTGTCCAGGTGAGCGATATCCGCAACGTCAACTCGTCCGTGGAGCTGGTCAACCTGAAGCCGTCCAATGAGTTTAAAACGTGGGGGCAGCTGAAGTTGTACGGCTACAACCGGTGCATCTGGGAGGTCATTGAGAGCAACGATTGCGTGTCGTCCGTCACGATATACTGAGCCAAGTTCGGGCTTGCAGTCATATTCTGCATTTGCGATTCCCATTGAAGCTTTGCAGTTGGTCGCTCCGAAGGTATATACAACGTTAATAAGTAGCGCTATCGAAGCGTACATGATCTACTACAACATGGTACCGTCCACACTTATGTTAGGCACTACCAACTCTCATACAGTGATGTACTTGATACTGAGTGTACTGAGTGTACTTGTGTATACTTGAGACAATTGGATCAGGCGAGTGATGCAGTACTGGTGAAACTGTTGATCGCATTGTGCATCGTGCAGGAACATCAACTCATCATATCATCACCCATGAAGCTAACGCCGCAGGTGATAAAAGATGCCCAGAACGTCATTAGCCCCGAGGGAAAGTTGACTCTCGTGCTCCGAGGCCTCGGTATCCGCTACATCGAAAATCTCGACACGACGAACGACGTTTACGCCATCATCGACTTGACCAACAACGACATTGTCGAATTGGGCGGCCTACCGGAGCTGGAAAACCTCCACGTGCTCCTCTTGGCCAACAACAACATCTCTGCTGTCGGCGACCTTCCTGCGTGCCGCGTCAGCTCGCTTCTGTTGGTGAACAACAACATACACCAATTCAGCCTGGTGACCAACCTCCGCAAGCTACCGCTCACGTCGCTCTACATGCTGGGCAACCCGTTGGCCGACGAGCACCACTACCGGCAGTTTTTGGTGTGGCTCGTGCCGTCGTTGCGGGTTCTAGACGGAGAGAAAATCAAGGCGCCAGAACGGGCAGCAGCCACGGATCTCTTTGGGCCGTCCTTGGAAGAGGCCACGCCCGCCGCCGTGGCCTTGCTACACGGCTCGAAGACGGTGGAAAACGTGCCGAAAGAAACGAGGATGATGATGGCCACCGTGAAGAAGCTCACAAAGGACGACAAGGCCAAGCTCATCCAGGACCTCGAGAAGGCGCAGAGCATGGAGGAGATCGAGCTCATCCAGCGCGCGCTCACGGACGGCTACGTGGCGTAGACTTCGCTACCAATCGATCAAAGCATCTACGATCATCCACTGGAAGACGTATCGATATAGAGGGCCATGGCACTGCCATCACTTCTTGCCCTCACGTCTCGCCCTCAAGTCTCGTCACGCCAATCACATTTCACCACTGCCACTCACCACTACAAGCTAGAGTCTCTGCACGGTGCACGGTGCACGGTGCACGGTGAGTTCGGTCAGCCTGGTCTCGTGACGTGCGGCCAGAACAATGGGAGTTGCGTCAGCGCTACGTCCAGACGCCAATGACGCTCAAGTAGAAGCGTCAATCTAATTGTATCATTAGCCATTGTAGCTCCAGTGGGCGCTACCAACCCCATTGGCCATTGCGAAGTACGAGAGCACTAACCTCTAAGAAAACCGCTAAGCAGGCACAGACGAGCACGCAAGAGCATATATTTTCCTATACATGTTCATATATGTTCATATAAGTTCTGTATGTTCGAGCCAGCAAGATGTAGGGGCCTTACAGGTGGCGCTGGGTGGTTTGGTCTCGCCTGGTCTTCAACATGGACGGTATCGCACTAGCAATTTCTCACCACTCTGACCACCAGTTTCTTCCCACCCGGAACCAACTCTGGCCTGCTGCCCGTTCCCTTGAAAAAGGCACCCGTACCGTCTTCTACACCCGACCCCACGGGCATTTTCTCCCCGGCAAGCCCACCTTTGCACATCGCTCGGCCGGCCAATTTTCCACCCTACCCGTCCCTGCCATTCTCCGCCGAGGCCCAACCAAATAGAAGCATGACGCAGGCCCGGCCCAAGCGCAAGGCGGCGTCCAACAAAAACTACCTTGACACCGGCGCGGAGGCGTTGTTCGACGAGATTATCTCACCCCCAGTCTCGGCCCACACAGCCAAGAACGGCCGAAAACGGCCCTCCAGCACCGCCACCCCCAAGCTGTCCTCACCGGCGTCCACCGGTTCTGCCTCCCAAGGCAAAGTTCCCTACAACTGGCAGCCGCCGCTTTCGCCGGATGAGGGCTTTTCTCACAGGCTCAACCTCGCCAATGCCTACGTCGACACGGCGAAACAGACGTTGACGTGCCCGGAACAGGACATGCAGCCTTCAGACGTGGCTTTTTCCGAGGACGACGAGCAGCGAGAGTTGTCGCGGTTGGTGTGCGAGCAGTTGGGCCAGAAGCCCGAGCCCGCACGGCGAAAAGCGAAGCCCACCGTGTTCCAGATCAAAAAAGGCAACTTCATCTACATGGTCAGCGAGCCGCCCGGCGAGCCCTACTACATTGGGCGTGTGATGGGCTTCACGCGCAAGAGCAAGCTCTCCACGCCGGAGGAGGAGGTGGAGGATGCCAGCGGCTACGTGTTCCAGATCCAGTGGTTCTACCGCCCGCGGGACATCTCCAAAAACACGTCTGACTCGCGCCTCCTCTTTGCACTGATGCATAGCGACACCTGTCCCCTCAGCAGTTTTCGCGGGCTCGTCACCGTCAAGCATAAGCTGGACGTGGAGCTGTGGTTCCAGCAGGAGGAAAGCGCCACCTCGTCGGCCGTCGAGTACTACCTGTCGTTCCCCAACTGCTTCTACTTTGACAAGTTGTTTGACCGCTACATGATCAAGTTCTACGACATTGTCAAGACGCTGACCTTGCTACAGTACATCGACAACTCCGCCAACAACTCGCGCAATTTCATCTTGGCGTTGAACAAGCGCTTTGAGTTCATCTTCATGGAGGCCTCGCGAACAAAGCAGTTCATCAACAACTTCCATTCCACCCTGAGCTCCCATTGCGATATCTGCAATGAATGGTGTGCCTCCAACGAGTCGGTCACATGCTCAGGCTGCGAAAAGCACTTCCATATGCTCTGTCTCGACCCGCCCTTGCTCCGCAAGCCCAGCAGAGGCTTCTCGTGGTCGTGCGCTCTCTGCACCAAGAAGCATGAGTTGGAACATCAGAGCAAACGCATTCTCATGCTTTCGCATGACAACCGTCTGTCGAACGAGCAGGAACTCTCCGATTTGACCTCCGTTTCGTCTCAAGACGAAGAGGAAAAGGACCCCAAAATCAAGCACGAGGACAACGAGGTTGTTCTACCCAAGTACGAGCTCATGGCCATAGAGTACCTTAAAAATGATATCGATATGTCGGTTGAGCAAAGGCGGCTCAAGGAGGAGTGGAGTCTCCGCTATTTGGGCATCCACGTTCGCCTCGAAGACGCTGTCGATGCGGACGACCGGTCGCCCTACCCGAGAGCTTCAACTTCGCTCGGTGCGAAATATCAGGCATCCAACATTCCAGAGTACGAAGACCACCCGATTGTGTACTATGACATTGAAAAGGCTGTGGATAGCAGCAAATCCAAAAAGGGCCCTGGGGGCAGAAAAGTGTCAAAGAAGAAGCAAGAGACCGAGGAGGGCCGAAAATTGCCCCTCCCAAAAGAATTCGAGGACGTGAGTCCGAAGCATTTTCCTGACTGGTTGCAACCGCGGCCAAAGGGCTACATTGAGAGAGGCGTGGACGACGGCGAAGGAGAAACGTGTTCCTTGATGTGGAAACCTCGCAAATCCGATGAAGAAGAAGGGTTTGCCACGTTGGACGCTTACATAGCCAGGTGTGAACCCCTTGCAAAGAAGCTAGATTTACATCCTAACTCGCCGAACTTTGTTGATGCGATCGTCAAATTTTACAATGACTGCGACGGTGATGTGGATAAAGCATTTGCTTGCGCGGGAAAATTGACACGGAAGGCATTGAAAGAGCCCACCTTTTCCAAAGAAGAGATCAAAAGATTCGAGGCTGGCATTAAAAAGTATGGAAGCGAGCTCTACCCAACTTTTGCCGAAGTGAAGACCCAAACATGTGCGATGGTCGTCAGATACTACTACTTGTGGAAGAAGACGAAGCGTGGTCGCACGATATGGGGAAATTACCCAGGAAGAAAAAAGAAAGGAAAGGAGAAGGAAGCCGATATGAAAATCAAGCCGGAAGTCGACGACTACGCGGATTCTGAAGACGACTCATCCTACGAAAATGAGAAGATTATTGCCAAGAAGAAACTCTTCCGATGCAAGCATTGCAAGTCGTACCAGTCAAGTCATTGGTATAAAATCACGGGATTTGATGGAACCACGAAGTATGAGGAAGCGTCCGACGACATAGACCCCGAAACAGTCACAGCTCTTTGCTTCCGTTGTGCAAAATTGTGGAGGAGATATGCTGTCTACTGGGAAGACGCTACGGAAGTGGAGAGGAAGAATGCAAGAGGAATCGGAGGTTATAAAAGAAAAATTGAGTCCGAGTTAGTTGCTGATTCGGAGGCCATTCTCAAATATTCAGAGAAACTCGGAGGTGGTTTATCATACGAAACCTCAAAGCCTTCGTGCAGTGTTTTGGAGCAGTCGTACTCGAATGGTAGCGCTGCCCAGCCGCGGACGAAACCTCTCCCGAAGCCGAAGCCGGTGTCTAAACCCGCCATTCCCAAGGCTACCCCACCAAAGCAACCATCGAAAAAGGATTCCACTAAACCGGTGAGATTGACCTCAAGGCAGCTTTCACTTTCGACAAAACAAGAGGCGGAAGCAAAAGTTGAAGCGGAGAGCGCTAAGAGAAGGAAACTAGAAGTCGCCGTCAAGAAGGAAGCAGCTCCAGCGCAGGTGAAGAACGAGCCAAGCGTAAAGAAACGTGCAGCGAGTTCCAAACCTAGCGATAACAAGCGGAAGAAAAAGGCACCAACTGAAGAGAAAATCACACCGAAGCCCAAGGCGCCACCTCGAGTTGAAGAGAAACCCGAACCTAAGGCAGCGCCTTCTTCAGGGAGACGTCAAAGAAAGTCTCCAGACGGCACCACCATGGTCAGTACCATATTTAACCCCAACTATAGGAACAAGCTTCCCGACATTGTGACTCTACCAAAGCTCGACAAAAAGCACTTGGGCCATTTGTCCAGGGACGTTTTAGAATCGATAGTCGGCAATTACAAATTTCGCCAGTTGATCGACATGAAGCTGGTCATTCTGACGATTCAAATGCCCCAAAATGTCAAAATCGAACTTCCGTTCAATGTTCATGAGCGCAACTGCTGCGTCTGTTTCGAACATGATGAAAAAGAGGATTCATTGCAGGAGATGCTTATATGCTCCAACTGTGGAGTAAATGTTCATGCGTCCTGCGCTGGTCTTTCTATCTTGGGGAAACAGAAGCCTGTCAAGCAATGGCTATGCGACGCATGCACCAACGATATGTTTCCCAACTATAGTACCCAATATTCGTGCTGTTTGTGCATGGCAAAGGACTGCAATGAGGGGTTGGCCATTTTAGGTGCCTCGCTGGCGAAGCCTGACTACTTGGTCCCAATCTTTGAGACGGGTCGGTGGTGCCATTTGACTTGTGCGTTTTACGCTTGCAAGGATATTGCATTCCGCAGTGTTCCCGTGCCGTCTTTCATATCGAAAGATGTCTTGAATGCTACAAACGTTCGAAGTATTGGCTGTGTTGTCGAAAGTGTGTCTCGCATTTTCGTGAAGAACTACACCTCACAATGTGGAATATGCAAATCCTGTAACGGAGCACTCATTGAGTGTGACGCTTGTGGTGAAAACAGTGATAAGTTCCATGTAACTTGTGCTCAAGACACGCCCAACTTCAAGTTAGGGTTCAAAATCGTGACGCAGAAAGTTTCCAAAGCTAACACTAACACTTACGTGGATGAATCTTTCGGTAAATTGGAGCCAATTTTATTGTGTCCTAAACACGACCAAAGAGGGCGCATAATGAGCATGCGGAAGTTGGGTAAACGGTCTCCCAATGGGGAATCGAAGCCATTGATAACGTTGTTCATCGAAGACTTAACCAGATCGACGAATCCCAAGTTCAACGGGCCGCAATTGAGGGCACACAACTACATAGAGGCCATCAAAAGGTTCATGGAAACAGAGAGCAAACTTGCAAACCGCGGTGTTGAAAAAGAGATCAAGGAGCTTCCCAAGTCGTGCAAGTTCTGCAGCATCACTTCTTCACCGAAGTGGTGGAAAATCGAGGATGGCTCGGGTGCAGCTCCCGACAAAGTGGTGAACGGTACGGCTAATGGAGGCACTCACGTCGAGAGCTACACGTGCCAGAACTGCCATTTGTTGGAGAGAGGGCCCGATTTTGTCCCAGAGAAGCCTGAAGGAGATGCATTCGCGGAAGAGCTACACGCGCCATTGAACGGCGAGCTCTTCGGAATTAAGAGTCCCGAGGATTGCATTTCAAGCGTCTACAAGTCCGCTATACGAAAGGAGTTGACATTGGAGCGACTGAAAATCACTCTTGGAGATCTCTTGACGTGAGCGGGTCACGTGCCATTATCACCAAATCTCACTGAAAACTTCCTGCAAAACATTACACCAGCAACCGCCCAACACACCATGTTGAAGCTCAGCGACAGAGACATGCCGGTCATCCCCGGGACAAAAATAGAAGGCGAGGAGCTTCGCGAATTGCGACTCATGTTGGCTGATTTGCTAAGAAGGAAAAACATCCTGTTTCCCGGCTCGCAACCGGTTTCGTTCGAACGCAATCACATTGAGGTCTTGAAGCGACGTGAATACTTTGTTTGCGAGAAGCTGGACGGTTTGCGTTGCTTGCTCTTTCTCATCAACGACTCGGTCAAGGGAGAAGGCGTGTTTCTAATAACAAGAGAGAACGAGTACTACTTTATCCCCAACATCCACTTCCCACTCATGGTCAACGAAGAGAAGGGCCGCACATATCACCACGGCACTCTACTTGATGGCGAGTTAGTGATGGAGACGAAAAACGTCCTGGAGCCGTTTCTCCGATACTGTATTTTTGATGCGCTTGTGATTAACGAGAAGGACATCACCAATAGACCGCTACCCAAGAGATTGGGCTACATCACGGAGAATGTGATGAAGCCTTTCGATGCTTTCAAGGCGAAGCACCCGGAGATTGTTAACGCGCCGGATTTCCCGTTCAAAGTGTCGTTCAAGATGATGAAACTGTCGTACCGAGCCGACGTCGTGCTATCCATGCAGGACCACCTCTTTCACGACTCAGACGGGCTCATCTTTACGTGTGCCGAGACTCCGTACGTGTTTGGCACGGATGCGACGTTACTCAAGTGGAAGCCCGCGCACGAAAACTCCATTGACTTCAAAATGGAGATGGAGTTCAAGCAATATCAGGATCCAGACATGGACCCACATGACCCTGACTCCACGTATCCGGACTACGACAGTGTCCCCGAGAAAATAAACTTGCATGTGTGGAAAGGAGGACGAGATTACCAGTACTTTGCGCAGATGGACATAGAAGAGGAGGATTGGGAGCAACTCAAAGAATTGGGCGAGCCACTTCAAGGGCGGATAGTCGAATGCCGAAAGAAGATGTCTCGGCCGCCGTTCTGGGAAATGCTTCGCTTCAGGAACGACAAAAGCAACGGAAATCACTTTTCAGTGGTGGAAAAAATTCTTCACAGCATCGAGGACGGAGTGACGGAGAAGGAGCTCACAGAAGCTTGTCTGCTCATTGAAAAAGCATGGAAGCAGCGCGAAGCTGAGAGAGCGCATCGTGCAACCAACCCTCACACAGCTCCCCAACGAAGGGAGAACCCGGGTAGGCGGGAGGAGGAGCCTCCACAAAAAAAGCGGAAATCACTGGAGGAGCAGATGCTCCAGGACATGATGCCGGACTACGAGGACGACAGCGACCTGGAATAGATAGTATTATATGTGCATTAGACCGTGACATGTAGCGATGCAAAGCTCGAGAACGAGTGACTGCTGAAAAGGCCGTAACAAGCTCGTGACAAGCCATTGACAAAGTAGAGAAGCGGCGAGCACCCACGAGTAGTTCCGAAATAAACTGTGCTGATCTCGAATAGAGGGCCGAGCTTGCTACGCCAATGTATAACCGTACCTCCAAACTGACCTCTTATATACATTAGTTCAAGACTTAGCGTTCAAGATTGATGTTGTTGCCAAACTTGCCGTACAAGTGGGCCTTCAACTTTGCTAGTTCCGAGTCGATGGCTTCGATCTCGTCGGTGGAAGCGTCGATCTTGGCGTCCAACAGCTCGTTTTCCTTCTCGATCATCTCCACAGCCGTGGCCACCGCGACAAACACAAAGGCATCGCCAATCTTGTATTGTATCTTTTCGTCCTCGTCCAAAAGCTCGATTTCTAGCGCAAGGTCGTCGACATATTCCTTCTCTGCTTTGTACTTTTCGAGTTCGTCAACCAACGAATCTTTCTTGTTGACGAAGGACGAAAACTGGTTGATTTTTTGCTGGTCCTCCCACAACACCTCTGTGGTGTTTTTCTGGCCCTGAGGAAGTAGCTCCATGGTGCCGAAGTAGAGAAACCTCGAGCTATGTAGCGTGGGTGTACGGGTCTACCTCCACCATCAGACAGAACCTATTCAGACCATCAATGCACATCAATGCAGAACTCTACAAAATCCTCACGTTGCGTCTCATTCTTGCACCATTCTCTATCTAGATACAATTGCTCCACCATATTGCTCTTCTAAATAAGGCCCTCTAGATAGCTAATCTAGACACCGCATTGCTCTATCTAGACACCATTTCGCTCTAACTAGACACAATGGCGCTTCTAGATAGCATGTGACCTTTCTAGATAGTATCTGATGCTCTTCTATTACCACATCGCCTATATAAATACAACACGGCTCTTCTAGATACCATATTGCTCTCCCGGATTATGGTTTTCCTAGATCCCATGGCTCTTCTGGATACCATGGCTCTTCTAGATCCCATGGCTCTCTAGATACCATGGCTCTTCTAGATGCTCTTCTAGATGCTCTTCTAGATGCTTTGTAGACGCTCCCTCGATCCGTGAGTCTAGATGCTAAAACCACGGAAGCTTGTTGTTGTTCTCCCACACCAAGTCGCCGCGGCGGAGGCGGGCGTCGTCGGCCGCGTTGTTGCACAAGATGGCGCTGCGCGACGAGTTCTCCAAGCCGTGCGTGCAGCCGTAGCGCGCGATCACCAGCTGCAACAACTCCGGCGACACCTCGGACTCCCACAAGACGATCTTGGTGAAGTTCTGCATCTGCGGCACGTCGTGGCGGGCCTCGAGGTACTCCTTCATCAACGCAAGGAGCCGCGCGGTGGTGGCGTCCGCGTCACTGTGCGGCGTGTTGACGAAGATCTTGATCACCGTGGCGTAGTTGCGCCACTGCTGGAGCTCGCGGTCGTAGTCGAACTCGTACTGCCACACCACAAAGCCCTCGAGCACGCCGTCGGCGACGAGCTTGATGCCGAAGTACGTGGGGTCCGTGTGGCAGAACTTGGCCACGAGCGACTCGTACAGCTCGGCTGCAAAATCAAACTGCTGCTTGGTCCCGAACAACTTCACGCCAAAGTACTTCACGCGCAAGTGGAACCAGTCCACGTAGTCGGCCGTGGGGTCCACCGAGAGCCGCGGCACGCCGTCCGCGGCCACCTTGGCCCGCATCTCGCGCTCAAAATGGGCGTTGTACTCGCGGAACAAGTCGCCAAACTCGTGGTAGCGCACCAACTCCACGCCAGCACGCGGCGCAAACGCCTTGCCGGAGGCCGCGAGCGGCAAGTTCAAGAGCGGCACGCCAAACAGCTTGAAGCCATTGCGCGTGTAGAACTCGCCCACCTCCAGGTAGAGAAAGATGAAGCCGCTCTCGCCCAAGAACCTGCTGCTGCGGGCGGTCGCGACCAACTTGTCGATCATGATGGTGGCCAACCCTCGGCCGCGGTTCCCCTCGTACGTGAACACGCCGCCCACACACCCGCTGAGGACATTGGTCTTGACCACCTTGTCGTCAGTCTTTTCGAGTTTCCACGCCTCTCGGATGAGAAGCTCGCACGAGCAGAGCGGCTCGGTGCCATCTTTGGCGCGCAACACGAAGATCACGAGCCGGTTGACGTCGGACGACGCGATCTTGGACAAGCTCAAGACGTGCTCACGCAACACGTAGTCTTCGGCCGAAAGAAGGTTCTTCCACGCGGCGGAGTTCTGGAGCCGGGTGAAGTTCTTGGTGGGGAGGTCCGACACTTGCTCGAGCACAAAGTCGGCAGGGTCCTCTTTAGTTCTGGTCATACTATTCTATTCTATTGGGTGGATATTGGATGGTGTGCTAGTATGCGATGAAGTGCGATCTTTTGTGATCGTGTGATTGTGAAGATGTGTGTCTGGCGATGAGCGAAGGCGCCTGGTATTAATGCTATCTATTAACGGTCTGGAGTGGGGTCTGAGGTGACTAATCGTGGAGCTCTAACGGCAGGAGAACACGGTGGAACGCTTAACCGCATGGCCGGATCAGGAAGTACGCGCGCCACCGCGATGCGCGCGGCGCGGCGCGTAATGCCCTGTTGGGAGCCGCAACTCACTTCACTACGGCTCTGATGAACGCCGTCCCTCGAGCGGAGACCACCCTACCGATGCACCGATCCGCCTGGAGACGCACGTGTACACGTGGTGCTTGCTACGCTAATGTCTTTGTATGTCATAGCATTCCTGATGCTTGTACGGGCAGCTCTTTGCAGCCACTTGCAGCCACCGACCGAGCAAGGCCGATCCAGAGGGAGTGAAGCACGCACTGTGGAGAGTTGCGCAGTGCTCACGGGAAGTAGGTGGTATGGCCTGGCACATCGAGTAAGGAGCTCATTAGGGCCCCACATCGTGTAGATGACTAGGGCAGACCTTCAGGAGGTAGGTGATTAGGACCGTCTTGCTCTCTTCTCCCTCTGGCTGCGCCAGAGGGGCTACTCATAGTCCTCGGCGTGGAGCTCGCGCATCTTCATCACCTCGTCGTACACGTTGGGCTCGCTGGTGTACAAGCGGAGCACAATGTCGTCCGCCGCCCACGCCTTGTGCTCGTAGTCGTCGATCTTGTTGGCCACGTCCACCAACTGCGCGTAGTACGCCAGGTTGGCCGCGATCAAGTCGTCCGAGAAGGCCGGGATCTTCAGGTTCTGGAGCAAGTAGTCGCCGCCGGTGTCCGCGAACGTGTTCAACACGAGGCTCACCACCAGCAAGAGCGCCTTCACCTGGCGCTCGTGCGCCTGCAGCAACTCGTTCAAGTTGACCGGCTGCTTCAGAAGCCGCTTGGCCACCGACCGCAAGTGGAACCGCACGGGGTCCACCTCGATGCTGTGGCACAACTCGAACAACCACCCGAGCTGCAACACCTCGTCGCGCGGCCACGGCACGAGCTTGGCGTACTTGAAGTCCGCCAAGATGTCCATCGCCTTGCGGATCAACGAGTACTTGGACGTGCCGCTCGGGTACCGGTCAAACACGTTGGCCACGAGCTCCGGCGGCGGCGGCGGGAAGTGCGCGAAGCGCGCCGCGAGCTCCGCGTCCACGTCCATGTTGGGCACCTCCAACCGGTGCAAGAGGCCCTTGATGTTGGCCCAGTGCACGAAGCTCTTGAGCGCCACGAGCACCTCGGGCAGGTCCAACGCCTCCTCGCCAAAGTACTCCTGCACGTACTCGCGCATGTACTGGCCCTCGAGCTTGGTGCCGACGTGGTGGTCGGTGTGGAGGAAGTTGAGCTTCAGGCAGTAGAGAAGGTTGTAGCCGCGCAGCAAGTGCTCGGGCGTGACTTGCGCCGCAAAGGCTAGCGCGGCCGCGCGCTCGCGCTCGTCCACGCTGAACTTCAGCACCTTGTAGTTGATCACGGACGAGTTCTCCTCCTCGTACCAGTGGTTGCGCTCCAACTCGCGCGCCACGCCCACAATCATGAGGCACACGTCGCGGTACTTGGTGAGGATGTCGTCGGCGATGGTGGTGAGGATGTGGTAGGCCAGCACGGCCGAGAGCTGCTGCGCAGGGTCCTCGGGGTGCACAATGAGGTGCTTGTCCTCTTCTTGGATGCGCTGGAAGTTGTTGTTGACGAACTTGTACTTGCGGCCCTTCTTGGAGATCTCGACGGCCGAGAGCTGGTCGATGCGGGCGAGAATGGAGTCGGCCACGGCCACTAGGGCGTCGGAGGTGGAGACCATGAGTAGACGGTAGGTGCACCCGTACACCTAAACGCGGTGGTTGGTGTTTGTTGATGTGCGCGTGATCCGTGGCACGTGACAAGCACAGCCTCTCCGTTTAGCGCCCGGCAGCACCGCACGCACCGCGAAATCGTGACCGCCAAGTACGAAGTTCTCCTGCATACAGAGCCCTCGGAACTGCGCGGCGATATGGCCGAGCAATGAAGACGGCTGTCGGGCTCATGTGCCAACCTTAATGCAGAGTCATACCGAGCCTCTCAAGACCAAGCCAGACCAATAGGCACCGGCCAAAACCACCGGCCAATCACCTAGAAACAAACTGTAACACAAATGTGCGGCAACGTAGACTTCGCACTATCGTATGGGCTTCTCGACTACAACGTCTCTACAACACTTACGACATAGTCCGAACCGCGTAACATTACACCAAAGTAGATAGTAGAATTAAAGGCCGACACCTCTGGCGTCGTCTGGAGAGGCGCTGTCTCTGGAGGTCTCTGGGACTACTCCGCCGCCTTCTGCTTGTGCCTCAACAGCTTGATCTTGCGCCGGCGCGCGTTGATGAACCAGTTGCTCAACTGCTGCTGGTTCAACCCCGTGGTCAACATTAGCTGCGTCTTCTCAAACGAGTTGGGGTACGGGTGGTTCAAGTGGTTGCTCAACCACTTCAACAAAATGTACGTCGTCTCCTTGGGCAAGTTGTTTCTGGGCCGCGCGCGCGAGGGCTGCTCCAACGTCCTGGCCTCGGAGTGCGGCGACAGCGACCCCGACGCGGGCGACCGCGCGCGCGACATGGGCAGCTGCACCGACGGGCGCCGCGAGTTCATGGCCGCGAGCAGGCTGTTTTGGCTGACGGGCGCGGGCAACGGGCCCGACGCAGACCGCGGCGACACGCCAGGCATGCCGGGCCACGACGCCAGCACAAGCGGCACACCGGGGCCGTAGGGCTCGCTGCCGTACAAGCTGTATGCGGGCGTGTGGTATGGGGCAGAGGCCGCGGCGGCCGCGTGCGAGTAGCCGGGGCTTACGTACTGGTGCGGGTACACGGGCACCGCGTAGTGGGCAAAGGGATCCTTTCTGGTGAAGATGTCCGAAATAGGGGGTAACGTGACCTTGTTATCCATGCTCGGTTAGGGGATTGGGTTATGATAGGGGATGGGGTGTGGAAGATGTGGAGAAATGCGTGGGAGATGCGGGCGATACATGGGCGCGGGCGCCGCATATATATAACCCTGGCGGAAACAGCAACGCAAAAGGTTCCGAACTAGTGGCGTAAATTTCTTGGTAGCGTTAGTAGGCCGATCAAACACTCCCAGCGACCCGCATGCACGCGGGCCTGTGTGCAGTTTGACGTATTTCGACATAACCAGATCACCAACGGCGGCCGGCGCGAGCGCCCAAGGCACCGCGAGGCGGGGCCCCGGGCGTGGGTGCAGCCGCCGCGAGTGTGTAGCGTTGAAACGGCCCTGTGGGCGGCGATGGGCGGCGAAATCACCCTTGCTGTCAAGATGTCAAAACGTCAGATGTCAGGGCGCCAAGAAAATTCTTGGCGAACCTGCAAGGAATTTTCTTGACCCTCGGAACTCGTGTGCCAAGCGGGCGCCACGATTTCGCTCGCCGCCGCTCGGGCGACCCGCCTCTCGACGCCAGCACGGGCACCGTGGCCCTCCGGCGGTCGAGGCCGCCGTTGGCCGTAGGCGGCCACGTGACGGGCGTAGTCAAGTTATAGTCCAATGCGCGGGCACATGATCTTGACAGGCGTTTAATCGGGCGCTCTGTGCACACCCGGAATCTTCCCATTGCAGATGACACCGAAAGAGGAAACGCCCCAGACTTGAGCCGCTGTCTGGTCCGGCGTGCCGGCCGGCGCCACGGACCAGTCACGCTGCCGCTCACAAGTGTGCGCACTCTGCGGCTGACACCGCCAGCACCTGGTGGCACCTGGTGGCACCTGGTGGGGGCCTTGCGTGCAGGCGCCATTGTGGGCGCCATTGTTCGTAAAGCCCACGATGGGAAGGCGCTGCGGATCTGTGTTGACAGACGGGGCACAGTAACTCCGAAGCTATGGCCGCAAAGTTGGCCGGCCGATGCGTAAGCTTGGCTGCATGGCTGCCAAGGAATTCGCACCAGCCTTCAGCCTCTTTTATTTTTTCTCGTTGCGGTGATAATAGCGCTTCACAGAGCGTGCACAGAGCGTGACATCGTAATCGAGTACTGACTTGGCGTACAGCCTCGTTCGTGCTTTGGCGCCAAGACGTGACAACGCATACGTTCCGGCCATTCCGAGTCCAGTCATTCCAAGTCCAGCCATTCGAACGTTCCAGCTCGCATACTAGAATGCGACGTCTCGGGGTTTGGCTGGACTCGCGATGTATGCAGGACGACGGTCCGATTGTCCTCTCCCACCGAAATCACCGACTAGCTGTCTGGTAGATAGCTTGTCGCACTGATTGTACGTTGGCAACTGAGTGCAGCTGCGTGTAGCAAATGCGTGTGCAACTGTGCTTAGCTGCGTGTAGCTAACTCGTGTAGCTGTACGTCATAGATTGTCTGTTGCGAGGTTAGAGCTTGTCGTTCAAAAGCTTCTCGAACCGCTGCTTGTCGTACTTGATGTACTTGGACTTGTTCTTGGTGAAGTCACCCGCGCCGTACTTGTCGTACAACTTGTTGTACGCGTTGATGATCAACTTTTTGATCTCGCTCGCCAAGTACGTGCGCAAGTCCCGCTCCTGGATGTTGAACTTCTCGTAGTGGCGCAACGCCTCCTCGAACGACTCGTTGAAGTTCTTGAAGAGCTCCTTGATCTGCTCCTTCTCCTTGGCGCTGTGCTGCCCGCCGTTCATGGCGTGCGTGGTGGTGATCTGCGTCATGTCGCGGATGATGATGTACGACGCGTAGTTCCAGTCGTCCAAGAACAACTTGAGGAAGCGGTTCTTCAACCGCAGCAACCGCTCCATGCCCGTGGACCCGAGCTTGCGGTACAACGCCTCCAGCCGGTTGATGATGGTCTCGATCATCACCACGTTCTTCACCAACATGTAGCCCTGCGTCAGCTTGCGGAGACTGTTGTCGCCCGACTGCTCCTTCAAGTTGATTTCGATGTTCACCATGAGCTCGTCGATCAAGTCCAGCAAATACAGCGACACCAAGAACGCGTGGCCCTCGGCCTGCGCCTCGGCCCCCGGCACGACAGACGTGTACACGGTGATGAAGCGGAGCGGCGGCTTGACGTCGAGCCAGCTCCCGAGCTTCTTACCCTCGAAGAGCGTGGTGAAGGAGTCGAACTCCGTGAACTTGCGTATTTCCGAAATCACCTTCACCACCACCTCGGGGATGCTGTGCTCGTTGTACCGCTCCATTTGGCTCACAAGCGCGTCGATGTACTTGACCCAGTCTGTGAGCAAGCCCTGCGACCACGTGAGGAACCGCTGGTATTCTTGGTTCATCACCGGACACTCGTCAAACAGAAACCCGCACTCGCGGAACGACGCCTCCATCACTTGCATGTTTTCCAAGATCTCGAGAATGGCCAAGTCCTGCCCGTGCGTGCCCTTGGCCTCCAAGAAGCCCGAGTAGCCCGCCACAATGGTCGAGAACCGCGAGTCCATGTACGCGGCCACGGTGTTTCTGAGCACGGGCGACTCTGCCACACCGAGCTGGTCGCACACCGTTCTGAGGCCCTCGATGTTCTTCTTCATCTGCGCGGCAAACACAGACAAGCCCGTCGAGCCCTTTTCGTACGGCGCGTTGGACAGCCGTTTGGAGAGCGTGCACCCAGCCTCCAAAGGTGCCAACTTGCGCATGAGCTGCTGGCCAAAACTGCGCTCCATGGCGTCGTACGCGCTGCGGAGGTTGCCTTTCTGGGCAAAGTATTCGAGCACCACCGCGGCGTCCGCCTGGTTGGGCGTGGACCCAGCCTCCAAGTCCACCGCACCCAAAAGCCGCCCGAAGTACGTCACCACGTTCATCTCGGCCTTGTCGACCGTGTTGGCAAAGCCAACCACCACGCCGTCGAAATCGCGAATGTTTTTCTTCATTTCAGACACAAGCACCATCGCTTGTTCTAAGCTCGTAAGGAACTTGCGTATCCCAACGGTGTCGATCGGCGAGGTGAGCGTCCGCTGCAAGCCAGCGGCCTTCAGCGAGTACGCAGAGACATTTTGGAGAAGCAGCAATCCCTCGTCCACGGTTTGCTTGCGTTCTGTGAGCGCGTTGATGTCGGCAAACACCGGTTTGATGCTTCGAGACGCAGTAACCGTCTTGGACGAAATCGTGCGCAACGACGTTGTGATTGTAGCAAAGAGCTCTTGTGATTTCTGGAGATTTTGCGAAAGAACGGCCACGTCCGCCTCGTCAACGTCCACACTTAGCATGGTCGAGTTGTAGTAGTGAGGTTGATGTAGTGTGCAGGCTGACATCACCGTTCCGTCCATAGCTCTGAAGGTAGAAGTGTGGCAGGTGCCTTGTTCCACATTGTTCCGTGAACAAGATGTAGATCACCGTCTGTTGTGGCGATAGTAACAATCTGGGCGTCTCAGTCCAGTGCTAAAGCATCACGTTTGTTCAGCTGCTGCGAAAGTTAGCTCAAAGAGTCACCCAAGGGTAGTAATTGCCTCGCGAAACCAAGAATAAAGGCGGTAACCGGAAATCACATTCGGTTACCAAGTAGTATATTCGGTTACCGAACTTGAATCGAAACAGGCATTTCTCTGCGGTGTTTGGGTGCAACTCTGGTTGCGAAAGATCGGATCACTTGGGTGCAAAATTCGAGATGCAACTCCACCAGTTGATTCGACTGCCTTTCTAGAGTCTTTATAAAGCCTTCTAAAGGAACTCATTCGAGAATCAATCGGCGTTGCATCAGTTACGGAGGCCCCACCGCCCCACTTTGTCAGGAGGTACGGGTGTCATGACTATACTCTGCTCGCGATGACTCCATCGCCTACAATGGCCCAAGAAGCTTCTGCCCTTCACGATTCCGAAGATGATCTTAGAGATTTTGTGGCAAAGCTAGAACATGCTTCCACGTTGCCACGAAAGTGTTCGCTGGAGGCCGCGGCAAGAAAGTCGGTCAACACTGTTACAACTGCAACTGGTCCTCTCGAGATCTCCAATTGGAAGTTCGACGAGTTCGACTACTCGCGGCGACCTGAAAAAATGGCCACGCACGCACGTGGACTCTTCACGGTGGGGAACAAAATCGTCGCTCGTGGCTACAACAAGTTCTTCAACTTGGGAGATCCGGCCAACAAAGAAGACCAGCTTCGCAACGAAACACAGGGTCCGTACAATGTCTCTGTCAAAGAAAACGGGTGCATCATTTTCCTTTCGGGGCTAGAAGACGGAACTCTACTTGTCTGCTCGAAGAATGCCACTGGAGACCGCATAGAAGGCAAGCTGGTTCACTATCAGCAAGGAAGAACGGAGATTGAGAAACAGCTTTCCGGTTTGGGCACCACGCCTGAGGCGCTAGCGAAAGTGTTGCATGCCATGGACGTCACAGCCGTGGCAGAGTTGTGCGATGACGAGTTCCAGGAGCACATTCTCGAGTACCCCCGCGAGCTCGCGGGACTCTATTTGCATGGGCTCAATTACAACACAATTGAGTTCAACACAAAGCCAATGGACGAAGTCAACCGGTTTGCCTCGCAATGGGGCTTCAAGGAGGTCAAACACCTAAAGTTCAACACCTTTGACGAGACATTGAAGTTTCTCAATGAAGCTGGTGAAACGGGCTCCTATGACAACAGAGAGGTGGAGGGGTTTGTTGTGCGCTGCATGAAGAAGGATACAGTCTTTTTCTTCAAGTTCAAGTTTGAACAGCCGTACTTCCTCTACAGGCAGCTTCGCGAGGCCACAAACGCCCTATTCAACCCCGACGTCGAGCGCAAGATGGAGAAAGAGAAGCTCACCGAAGACGAAATGGAAGATGCGCGTACCAAGCGAGTGTCCCAGGTGATCAGGCGGTACCCCGAGTACCAAAGAATCACCCTTCACTACTTGTTGTTTGTGCGAGAACTCTTTGCACAGCACCCAGAGAAGAAGGAGCAATTTTTGAATGACGTTGGCGTGATCAAGGTGCGGAAAATGTTTCTAAAAAAACTCGGTTTCGAGGCCAGCGAATGGCGTGCTGCCTTGCTGATGGAGGACGACGCAAAGCTATCAGACCAGCTCGCAGCGTTGGTTCCACAAGGCGTCCCCAGGTACTTCATCATCACCATTGCACCCATTGGGTGTGGAAAAACAACCACCTGCAACATTTTGAACCACCTCTTTCCAGACTGGGTGCACGTACAGAATGACGATAGCACCGCTACAACGTTCATCAACAAGGGACTCGAGGCGCTTAACAAGCACCAGGTTGTCTTCATGGACCGCACAAACCTCCGAGCGGCCAACCGGCTACAGTTGTTCGAGGCTCTAGAGATGTTGAGGTGGAAGCACCTAGATGCTAACATAGACGTGCGCTACATCGGGCTCAACTTCCTGAAGTCCGAGATCTCGGACGAGGCTAAGACCCGCTTGGAAGAACGTGTTCTAGCCCGCGGCGACAACCACCAGTCGATCCATGCCGAGACCCAGCCCAAGGGCTCGCTCGAGCACGTGAGAAACTTTGTGAGAATGTACGAGAGTCCGAAAATGGCCAACGGCGAAGAGCTTCCTCCAGTGGTGGAGGGAAGCGCGCTTGCCGGAAGTGACAAGCAGTTCTCCCTTCTCGTGAACGTGGACGCCGACGAAGAAGATTCCTCGCTTAAGAATGCGAAGTTTCTCTTGCAGGCGCTTGCCGACCGGTACCCAGATATTGAAACGCGCACCATACCAGAACTGGAGTGGGACGCAGCGTTCGACATGGCCAAGAAGTATCAACCAAAAAACCGCAAGGTGGTTTCCAGCTCGGGCAAAAAGGCAGTTTACTTCGGCATAAATATAGACCCGCAATTGGTCTGGCCCGTGTTGGAGGCAGCACTAAAAGATGACCCGACATGGGAGAGTCTTCAGGCAAGTAACCGTGTTCAGGAACACTTCCACATCACGCTAGCCCATACCAACTTTAAGGCTCGCGGTGACTCACAAGCAGAGATCGCCAGAAAGGAGAAAACGTGGCAGGAGTTGTCGAGGGCTTTCCAGGTTAAGGTTACAGGTAAAACTGCGACGCAGCAGGAGAGGAGAGCCGTGGAGATATACGGTGACATCCAAGTGGAATCGATTCTTGTTGTGGAGAAAAGATTGATCGCCGTCGGCGTCAAGTTGAACCAGTGCTACGAGAAGGCCGGTGGAGAGTTCAAAAAAATCAGAGCGTTGTCCACCACTAACAACCACCTTCATGTCACAATTGGAACGGCAGGGAAGGAAATTGCACCTCGCATGTCCAACAAGTACCTTCTGGACTTCTACAGCGCTTACCCCGACGCAAAAGAAGGAAGTCTCGTGATCACCGAGGGCACGGAGGAAGTCAAGATCCTGGTGTTCAAGGCAGAGGCCATCTTCACGAAGCAGCGTGGTTTCATCCAGTTTTAGGCAATGCATATAGTCGATCTCATCAACGCGATCTGCTACCGATAATGAACCTCCTTCTAGCCCCCATATCCGTAGTGGGATGTGGCAAGTCCACGATATTCAGGACGCTAAGCATTCTTTTTCCCACCTTCCAGCAAGTTGAGAACGACAGCTGCAACGGTGCGAAGCACTTTTACGCGCAGATCGAACAGGCATCAAAGACAAAGTGGGCCGTGTTGGTAGACAAGAACAACCACCTCCGTAAACACCGCAGTGAATTGATCCGGCGCTTCAAAAAGCCCGGCGTGGTAACGGTGGCACTTCTATTTGTGCCCATAGGAATGTCAAAAGAAGAGCTCTTCGCTTTGGCCATGGAGAGGATCCGCCAAAGAGGAGATAATCACAAGACTGTGAAGAGCAGCTCCAACTACAGGCAGTCCAGAATGGTACTCAACCGCTTTCTCAAGGAGTACGAGCCGTATGACGAGAGTGATGAGCATGAAGGCACGTTTGACTACATCCTCCCGTTGGAGCTAGGGCCCGAGTCGTCATTGGCCAACGTCAAAAGAATAATTGCCTTTGCAGACGAAGTTTCTCATGGGGCTCTCACTGCGCAGGGCTTGCCTCTGGATGAAATGGTAGAGAGGGCTTATCTTCAATCTCTCAATTACAAGGTCGTTCAGGACAAGACCCAGACGTCCGGCAGATCAAGGCGACCAGCACGTAAAGCGGACAAGTCTCACGTGAACAGGCCCGGAACGAGGCTCGGAACAAAGGACAATGCCGCTCGTGAGAGACCAGTCATCATCTCTGATACTACTAGTGCCCAAGAAAGCGCCCGAGAGCACTGGAAGAACTTCAAAGCTCAGTAAGGCGCCCATTGGTTCCTACTCTTTTAAGTTGGAGAAAATTGTGGTCATCGAAATGTTTTGCGCTTCGCAAGACCCTGTTTCCCCGGATTTGCAAGCCGGCATCTTTCCGAGCCCGAGGCCCATACGACGGGTGTGCACACAGTGCAGCTGTCACCCGAGACGTGACGATCGATGCAACCGCAAGAGCCGGCAAATCACACAAGTAGATAAGTGAAAAAGGGAATTTCGGTGGTTCTTCCTCGGCTGCGAAAGGAAGCTTTGTTTGACTCATCGGTTTCACAGCCGGATGTCATATAACAGTATCGCGGATTGGCCCCAACAAAAAAAATTTCTGTGCGCCTAACGCTTTTCATTGAGTACTCGGTTTGAGCCAATTCGTGGTTCGACAGTGCACTAAGCGGACCCGTTCACTCATTATACATGGTCAAAGCCAGAATCGTTGAGAACATCGATTTCGGCAAAGTGCCCGCGGGCACCATCAAAATCGACTGCTCGGGTGCATACATTGCTAACGACCATTTGATAAGGGGAAGCATCTCACCTCCGAGCCTGTCGTCGTCTCCCTCTCCCGTGTCGACCGACTTCTCGTCGGAGTCGGAGGACGACGAAGAAGTGTTGCCTCTAGATAATCCGTCTCCAGACTCCAAGAACGCAAACATCACGCTTCCCAAGCACAACTCGGAGGTTGTTCACATCTCGCTCGACATTGGCGGCACGCTCACCAAGTTGGTGTACTTCACGGCCTCCACTTCTGCTGGCACGAAGTCGGGCGGCAAGCTCCACTTTCGAGATTTCCAAACCGGCAACTTCGAGACGGACGTGCTCCGATTTGTCATCCACCTCATCCGAAAAAGCATCACGAAAAAGCACTACCCCCCAATCACCTACATCATGGCCACGGGCGGCGGCGCGCACAAGTTTTCCAAACTAATGATCCAAACGTTCAAGAAGCACAAGTTGCCCATGCAGATTGTCAAGAAGGACGAAATGGAGTGTCTCATCAAGGGCCTCGACTGGCTCATCACCAAGATCCCCAACGAGATCTTCACCTACGACTTGACGGACGACAACATCCGCTTCATCTCCAGCCCGTGCTCCGACGAAGAGGTGTACCCCTATTTGCTCGTGAACATTGGCTCGGGTGTGTCGATGATCAAAGTCACCGGGCCCGGGCCCGATGGGTTCGAGCGTATCGGTGGCTCGTCTTTGGGAGGAGGCACGCTCTGGGGTTTGCTTTCGCTCCTCACCGACGCCAAGGACTACAACGAGATGTTGGAGATGGCGCTGCGTGGAGACAACGAGAACATCGACTTGCTCGTGGGCGACATCTACGGCGCCAGCTACAACAAGATCGGCTTGAAGTCCAACCACATTGCGTCGTCGTTTGCCAAGGTGTTCAAGAAGCTTCGGTTTTCGCTGGGCAAAACGCTCTCGACGTCCGAGAAGTTGGCCCAGTTCAAGCAGGAGGACATTGCGCGCTCGCTCCTATACCTGGTGTCCAACAACATCGGGCAGATTGCGTATCTCCAGGCGCTTCGGTTTGGGTTGAAGCGCATCTACTTTGGAGGCAGCTACATCTCGGGCCACATGCAGACGATCCACACGCTTAGTTACGCGCTGAACTTCTGGTCCAAGGGCGAGATGCAGTCGTACTTCCTCCGACACGAGGGCTACTTGGGCAGTGTGGGTGCGTTCATGATGGGGCCCGACGGGGAGAAGATGAATGGCGTGGCCCAGGCAAATTGAGGGTTACAGGATAACCGGGGTTGCAAATTCACTTCGTGCGGTGCCGCCGCATTATTTATTATAATCTACATTCATCATAGCGCATCGTACTCATCATAGCAGCGGTCAGAGCGGTCATAGCAGCACAATTCATAATAGCAGTAGAGAGTCGTCATAGCAGCAGGCATTCGTGATAGCAGTAGGATTCATCGTAACAACATAACTTTATGGTAGGCGAAAATTCATCATCGACAGCCACTAAAAGTTTGGGTACCTCGGCATGTGCTGGTTTGTGAATTGTGGGGTAGAAACTTTTCCATCGCGAAAATTACCGTTCAGGTGCAATTGCAAATAACCGTGCCTTGAGCTCTACCGTAACAAGAAAAAACCTACAGAGGCACCTGACTGCTATAACGTCCTTTCCTCAATATCCTCTCTTCTGAAATGCCTCTCTCTTTCTATAGACTCTGGCTTTATGGTGACCATGGTCATCTACAGTACTGGATCTAGGACAAAGTGACCTATTTGATCACCCACTGCGGAAACGTGAATGTATCGTATTAGTGACACGAGCCACAGTGGCCTCACCGCAACGTTTGTAAGGCCACTGGCTAATTGTAAGGCCACTGCTAATTGTAAGGCCACTGCTAGTAGGCGGCAGTTAACTGTGGGCGGTGCAACGTTGCAGTCGCACTCGCAATCCTCCCGACAACAACTTCATCTTGTCTCCGTTACCCGCTCTCGGCACAAGTATATCAGCCCGTTGTCTGCTAACCTTTGTTGACGATGGACACCGTCCACACAACCGACCCACGCCTCGACCACCCGCCGCTTCCCCTCAACTCCTACTACTTCAAGCCCTACGCCTCCGCCCCGTTACACTTCTCCTCGGAGTGGGAAGAAAACACCGCAAACAGCCCCGCAAACAAGCCGCCACACGTGCTGCTGCTGCTAGAGTATCCCCAGACACCCGACTCGCCGTCCAAATCCAAAATGGCCACGTCCACGCAAGTTGTGCTCGAAACGCCGTCCAAGAAGCCCACCCGTGCGGCCCCCATCCACTTGGTGACCCCTGCGCACTCAGGCGCATCGCCAGCCACCAGATTCGTCGGCAAGGCCGACCTGGCCGCGCCCACGCCGCCGCCGGTGCGCAGATCGGAGAAAAACGTCCACCCGATGGATGTGCTTTGGGCCATGATCAACGACATCACGGGCAAAGATAAGTTGGCCAAGTTTGGCCAGTACCTGTTGCGGCTCTTGTTGCACCACGCCAAGCTCTCGCAGGAGTACTTGTCCGACGACAAGCTCAACATCCGCCTCATCAGCAAGACGTACAGCAGCACCGACAAGGTGCTCGACTTGGTGGTCAACTTCACCAAGAACCCGCGCCAGTTCGCGCGCGTGCTCGGCATCTTGGTGTGCCTGGTGTTTCAGCTGCGGTTGGCGGCGGTTGTGCCCGCGTTGGCGCTCTACCGCCAGCTCTTGCGCTTCGGCAAGACGCCGTTCCGCGTGCGCAGCATCTACAACAAGCTCCGCAAGCACATGTACCTCGACGCGGGCAAGATCTGGCGCATCGACGACCTGTTCTTCTCCAACTCCACGCTCGGCGAGTGCATCTCGCTCTACTACTCCATCAACGACGAGAGCTTGTTGCTCTACAAGCTCAAGTTCCTCACCAACGCCACATGGCGCCGCATCGCCGGCCGCCACGAGTCCTACGCATGGTACTGCGACTCGTGGTTTGCGCTCTACAACGCCTACAACAACTTGCAGCGCCTCTCGCACCAGGAGATGGACATGCGCATCCAGATCCAAGTGAAGAAGCGTGCCCGCACGCTCTCGCGCCAGTTGCTTGGCGGAAACGCGCTCGTGTCCACCACGCCGTTGGCCGAGGACGACTCGCACGACGTTCAGATGCTCAAGGACATCCGCTTCAAGATGACCAATGCGCGCTTGGACATCTACAAGACGCTCTCGGACATTATATTCAACTCGTACACCGTGTTCAACGCGCGGCTCCACTTTGCGACCATCCAGATTTGGATGGGCATCAGCGCTTCGTTCTTGAGCTCGGTCAAGTTGTACCGCGAGAAGAAGCGCGCGATGATCAGCACATGATCTTACCATTCAGACGGTGATCACCATTCAGGCGGTGATCATACCATTCAGACGGTTCATACAGAACGGCTGCACAATGTTCATTTCTATAATGGCCTGCCTTTGGCCAATTTGGCGATCGTGGAGGGTTGGTCTGGACGAGCTCTAATCTATAGATGTATGACGGACCGTCATGTGCGCATCACCTCCTCCAAACTAATGTTCCCCGGCACCTCGGCGGCCGACTTCCAGAACTTCAGCAAGTGGCGTGCGCCCGAGTCGCACGCAATCACCACGATGCGCTGCCCCGGCCCGTACTTCTGGGCCATGCGCACGGCCGCCACGCAGTTGATGGCGGCAGACAGGCCCCAGAAGAGACCGTCGTTGACGCACAAGAACTTGGCCATCTTGCACGCCTGGGCGTCCAGCACGCGCACCGCCTCGTCAATGTTGTCCTCGCCCTGCTGGAAGTTCCACGTGAGGCGGTTGAGCCCGACGCCCTCCACCATGGTGTCCACCTGGTGGCGGCGGCGCTTGCCCTCCTGCTCGACGGTGTCGTACATGACGCCGAAGTTGACTCTGTTGGCCAAGCCCGAGCCCTGCGGGTCCGCGAGCACGACCCTAATGCCGGCGTCCTGCTGCTTCAAGTACTTGGACACCCCCGAGATGGTGCCGCCGGTGCCCGACCCCGTGAGGAATATATCTATGCTATGCTCCATCTGCGTCCAGATTTCTGGGCCCGTAGTGTTGTAGTGCACGCGCCAGTTGAAGTCGTTTTCGAACTGGTCGGCGAATATGGCGCGGCGCCCGCTACCCGCGTTGACGCTGTTGGCGCCGCTTCGTGCTGCGTTGGTGTACTGGTTGGGGTCCACGATGGGAGCGGGCTTGACCGGCTCGAGCTCGGCGCCCAACGACTTCAAAAGCTGGAGTTTTTCGGGTGAGGTGTCGTCCGGGAGGCAGATGTGCGCGGTGTAGCCCAACGCGTTGGCCAACACCGTGAACGAGATGCCCGTGGAGCCCGATGTGCCCTCGTAGATGACGTCACCGCTGTGCGGCCTGAGGTTGCCGAGTTTTTCGTTTTCCCGGATGATGGCGAGCGCCACACGGTCCTTGGACGAGCCGGCCGGGTTCATGAGCTCCAACTTGGCGTAGATCTTGCACCCCGTGAGTCTGGAGAGCGACTCGATCTCGATCATCGGGGTGTTGCCGATGAGCGACGCCACGCCGCGGGTTTTTGGCCGAAGGAGGCTAGCCGGGGCACGTGTCGGCTGGAGAAGCGTCCAGAGTGTGTATGCAAGTGCAACTGCTGAGGCACCGGCCGCCCAGTCTCTCCAGGCCATGATGATGTTGCAGAGTATGCAGGAGATCAGCACTAAGCGAAGACGGTTATGAAGTGGGGAACGCACTAGCCAGACCGAAGCAGCCAGTCATTGCAACAGGCAACAAATGAGTAAGTAACAGATGAGAGTAAGTAATGAGTGTAAGCAGACGGAATGAAAGTATCAAACGCAATGAGAGACCAGGGGAACGGGAGACCAATGGAGAGGCGAAGTAAACGCAACTAACCCTGGACCAGAAGGTTAGCAGCTTTGAGCCACGGCCCGAGCCATCCGTGTTGTTAAGCCCGCGCGCCGGCTGGAACGGACCGATCCTCGCACGTAGACAGAACGACCACCACTAGATTACCACTAGACTACCAACGCAGCGACAACTCAGCACCAACACCAGCACCAACACCAGCACCAACACCAGCACCAACACCAGCACCAACACCAGCACCAACACTAACAACCAACACACAATGGACAATGGACAACTTGCGCCCATGACCGTTCCCTCTATCCCTACGGGGAACAATTCGTAGATCGGGGCAACTATCGGTATACATACGCGCACAATCCATAGTCCTATGAGGCGCTGGCAACAAATAAGCTTCTGGCTCCGCAGACGCTTCTTGGCCCGGCACATCTGCAGGCCATTTCCCGGGTTAGTCTGCTCGCCTGCCTATGCCAGCTTACCTAGTTGCCTAATTGCCTAGTCGCCTAGTGTCTGCGTTGTTTGCTTGTTGTGTTGTTGCCTGCGTTTGCGTTGTTGCTTCGCGTTTGTCAGCCTTCGTGTAATGTGGGGTGCGCTCAAAGGGCAGGAGCACGCGAACTAACGCACGCTCCATCGTCACAATGGCACGTTGGCCCGGCCAATCTGCCCAAAGGGGAGAATGGCTGGCTCCACTGATCCACGTAGCTGCCCCGTACAAGCGAGAGCGTGCCGAGCCGGGACATTCGGCTGCGCGATCAGCCGCCTCCCCCGCTTTGCTCGGCACACAGCAACATTCTCATCTCCCTGCACCCCTACACCATCACCAACTTTCACCTCCACCACCTCCACCCACCCCACTCAACTCCACATCTGCCGGCCACCACTTCCACCCCACCTATACCCACCTGCACGTCTGCACCTCCCGCTACAGCATTAGCCACCGCATTAGACGCCTAGCCTCCGCCCGCTGCGATGAAAAAAGAAGACGATAAGGCCGACAAACCCAAGGCGTACACCATCAAGTACAAGCGCCCCCGAGGCTCACGCGCGTGTACGGTGTGCCGCGCACGCAAGGTGCGCTGCGACGCCGAAATCCACATCCCGTGCACCAATTGCATCACGTTTGGATGCGATTGCGTTCTCCCCGAGACCAAGAAACGAGGCGAGAAGATCGCCCGGCGGCCCGCGGCCGAGCATTCGGGCGCCGATGCCACGCCGGCCGACGCGTACGCCGAGGAGCGGCCGCCCATGCCGCCGCCGCCGCCGCCGGCCGCCGCGCCGTCCATGTACGGCGACAGCACGCTGGGGGCCGAGCCCATCCACAACATCTCGCAGATCTCGGTGCCGCCGTCGCTCACGCTGACGTACAAGAACCGGCCGCTGATGCACAAGCGCGAGTTGTTGGCCAGCAACGCGCGCACGTCGCTCACGTTCGTGGGCAACCTGAGCATCCTGTTCATGGCGCAGAAGGTGGGCGAGAACCACCTCGAGTTGGCGCAGGACTTGTTCGAGGTGTCGGACCTGCTGCCGCTCGACCTGGTGGAGCTCGAGATCCTCAAGTTGCGCGGCGCGTTCCTCCTCCCGCCGCACGACTTGGCGCTCGACCTCATCGAGCTGTACTTCGAGCATGTGCACCCGCTCATGCCGGTGATCAACCGCACCGAGTTCATGGCCAAGTTCAACGACCCGCACGACCTGCCGTCGCTCATGCTCCTCCAGGCGGTGCTTCTCTGCGGGCTGCGCGTGCTGCGCAACCCGCAGCTCTTTGACTCCAAGGGCCTGAGCAACTTGGCGTCGTTGACGTTTTTCCGCCGCGCCAAGGCCTTGTACGAGACCAACTACGAGAGCGACCCGGTGTCGATCATCCAGGCCGTGTTGTTGATCGGCTCCTTCTGGGAAGGGCCCGAGGACGTCACCCGCAACTCGTACTACTGGACGCGCGTGGGCGTGAGCTTGGCCCAGGGCTTCGGCTTCCACCGTGACATCTCCGCGTCCACCTCCATCACCGTCACCGAGAAGCGTGTGTGGCGCCGCATCTGGTGGTGCCTCTTTGAGAAGGACCGCAACGTGGCCATCGCCTTCGGCCGGCCCCCGATGATCGACTTGGCCGACTGCGACGTGCCCATGCTCACCGTGGAGGACTTTGACGAAAACGAGCCCGGCACGGGCGAGGTGTCGCCCTACCCGGTCGACCAGACCCACGCGCTCTACTTCATCCATCTCGTGAAGCTTGCCGAGATCACAGGCATCATCATCAAGCACCAGTACACCGTCAAGGCCGAGCTGATGAAGCGCGTCAACAAGTTTTCCATCATCCAGCGCTGTGACATGTTGATGGGAATCTGGTTTGCGAATCTCCCCGAGGAGCTCCAGTTCTCGCTCTTCGACCCGGCCAAGCAGACCTTCTACGCGTGCCTCTTGAACGCACAGTACTACAACCGCCTCTACTTGGTGCACCGTGCCAACCTCTTGCGCATGGCCCGTTCGTCGTCCACCAACCCGAACAACTACAAGTATCCCTCGTGGGGTATCTCGTTCCAGGCTGCTCGCATGATCTCCATCATTTCGAAAATCCTCGTGGACAAGAACATGGTTCGCTATACCCCGGTCATGTTCGTGTACATCATCTTTAGCGCGGTCATCATGCTCATATACCATGTTGACTCCACGAACCCGGTGATTGCCTCTGCTGCAACAGACTCGCTATTCATCACTCGCGGCGTGCTCAAAGAGTTGAGCAAGTACTGGCCCATTGTGGACGTGCTTCTCAAATTGTTTGACAAGTATGCCAACAGCAAAATCAAGCGCGCTCAAATGATCGAAAGAGGCACAATCGTTGCAGAGATGCAAGAAAGAAAGAACAGCAGTCACTCAGACACCGGCGTGGGGCAGATGTTGAAGGCCAACTCGCCCACCCTGCCCGCGTCCGGGGTGTCTCCGTTCGGTGGAGCATACGACCAAGATGATGCTGCACCGGCCACTAAGGAGGACCCCAACATTGAGGAGCTCGTTAAACAGTACAAGAAAAAGATCGCCAATAGCGGCAACGAGGAACACGCGGAACCACTTGGAGCTTCCAAGAGCACGAACGAGGAAGCGAGCCCATCATCGCTGCATTCGTTTCCCGATATTTCTTTGGTTACGGAGAAGTTCCCGCCCAGCAACTATTTCGTGGAGAACTTCGAGCCCACGCAGTTGTTCCCCACTACGAACGGCAGCTACCCCGTCTCCAGAGTTGAGTCGCCAGTGAACGACCAGAGCAGCAATGTGGTGAAGAAGGAAAAGGACCAATTTGCAGACACGCCCACTCCGTACCAAGGCGCTCCCTTTGGCCAATTCTCGAACCTCGCCGGCAACGGCGACTTGTTCACTAATTTCATGGACAGCTCATTCATCAACATGAACCTCCAGTCGACTGTCGAGGATGATGGCTACTTGAACGATGACATCAACTCCTTGCTCGCGTTCCAGACGATGCCCAAGTGAGTGTGATCTTGCCGAGAATGTATTTATACCTATTGTACACTATTCGAGCCCTATGTAGCTAGAATGTCCGCTTGCCTTTCTTAGTTTTTGTTCGACTGAGTTTATCGAGCATCTCGTTACGCTGCAACTTCTGGCTGTAACCCACCATGTTTTGCACCACCGACTCATATATTTCCTGTTCGCTGCGAAGCTCGTTAATCCGACTCTGCCACACTGCGCTGAGCTGTAACAACTCATTGTAGTTGCCCCTCATTTGCTTCAATTTAGCGTCAAGCGAGTCTTCGGCCGAGCTTTTCAAGAACAACTCAGACGTGTTGTTCAAGTTGTCGTTTTCGATCCGAGATATCGTCTCTTGAGTTTTGGACATCATTTCCGCTCTGCTATCGGTGCCTATGTTGAGGTCCTCAAATTTCGGAATGGAAATATTCCTCCAGTCAATGTCCTCTTCGGAAATGGATCTTCTTCTATGATGCACCACAGGCGGAGCAAGCTTCATGTTTGCGTGGTCCAACTCGTCCAAATTGATCGGGACGCCGAGCTTTATCAACAAGCTGTGCCTTATCTTCAGTTTGGTCCAGTTGGGGGGATGAAGCCGGGGAGTTTTCAGTAGAGTGTGCAAATGCAGAGTGGCATTCTCACCAAGAAGAGGCTCGTCTGCACTAGGTGACTCTCTAACAACGTCAGGAATCACTGTTTTCATAAGCTGATCTAGCTTCTCGTCGAAAAGGTCCATGTTCTGGAACACTGACGACTCGAACATCGCACTGTGCTTCTCGTCCTCCATTGGCTCTTGATATTCGTCGAAAGAGGCTTCGTCGAAGGAACCAAAATCATCGTCATCTCCTTCCTCTTCCTCTTCTTTAACACTGGGCTGAACGTTCTCGCTCGTCTCTGAAGGCTGTTCAACGTTGTTCTCACCTTCGACATGAAATTCTTCTTTACCAGGCTCTTCCGAAATCAGCTCTTCTTCTTGACGCGCAGTAGAAGGCAGGTGATCATCGAAAACACCCTCTTGTGATCGCGTTTCGGTGTCCATGTTGGCTTCACTCATTTTCTGTGAGCACAAGAACCTAGCTTCTGGCCAAAGTGTGGGGTGCACGGATGTGACCAAATGTTGATCTTATCAACTACATAATCTTCATGACCAGCATTGTTTTATTTTCTGTGGGCAACCCTGGCCCGATGAACCGACATTCCACAGGACACTACGTGCTCAAGAACCTCGTGGAGGCTTTTGAGGCCAAGCAAATGTCCAAGAAAGGCAAGTACTCTGTGACCAACCTAGATAATGTCTACTTTGTCAAGTCCAACGCATATATGAACGAGTCAGGTTTGCTGCTTCAAGCATTCTTGAAGAACGAGCGCCTTGGCCCGTGTGTTATTGTAGTGCTTTATGACGATTTTGAACTACACATGCCGCGAGTTCGACTCCAACAGCTCAAGAAGAACGAGTCGCACAATGGCATCAAGTCCGTGGCACGTGCACTCGAGTCGCTGCATGCTGCATGCTTTAAATTGGGTGTAGGTATTGGCCCCAAGCCCCAGGGCGCCTCTAAGGACACCATGGCTGCGTGGGTTCTTGCAGACTTCCGGCCCGAAGAGAAAGCGGCTCTAGAAACGTCGATGGAATATGTGTATAAGTACACAGATGCTCTAATTTCGAGTGAAGGCGACGTGGGTGACTGCAACAAGCTCAATGCTCGGGTGACCAAGGCACTCCTGACCCCAGCCGAGTGATCACTCAATCCAATGAAGACTTGATTCTTCAAAAGATTGTGTTTCGCCGCTTGAATCTATCGGTGTCCGATGATGAGCCCTCGTCGTAGCTTGTTCTATCGAGCTCTGTTTCTTCGGTGGCCCCGTCAGAAGGCGCATCATCTTCCCCGTACAACTTGTCGAATGGAGACACGACAAGACGTCTTTGAACCTCGTCGTCGCTCGAGTCGGAAGTATACTGCATTTCCGCAGCGTCTAGAGCATCCTTCACCTCGCTGTCGGAAACGACCATAGGTGACGGCAGCTTTAACAGAATGGTGTCAGGGAAGTTCAGCGACTTTGTTGCCTCTCGTCCCCTTTCGATCGCCCTCTCGATACTGAGACGATGCTTCACAAAGAGCAAGCGAGGGAACATGCTGCGCTCACCCTTGCGTAAATATTCCTCCATCTGGGCCTCGTTGGGGTCCAGGAGAATGTAGAGAAAGTCCTTGAAATGGATTCTCGGCCAGATTGTAATAGACCCGGTGAATCTCTGCAAGAACACATTCAGCCAATCCTGTTCGGACCAACGCGGTAAGAGGTCGAGCAACTTGATGATCTGGAGCCATTTTTTGATCTCGAGCTTGAGAAGATGCTCGAGGGCGGTTGCAAAGAAGCCTCCGCGCAAGGATGCGTAGTTCTGCTTCCGTGTCTTTCGTCTTGGAATAGCGACAGGGCGGCCCACCGTGCCTTTAGGAGCATAGAAGAAGAGCGAGATGTGTGGGTTGACCTGCGACACGATGGAGAAGTTCACGTTGTAGTAGGTGTTGAGAGCTTCCACCGGAATGTCGGTGCGGAGCGACCCGTCCCTCCACCTGTTGCCCATACTGAACGGCGTCACCTCGCCAGTGCTGGGGTTTTTCATCATGAGCACCACCGGGTTCAAGATCCCTGGAACGGCCGAGGAGGCCAAAAGCGAGGACCAGATGATGCAGTTCGGGGACGTCACACTGTTGCAGAGGATAACCGGCGAGTGTGGCTCTGCTGGCACGGTGGAAATGTTGAGTTTTCGGCCCGTCATCTCAAATGCCTCTTGGAACGTGGTGGACCCTTTCGTGAAGTAATTGGATTTGCGGGCCCAAGCCACCGCGTCAAAGCGGGCGCCGGTCCGCCACCACCGAGGGATCCAGACGTACCACGGGTCCTCGCAAGCCGTGATCTTCTTCGCAAGCAGCGGCACCAAGAGCTTCTTCAACTCCTCGTTGGTGCGCGTGCACACGAGCGCTGCAATCACGCCTCCGCCCGAGGTGCCCGAGATGATCAGCGGAAGCAAGTCCTCGTCAAGAAGCGCCTTGGCGAGCCCAAAGTGCGTGTAGGCGAAGCACGCGCCTCCGCTGAGAGCCAACGCAGTCTTGCCGTAGTTCTTGGACACGACGCGGAAGAAGCGCCGCTTCTGGCGCAACGACACCTGGTCCTCGGGCGCCTTGGTCACCGCGTCGATGCACTTGACCACCTCCACGATGTACTGGTCCACCAACTTCTTGGTGCCGTAGTAGCGGTGCGAGTACAACTGTCTGTTCTCAATGCCGGCGAAGTTCTTCTTCAAGCAGCCCTGCAAGAACACCATGAGGTCGGCTATGTCCTTCTTCTTGTACAACACGCGGAGGCGCGCGATGGTCTTGTTGACGGTGTGGTAGTCGTAGTACGAGAACCGCGGGTTGTCGGACCACTTGTCGAGGCCGAGGTACTTGTCGAGCGCCACCGCGTTCTCCACCCACTCCGCGTACGTCTTGGACGCCCGCAACTTGTCTCGGAGCCGCTTGCGCTCGCCCCGCCATGTAAAGAGGTACTCCAGAAGAGCCACGTAGGTGCGCACCGCGGCGTACACGAGGCAGAGGAACAAGATCCAGAGCCCGACGAGGAGTAGCACGGGCCAGCGGAAGACGAAGTAGCTCGCCAGGCGGCGGAACTCGTTGCTGAGGCGCTCGGTGGTCGACACCGCAGCGTTTCGCTTGCGCTTGAGGCTGCTGTCGCCCACGGGGAACCAGTCGCTCTTGGACGTGATCTTGGTGGGCTTCTCGCGGGGCCCGGGGCTGTGTGGCGGCTCCACCCTTGACAACATGGCGGAGTTGCCCTCCAAGTTGCCGTTGCTGAGTGCCTGGGCGTCGTCCTTGGCTTCGTGCGCCTCTTCGGCGGCCTCAGCCTCCAAGCTGCGGGGCAGCGAGTATCCGGTGGAGTAGCTGGAGGACACGCAGTCGGAGTCGTCATGCTCGTCCCATATTAGCGCTTTGGCGAACTGGTGGATGTGATCTTCGGTGATGTAGTCGTTCTGCTCGTCAAAGAGCCGGGCCATGCTGTTTGTATGGGGATCTAGATGTGTGGGCGGAAGTGTTTGCTTCGGTTTGAGCAAGCGAAAGGTGTAGCTGGCGATATTCACCGTGACGATACGATGATGTCAGTTTGCAACGGTGCAGGAGATTGTGGAGATAGCATGTTGGGTGCACGAGATTTCGAGCAATACGAGACAATGCACATGTACTAACGCAGCTAAGAGTGCTAGCACATGTCTTGCAGGACGAGTCTAATTTCACAGGCGCCGTTTTATTATGAGCACTTGAGACGCGAATACGAACGCCAGTGCCAAAGATGTTGGGACAGTAGATACAGGTAGATACAGGCAGACAAAGGTGGTAGAGGCAGGCAGACACAGGTAGTAGAGGCAGACATAGGTAGGTATGAGGTTAGAAGTGGGTAGAAGTGGGTTGAAGTGGGTAGAGATGAAGATGTAGAAGGAGGTAGGCATAGAGTAGATTGTGGGAAGGTAGTGAGAGGAGGGGAGGGCAGATATAGGGAGTGTAGATAGTAGGCGAGAAGAAGCAACAGCCGCACATGAGTTCGCACCCAATTTATGCCGGCTCTATGATTTGTGCCGGCTCTCATTTGTGCCGGCTGATATGCCGGCTCTTCTTGACATTGAGGGCACCGTGTGCTCCATCTCGTTCGTCAAAGATGTGTTGTACCCCTACTTTCTTCAGGAGTACCCCGCGCTCTTGGCCAAAGCTTTTCCATTGAACGAGAGCGACCCAATTGGCAAGGTTCTACTTGGGTTTCCGACCGAGGTCACCGCTTCGTATGACTCGGTGGTGTCACATATCAACCATCTCGTGGCCAGCGACTTCAAGGACCCTGTTTTGAAGGCGTTCCAAGGCATTGTGTGGAAAATGGGCTACGACAGCGGAAAGTTGAAGGCTCCGCTCTACGCCGATGCCATTGACTTTGTCAAGACCCATTCGCCGGTGTACATCTACTCATCCGGCAGTGTCCCGGCACAGAAACTATTGTTTGCCCACGTGGACGTGGACGGCAGCCTGGCGGACTTGACGTCGTACATTCTGGGCTATTTTGACATCACCACGTCGGGGTACAAGCAGGACGCCCAGTCGTACGTGAACATCGCCAAGAGCATCGGGTGCGATCCGCTGGAGGTGGTGTTTTACTCGGACAACGCGAACGAGGTGCGTGCTGCGTTGGCGGCGGGCATGGCGAGCAAGGTTGTGGTGCGGCCCGGAAACGCTCCGCTCACGGACGAAGACAGACAGTTGGAGGCCATCACCGAGTTCTAGGCATGCTCTCACACCCGCACACCCGATACTCTCCACATCTAATCTCTAGATGACGCAACGTCAGAGGAACGTCACTGTAACCGAGAGTAGCTAGCGAAGTAATATAACGGTCACTTCAGGTGCCAATGGGATAGAGTGAGCGCTACACTGGTCAGTATGCTGCAATACAGTATGATACACCCGCTACGTGTCACGGAACAAGATGTCGGCTGCCACCTCCTCGTTCTTGTCGCACGCCATGTACACCTGGATGACCAAGTTGCGGTCGAACCCCAACTCGCAGAGGCGCCCGATGGCCGACTCGTCCTGCTCGGTCAACACCACGCGCACCACGTCCTGCTCGTCACCCTCGTCCATCTCAAAGTCAATTTCGTCGCCGAGGAACGTGCGCACGAACCCCTCGGGGTCCTGCTCGATCAACTGCGCCGCCTGCGGGTTCGTGGCCGCGATGCGCTCGAGCAACGGCTGGATCAACTCGGGATTGCTCTGGATCGCCGTGCGGAGCAACGCAAGCTGGTTCTCGTCGCCCGCGTCGCCGCCCACCTCGTGCTCGTCGCCTGCAACCGCCGCGGCCGCGTCAAACATGTTCTCGTGCGTCTCGCCCGCGCTCTCGACGTCAGCGGTGGCCGCGGGGGCCGCCGCAGGGGCCGCCGCAGCTTCCCCTTCCGGCTCGTCGTGCTCTGCTGCCGCCTCGGGCGCAGCAGGTGCCTGTAACGTCTCGGGAATGCCTGTGAGCAAGTACTCGACCGCTCTGTGCGGGTTGTTAAACGCCGCGCGCAACGCACGCTCTATCTGCGGACGCTCGTAGCCCATCTCCATCATGTTGAGGATGGCAGCCTCGCGCTCGGAGCCCAGGGCAAAGTCTGCGGACGAAGAAGGCTGCTCTGACGTGGAGGAGGCGCCAGGAGCGGCACGTGGAGCGGCGGCTTCGCTAGATTGGGCGGCCGGCGCGGGCTGGGCCACAGGAGCTGGCGCAGCGGCTTTTGGCGCCGGCGCAGGCAGCTTCTTCTTCGAGATCATGAAGATCACCGAGTCGCCGTCCTTGACCTTGAATTCATCCAACGTCTTGTCGTCCTGGAGGATTTTGCCGGAGTAGACAAACTTCAACTGGTCGGTGTCCACGTCCTTGGCGGCTGCAACTTTCTCCTTGGCCGAAAGAACCTGGGGTTAGTATTGGACTGAGGTAGATCCTTGGCCAACGACCCGAGAAGGGCCGCAACAGCCGCTGAATTGCGGGGCACGTACGGTGTCCGAGGGCTCGACCTCGATCTGGACCGTCTGTTTCTTCAAGTCTTTGAATGTCACTTGCATTGAAGAAGAAGAAGGTGTTGTGGTTGTGGCGAGGATTCTCCTGCAGACAACGCGCGGAGTCTGACGGTGCGAGCGAAGCAGTAGCAGTGAAGGCACATATGCCATTGAATATTAGGAGGAAATGATGGTGATTATGAAGGTGATGGAAATGACATTAATGAGGGAAATGGTTTGGAAATATTCTTCGACGGCGAGTCGCAAGGAGCAGATAATAGAACTGCGCTACACCAATAATGAATGAGAGAGCTGTGAAGAATTAACGTGACATGAAGCCAACGCGAGAGAAACGGACATCACGAGATCTGTAATATTTCGAATCAGAATGAGGATTTGCTTATGTGATGACATCGTGCAATTCTGCTAGATGGACTGTGCGAAGTTGCGAAGGCTGCAAAATACGTTCAGGACAAGCTGCGGGGCTCAGCACTCACAGTAACACGCTCAATTGGAGTGTACTGAACCTGATGAGTTGCAAGGCTACTGCTGTGAATGAAGCTGTCGTTCTTGGATTCATTTGGTCTTGGCTGCTTCAATTCAGAATTGCCTGACTTTCGAGTTGGTTGTCATTTTGAAGTCCATTCGAGAAGTTTAACATTTCGGGTGTTACTTTCGGGTGTCACTTTCGGGTATTACTTTCGTGGTAACATAGGTGCTTATCATTAGAGGTGCTTCGCTGTCGTATTGTGCACTTCCACTGCCGCGATAACCTGGCTCGTAAAGTTGGTACTGCAATACGATCCGATCTACGCATGAGACTCCAGACGCTTACTCTATCCCAAAAGATTCAACACTCATACTTTAACCCTGTGCATTTCGCTTCTCGCGGTTCCTTTCTTGCCAATTGTCAATACCATAGGGACCGGCATCGCATACTGCACATAGAGCGCCAAACATCAACATAGCGACGAGAAAAACAGTCACAATCACCTTGTGACCTTATCAGTCTTGTACCGGCATGACCCCAGATCAGACAGATCTGCAAGAGCACCACCTGGGCAACGAAGCGGAGCGGCCCGCTGAAAAGGTGGAGCACGAAGACTCCCATGACTTGGATCTAGAAAATGCAATTGGCAATGCGTTCAAACAATTTGCATTCCTAGAGCCCAAATCCAATTCGCAGCCACTGGCGGAGCATGCTGAAGGAGAGAACTTGGAAGCACTAGTCGGCAATGTTTTTCTGTCGTTGCAAGAGGCCGGCCCCATTGACGAGAACACGGAAGCTAGCCATGAACGCCATTATGATGAGACTAAGCCGGACGAGAACGTACAATACGAAGACAACAAACACTATGACGACAACGAACGCTATGAAGACAATGAACAGTACCAAGAAGCCGAGTTCAGAAACGAACACCCAGAAGTGGAGTTCAAAAACGAACACCAAGAAGAGTTCAAACACGAACCTGACCCAGACACCAGTCTCGATTTAGAGGCTGCAGTGAGTGGAGCTTTGCAGTCGCTTTCCGAACACCACGAAGGACATGCCTCAGAGCATCCTCTTCCGCCCACACATTACGAAGAGCGTACTGACCAAAACCATCCCAACCATGAAACTGAGGAAAGGGAGAACTATCCCACTGAGTCTGGGCAAAGGGACAACTATCCCAATGAAACCGAGCAAAGAGAGAACTATCCCGACCATGCAACCGAGCAAAGAGAAGATGAAATGGACCTTGAGGCTGCCATTGGGGATGCCTTCAAAAATCTCGGCAACATCGACAATCATGAACCGGTGCCTGATATGAGCACAACCAATGCCGAAGACAATAAGCTAGAGGACGCGATAGGAGAGGCTTTTAAGGCTATTACGAACGATCACGCGGAATCACTGGTTCAGCATGCAAGCGATTCAAGAAAAATTGACGATTCACTTCACACGGCAATTTCCACGTCGTTGGCCAGTTTCATCGAAGATCAGAACAGGGAAGCACCCAGAGCTAAAGAGGGAGAGCTCGTGTTGGATCTCGCTGGTATCGTACAGAATGTTGTCCAACGCATGGCAGAGACAAATGAAGCACCGCCCAGTTCATCAGATGCTTCTGCTTCGGACAGACATGGACACACAGAATACGAAGAGAAGCGCAAGGAGATACCCTCTTTGGATGACAGCGTTCTTGCTCACTTTCAGTTGCAGGCCAATAATGATAATCGTGGCGAGGGAAGTCCAAAGTCTGGGGTGCCTGCGATGGATAATGCAGCTCGAGATGAAACCAGACATCTACAATCGCACGGCGACGAGAGGGAACAGGACTTGGACAAGTTGCAGATGAACGAAATCCTTCAAAACGCCTTTAGCATGGCGATGCAAGACTCACTGGAGCTTCTTGCCGATATGGACGAAGGCGATGACGCCAAGCCCGCTGCTGGTCGAACCATGTCTACCGCTGCTGCCATAGCTGCATTATCTGTGAAGGATTACCTCAACAAGAGAGAGGGGCCATCTGAAAAAGAAGCAGACACGGAGTCGTCGAAGAAGCCGCTTTCCATTGCTGAGACATTGGCCTTACATCGGGCGTCAATGGCAAACGCACCCCGCAGAGACTACTCCGCTATTCAAACGTTGGAGGACTCCATGAAGCAGGATAGTCTGAATGCTTCGAACGTGCATCCTCAGCTATCAAATATTCTCTCTTCGTTGTCGCAGCATATCCAATCAGGCAATCAGTCCCAAAATTTGATGCTGGTCATCAGACAAATGACGAATGCGTTGATGCTTAACAAGACCTCGCCAGTTCGTGTCAGCTCAACGGTTGAAAGTCTTTTGAAGGAAGTCAATGACGATCCGGAAAACAAAGACTTCTTCCTCACCAGTTTGCGCAAAGCAAAAAGCTTCATCTCTGCTAGTGTAACAAGCGAGCTTCAGATCAGTTCGCTGGCAGTCATCGATACTGTTCTAGGTTTATTTTCGAAGGATCGCGATGACATCATCGACCCGTCCATAGCGGATCAAGGATTGGACGGAACTCCAGCGGCCCCAGAAGTGAGTGACTGTTTCGGACATGCTTTTTCAATTTTGTCTGAGTTCAGCAACTCTCGTTCCAAGAGTGCGGTTCCCGAGGTGAAGCCGGAATTGGACTCGTCGGAGCATAAGGAGAAAGTGCGTGTTGGGAACCGCGAGAGGAAGAAGAGGTGGAGAGAGGAAAACGCAGAAAGAAATAAGGACAATGATCTTCGTTCTAGAGTCATCAAACGGGCAAATCTCAAATATGGAGAAAGCTCGAGCGACGAAAAGGCAGCTTGGATAGAAGAGGAATTCTCAAAAAGGAAAGAGAAGCGCTTAGCGAAGCAAAAGAAGGAAGATTCATTGCAAACTCGTGCCTTGCAGGACTCTCCCATCGACACTAAATTGGCAGCTTCGTCATACTCTCAAGATCCAAAGCTCGTCAAGTGGTTGACAGACTTCTTCTATCTAGTGGCTGAGTGTGGCTCTGAAGAAGATCCCGAAGCTGTCTTGACCGCAACATCCGCTGCTTCTGCCGTGGCTGCATCGTCATATGCCGTATCGGTCGGGTCGACGGACATTAAACCTGTTCAAAGCGCAATGTCGCAGATATTGAATTCAGTTCTCGACTCCTCGATTCGGTCTGGAAGCTATCGGCGGATACCGTTCCTCACCAAAAGAATCGGCCCGAGTGTGTTGGCGTCAAGCGCGGATGGTAAGTATCAACTCGATCGGTTCTCTTCGCTCTCAAATGCCACAAATTTGACACTGGACCCCAGAGCCGCGCTAGGTCTTTTGATGAGTTCTCAGAAACGACCTGGAGCAGGAGAGAACGGCGGAGACTCCAAGAAACTCAAGATGAACGATGAGAATGGGTTTATCAAGCAAGAGGGACAACTGCAGGCACGAGCTCAGTCCGAGTTTGATCAACTCAAAGGTTCCATATCATCCACCACACCAAGCACGATTTGGAATTCTGTCACAAACTTGAAAATGCCTCAATACAGAAAGCCGCTGGTACCTGGCTTATCATCCGAAACAATGAACGATGCTGAAGCCGAGACCTTCATTCATCCAGTCCCTAAAATTTACTCTCCTTTCATTTCCAACAAAGTGGGGACTTCAACAGAAGCATCCAGTACAGTTCAAGAGGGATTGAGAAAGCCAGGAAGTTTCCGCAGGCCTGCGTTTTCCAAGTCGAAGAATAGAACCCTTGGATTTCCTACATTATATTCGGCATCTTTTGCACCGAAGTGATGAGCTAGTTCAATAGTGTATTATATAATATTTGTAATCAAAAGAAGAAAGGTATGGAGAGAATCAGATCGGTCTGGTCTCCTTAAGAAGCCACCCGTACGCCCTATTCTCACCCAACTTCAACAATTTTGCTGCGAACTCAGTCCTCAAACTTTTGTTGAACTCATTGATCCACTGGATTTCGACGGGAGACAAGTACTGCGTGTCAATCAATTTCAAGCAGAAGGGAACTTTAGTCAAATACTTGAAACCGTAGTATTGCCCGCCACCTCTGGTTTTCCCAAAGTCGGACCCGCAATCGACAACTTCGAGTTCACTTTCTACGCGAAAGCCACACTCGCCATCAATGTAATATCCAGGCTCGTCGGTAACAATAGCACCTTTGCGGAAGTAGTCCTGGTTACTTGCACCACCAGCTGTGGTCAGGATATACAACGGGCCCTCGTGCACATTGCCGTAGCTGCCGACGCCATGCCCAGTACCGTGGTTATAGTCCAATCCTTCATTCCACAAAGGTTGTCTTGCATAAGCGTCGAGAACTGTGCCAGTGGACTTCGATCCAGCTGGAAACTTTGCCACTGCGACTGCAATGTGGCCCTTGAGAACCAAAGTGTAGTATTTCTTATAGTCTTGCGTGAGCCCCTCCTGACCAAATTTGTAAGTTCGAGTTATGTCTGTGGTCCCTTCCAAATATTGCGCACCGGAGTCTATCAAGTAAGGAGTCTTTGGGTCAATAACCGAAAAATTCGTCTCACTAGGTGCATAGTGAATGATGGCTGCATTCGGGCCCGACGACGATATAGTTTCATACGACAAGCCCTTAAAGTTGGGAAGCTTGGAACGGATGGAGTAGATTTTCTGCGCAGCTTCATACTCGTTCACTTCGACCTTCTTGTGCACCAATTGGTGCTCCAACCATGCAGAAAAGATGATGAAAGCCAAGGAATCTTTGGTCTGAGCAATATTGGAGTTGAACAACTCCGTTGGATTCTTGAATAGCTTCATTTTGGACACAGCAGAATCGTACACAATGGACTGCTTTGCAAACGAAGGAGGGAAAGAGTCGATCAATGCATAATTACATGCGTCCTTGTCAGGAAGGATGACCTTCACGTTTGGAGAGTTCACAGTGGACTTCAAAAGCTGCAAGTCGTTGTAGAAATCCTCGTACGGCTTGACCGCAAGCCCGTCGATAGTCGCCAAGTATGTTTTGACATCGACTAGCTTCTTTTCTTCGGCATAAAGAACGACCTCAGATGTAGTCACGATGGCATAACTGAAAAAAAATGGCGAGAAGGGGATGTCGTCATCTGCCCTCAAATTCAAAAGCCAGCCAATGTCATCAAGCGCGGTCACTATTATATGTGAAGCATCGTGGGTCGAGAGGACCTCTCTAAGACGAGCAATTTTCGAATTAGCCAATTCGCCAGAAAACTCCAAAGGCAAGGAAAACACAGGCGTCAACGGTCTTTTGGGTTTAGCTTCCCCCCACACTTCGTCCACCAAGTTCGAGTCAATCAATGGCTGAAATGAGGTTCCCTTCAACCGCAGCATTTGAGTGAAGTATTGGCCCATCTGCAAACTAAGAAACTTAGGGTCGCAAGAGATTACATTTGAGACCTTACTCGCCTTAGCTTTGTCGAAAGCAAAAGCCTGCCACGTGGGATATCCAGCCATTCCTTGCTTGAGAAGTCTCCAGTGTTTGGCGTCCAACTGTTTCTCCGCTTGAAGGAAGTACCTGCCGTCAGTGGAAAGAGCAGCTTCACCCTCCAAGGTGTCTGGGTCGTCGAGCGTCACCACGCAAATTCCAGCACTTCCTGTGAAACCTGACAAAAAGTCTCTTCTCTTATCGGCAAGGGCAGTCTCCTCAGACTGGTGCTCGTCCTCGCTTGGAACCAAGTACACGGCAATTCCGTGCTTCTTCATCAACTTACGAAGCTTCTTGAGTTTCTCACCAGCTTCTCCAAATATAACAGCAGACATGTCGGGATAGGGAAGTTTTGGGAGAGGTTCACTATCAGTTGGGTCCTCAAGGGCTACCAAGGCATCAAGCTCTTCAACTTCCAATTCAGGCAGAACGGACGGAAAGCATGAGAACCGCCTGAAGAACGTTTTCAAAGCGGAAACACGATCATTGGAAACCTCGCAGCCGTCTGCAACAGGTAGTAAGGGTTGCTTTTCCATTGCAAAGTTGTAGTCTATGTCAACGGGTTCAGAGCCGCAGATCTAACGGCATGATTGCCTGCAGTCTTATCTCAACCACACTTCGATGTATAAAAAAAATTGAAATGTCATTTATGAATGGATGATAGGAACGAAGTCAAAGTGGATTATGTAGACGATTATAGTAAAAGGGTAGATTGCAAAAAAAGCCCCATATGAAACCAAGTTCGCAGCTGAGTAGAACGGAGGACCCAATTCTTGGTACTTGGCCTCATCAAGCATCTTGTCCTTGTTGAGAATAGCCGTCACTGCGTATCGACTACCCTTATTTGTGTACAACGCGTTAGTATTGAGTGGTATGAAAGCAGTCCATTTGTAATTGGTCCACCAAACGGCACAAACGCAAAAAAACCCTAAAGCCGCTCCAATATATTGGTTGACTTGCGAATAGAAGGGATATATTAAGGCAGCATTGGAGTCGATGATATTCCAGTCGAAAGAGGGGATGGGGTTGAGACCCAACCCACCAAGAGACCCTGTGATCATGGCCAAGTTCAAGTTGTCTGGTTTGATCCAGGTGATCCAGTTGAAATATGAAAGAGCCTGGAAAAGATAGTCTGGAATCCAGAAGTAAACAAATGAAGAGAAGAAGGTAATAAAAAAGAACTTATAACTGGAGATCTTCCATCCATGGATGTTTTCTTTGGGCTCCGGTTTAAGCAAGGCCCTATTCAATGCTAGTGTTGGTAAAAGGGTGGGCCAAATAGCTCTGGTAGGATAGACAGCAAACTTACGCATGATACCTGCTAAACCAAAGCCCATGAACTGTGTGGAAAGCACCAAGAGAATCTGATATCCCCATCCTGCCCACTCAACATTATAGAATCTTTCCATCTTAAGCACCTGAATATTGGTCGTAACATAGGGAGTTCCGCCAGAGACAGAGTAGAAGATTGTGGTCAACATTTGTTCCTTGAATGTCCAAGGACCGGGATTGAGATCAATGGTGTATCTCCAAAGTTTGAACTTGTACTTCGGAAAGATGTAAGCGCACAACAAACCCGATGGATAAAGGAGAAGCTGCACAACAGACCCGCCCAACCCGATACTGGGCATTCGCCCGTCAAAAAAATTGTTGATGAAGGTGCCAATGCACGTCCAGATAATACCAAGAAAATACACTCTGAATGTCTCACAGTACGCATTAGGGTCGTCGTAAGGATCGGTGACGGCTCTCACTTCGGGATATGGAGAGTGGTATGCAATAACACCAGCCTCGGTCTTGACCTGGAACTCCCAGTCAAAAATTGTGAAATCCGCTTCATTGGCCCTCTCAAATACTTCATGCTCGTGCGCATCTTCCGGTGAACGCTCCTTCTTCTCATCAGATCCATTGCGCTTAAACGTTTCTCCAGGGGTAAACTTCAACAACAGATCAATAAAGGCGATTTCTGCAGATGGAACGTTGACGTCGTCACCATGCTCCTCGAGAAAATCGGCAAGAATAGCCGTGGCTTCCTCCAAAGGCAATGCTTGGATTTTCTCCAACATGAAAGTGGCGCCAACAGGCAAATCGTCCAATGTCTCGAGTTTATCATAGTTCAATCTCTTCAACGCATAGTATTTTTGGCCGCTAGTGAGCCCAACAGCAACTTGGCCGATCGAGATTGGGTGCGAACCCAATGCTTTCAAATCAATCTCGTGGTCTTTGTTGTCCAAGCGATCGCCATTGCTGGTGATGCTGGTGATACTTGTGAGAACTTGCACAACTTCTTTTTCTGTCATACTGGGTATGCATGTATCTTTGGATTCTTGTTACAGCTTTATAATTCTGGTCATGTTCCACAGTTTCTTTGTCTTGACAGGGAGAAATCAATTTGGATATCGCACGGCTCCAACCATGCTGCACCTCAACATCTATAGACAGTTCTTGCAACCACGGTTTTCACCAAATATCCTATTGTTTTCGTTGCAAATCACCTGCCAGAACTAGGTACACTGACAACAAGCTGCAAGAAAACTAAATCAGGATCCCCAATAGCTGTGGCGGGCATGCGGCATTATGCTCACGTTCAAGCGTGCGGCATCGTTGGCCACATTTTTCGCAACCAATTAGTTACAGTGCCCGTTTTCATGCTCGTGATGAGATTACTCACAAACCGAAATCAGTCCGGTTGCCAGCGCTAGTCTAAACCAAGTTAAGTAACCGTCGGACAAGTATTGCTATTGTACTCGGAAGGACGGCTAAACGCTTATGGGGAGCGCGATCAGCGGTCGGTATGTTTTCCGATTTGCAGTTTCCCTTGTGCAAGGCTCGCAAAATGGAATAGAATTATTCCTATCTCGTCGGAAATAGATTCGGATAGGGAATTGATTAAAGGCCGGCTCTCCTACCCCGCTCTGTTGTATTGTTCCAAGGGATCATTTATCGACCACCACCTGCTACAAAAAGCAGTCGATGGATGGCTCTGAACAAGGAAGGAGGGTCGTGAAGAGCATGCTCTTTCAGAGATCATGAATTGGGATGCAGCTCGTGAACCACGAAGGCCATATGTTCATGTTGCACCAGTCAATACGATATTCGTTAGTTCCTACCTCTTAATCTCAACTGAGTTGTCAAGTCGTATCCTGGAGACGTGGGGATTCGCGCGATGGACGAGGGTCCACACTGATCATATGCAATATAGCGCAGATTTGCGCTTTGTCCTCAAAAGCTCGGTAGATTTTGTGGAAGTCGCTCCCGCTTGTTGAGATTGTAGCACTACGCGATTCACAATTTCAAGGAATAATTGATTCCTCTCTTTCTGTGGGAAATCACGAGTAAGTCGAAATGTGCCTTGAGAGTCCCTCAGAAATGACATATTGTTCATGCATGTCACCCGTTAGTAGTTGTGCACAAAACCATTGAGGAGTTTGGCTGCAAATCTTCACCTCGGCTTGCTCACCATCTAATATCGGAATACAGTTCCCTGCATGAGAACAGTGGCGCTCAGCATATTATGTCGGGTACAAATATGAACGTTGAGAGTACGTAGACTTGGAAAGGGATTGAAATGAGAGTCAAGGAAGTATGCACGGAGAAGAGTTCGCGAGTGAGGGCAGATTTCATGGGAGGTTGGGGACCGTAAGAGTGGAAATCGTCGATGTCGGAATACCTCCTTATTTCGCTGGGTCTGCAATATCACCCAAAAGAGCGGCATAGCGGAGAAAATCTATGCGAAAATCTGGTCTTTGCGAGTCTCGAGGGAAAACATGGATGGAAAATCTGGCACAGGAGAGGCATCACCGTTGGGTCAAGATGAAATGAGAATCTTGTCGCTTTCGCCGGGTTGCGTTGCTGAGAACAGTTTTAAGCCATGCAGACCTGCCCATTTTTATTTGATGAGCAACGCTAAGCCATGCAGATCTAGTCTATTTTAGAACGTCAATTCCATCAGTCAATACACAAGAAAAATTATTCAACCTATACACTTGGCTGAATTTAGGGACAAGCAGAAAAGGAATCATGGATAGTGGCCCTTTCTTGGGCCAAAGTAACCATCAGGAGCTTCGGAAATATCTTTAAGGGCTGGTTCCGCATAGTCAAGTCCGCCATTAAACACGTTATTGCCCCACCAGTTGATATCCTTTTCATGATATTGGACAGCAAAGAATATGAGAATACTGCTCACAGCGATACCACCTGACAAGCCAGCCGATAAGATGTAGTTATACTTCTTGAACCAGTTGATATACCTCCGTCTGATTAATCGCATGAAGACGAACGACACATACACACCGCCAGTGTAGTATGACAAGTTGTATGGAGCGTAGTTTAGGAATCCACCAATAATTAAAGGTGGCTGGAAGTATTTGACTACTTCGTAACCCTTGAAGTATTTCTTAATGGCGAAGCAGAGAGGTGCAAGTAAGGCTCCGATCAAGAAGCACCACTGCAATATAGGGTAGAGACCAGAGAAAACCTTCTTTGGCCCAATGACACCCCAAAGGACAGAAGCCGAATAAAATGTGTTTAAGTCCGGACAACTGAACTTTTGCTTCTGGTTGGGTTCACAATAGTTTTCGATGTTACTCATGGTAAAGTTGACCACAGCCAAAGTAAGGAGTGACGAGATGAGAACCGATAGCATCTGACATCTAAACAAAGCTCTCGGAGGTACGCGTGTGTAGTGTGCCATTTTCTGGTCGGTAATATAACTTTGCGCTTGGATGTCGATATTGGTGCCCATGGCCTTTATGAACATCAACGCCATTCCATTTCCAGGCAAGGCATACCCCACAATCAATTCGACCAAGACATTGAGTCCGAAGCCAAAGCCGGTGATCGATCCGATTATGCTTAGCGGAATCAAGAAGGCGAAGTTGATGCCAAGAGCGAAAAAGATGCCCCACACCGGAGTTTGGGTTGGGTAAGCTTTTAAGCAAATAATCCCCAAAACAACAGATATCACAAGCACAATCCCAAAGCACCATTCCGGTACTTCTTTGTATCTTGTCATGCTTCTGGTGAAGGGGTCATCAAATCCATCGTATGTTGATTTTCTGAAGTTCTTCATAGACTGCCAAAGCTGAACAAAAGCATGTTCGATATGTTTCCAATCAGTCAAAACCATGTAGAGCACAGTAAACGGGTAGATTGCAAAAAAGGCACCATATGAAACCAAGTTCGCAGCTGAGTAGAACGGAGGACCCAATTCTTGGTACTTGGCCTCGTCAAGTAACTTGTCCTTGTTGAGAATAGCCGTCACTGCGTATCGTTTACCCTTGTTTGTAAACAAGGCATTACTGTTGAGTGGTATAAAAGCAGTCCATTTGTAATTTGACCACCAAACCGCACAGATGCAGAAGAAAGCTAAGATCATGCCAATATATTGGTTGAGTTGCGAGTAGAAGGGTAATATTAAGGCAGCATTGGAGTTGATGATATTCCAGTCGAAAGAGGGGATAGGGTTGAGACCCAACCCACCAATCGACCCTGTGATCATGGCCAAGTTCAAATTGTCTGGTTTGATCCAGGTGATCCAGTTGAACGTTGAGAGAGCCTGGAAAAGATAATCTGGAATCCAGAAGTAAATGAACGAAGAGAAGAATGTAATAAAAAAGAACTTATAGCTGGAGATCTTCCATCCATGGATGTTTTCTTTGGGCTCAGGTTTGAGCAAGGCTTTATTCAATGCGAGTGTTGGTAAAAGGGTGGGCCAAATCGCTCTGGTAGGATAGACAGCAAACTTACGCATGATTCCTGCTAAACCAAAGCCCATGAACTGCGTGGAAAGCATCAAAAGAATCTGATATCCCCAGCCTGCCCAATCAACATTATAGAATCTTTCCATCTTTAGCACAGGAATGTTGTAAGCAGCATAGGGAGTACCGTTTGAGATAGAGTAGAAGATTGTAGTCAACATTTGTTCCTTGAACGTCCAAGGTCCTGGATTAAGGTCAATTGTGTATCTCCAAACCTTGAGCTTATACTTCGGAAAGACGTAGGCACACAACGCACCCGAGGGATAAAGAAGAAGCTGCACAACCGAGGAGTCTAACGAGATGCTGGGCTGACGATTCATAAAAAAAGTGTTGATGAAGGTGCCAATACATGCCCAGATAATGCCGAGAAAATACACTCTGAACGTCTCGCAGTACCCATTAGGGTCATCGTAAGGGTCGGTGACGGCTCTCACCTCGGGATATGGAGAGTGGTACGCAATAATAGAAGCTTCCGTCTTAATCTGCAACTCCCAGTCAAAAATTGCGAAGTCCGTTTCATTGGCAGTCTCCAATACTTCATGCTCATGCACTTCTTCAAATAAACCCTCCTTTTTCTCAAGGGCCTCATTGCGCTTGAATAAATTTTCAGGGGTGGCCCTCAACAACTGTTCAATAAAAGCGATTTCTTCACATGGAACGTTGACATCCTCACTGTGCTCTTCAAGAAATGCGGTTAGAATAGCCGTGGCTTCCTCCAAAGGTAATGCTTGAATTTTCTCCAACATGAAGCTGGCGCCCACTGGTAAATCCTCCAAGTCCTCGAGTTTATCATAGTTTAATCTCTTCAAGGAGTAGAATTTCTGGCTGCTAGTGAGCTCAACAGCAACTTGGCCAATCGAGATGGGGTGAGAGGTCACTGCTTCTAAATCAATCTCATGATCTTTGTTGTTCAAGCGATACCCCTTGCTGATGTAGGTGACACTTGTGAGACCTTCCGCGACGTCTCTTTCAGTCATACCGGATATCGATACATCTTGGAATCTTCTTACAGCTTTATAGTGCTGGGTCATGATCCACAGTTTCTTTGTCTTGACAGAGAGAAATCAAGTCGGATGCGGCTCCAACCATGCTGCACCTCAACATTATAGACAGTTCTTGCAACCACGGTTTTAAGCAGATACCCAATTGTTTTCGTTTCAAACCACCCACCAATACAAGGGGTGCTGATAAAAAAACGCAAGAAAAACGTGTTAGGAACCCCAATAAGCTGTGGCGGGAGTATATGGTTTGGTTCACAAGCCGACCCGTTCAAGCGTGCGGCATCATTGGCAACATTTTTCGCAACCAATTTTTTGCAGTGCCAGTTTTTTAGGCTCGTGATGAGATTACTCACAAACCGAACGCAGTCTGGTTTCCAGCTCTAGTCTAAACCAAAGCAACCTTCGGACAAGCATTACTTTTGCAAGTCGGACGGCTAAATGCTTATGAGGCACTTGGTCAGCGGTCGGTAGCTATGGTTTTCCGATTTGTAGCTTCGCATGTGTAAGGATCGCACAATGGGATAGAATTGTTCTTACCTTCTCGGAAATCGCTTTGGATAGGGAATAGATTTAGGGCCTACTCTCCTACCCAGTTCCGTTGTATCTTTCGAAGGGATCGTTTACGGCCCACACCACCAAAATATGTCAAATAATGGCTGATGAAGGGCGGAGGATGTCATGACCTGCTTCATTCATCGATTCAGAGTTCATGAAGGGGTTGCAACTCGGAATGCGAGAAGATGTTGATGATATCGCACCAGTGGACACGAAATTCGTTAGCTCATACCTCATATTCTCAAGTGAGTTGTGAAGTCGAACCCTGGAGACTTAGCAGGGATTTGCGCTTAGCCGAGGGTCCACACTAATTATAATTTGGTGATATGCGATACTGCGCAGTTTTGCGCTTTGTCCTTTAAAGCCAGATAAATTTTGTGCGTGTCGCTCCCGCTTGTTGAGATCATACCACTGCGCGATTCACAAATTCAAGGAATAATTGATTCCCCTTTTTCTGAAGAATCCACGAGTAACTAAGTTGAAATGTGGCCTCAGTATTCTCTCAGAACATGTTGTTCATGCAAGTCGCCCGTTAGCAGTACTGCACAAAACTTTAAAAAGGTGTGGCTGCAAATCTTGAACACGGATTTCCCACTGGTCAATTTGGAAATAAAAATTACTTGCAAGAGCACCAAATTCGGAATCCTTCGAATTTCAAAGTTGAAATGCTTGCTAATATAGAAGTTCCCATTCTGGACTGGCCACTTATTGTACTTATCTGATCGACATGTCCCCGAGTTCAAAGTAAATTGCACAGCGAAGCGAGCAATTGTAATATGTGGGATCTTCTTCAAATAAAAATTCTCTCACGGTCGTGTCATGGATAGCTGAACATTATCTAGCTCGTAAGCGTTCACTAGAGCGAAACGAATCACTCCAGTCACTTGAGCTCAACGCTTTCGAGAAAAGGACGCAAGTATATTGAAATTCCGGAAATCAAAAAGGTCCGTACCATGAATCAAATACCCATTGCATCCCAATCACCCGACTAAAACTGAGGAAAGCCAGTTTAAACATTCACAGCAAAATAATCCCGGAATGTGTAAGACTAGCAGTATGATTGAGTGACGTATTGAAAATCTACTATGATTTTTGAACAATGCAAAGTACATATCGGTGCATATACTTAGGTGAGATATTGTCCCTCGTTGTGTACGTGCTTTGAAAAATAGTCACGCCAACACCGAATACAGGATGGCAAGAACTTCTGCCGGAGCGCCATGGGGTAAGCCGACCTCTTGAGCAAGGACAAGCAGTGGACGAACGGGAATAACGCACACTTTGTTCAACCTCGTGTGAATTAAACCGGAGTGTCTCCACTTGTAAGAAATGGTCTTGATCGCGGAGTAGTGGGTCGACGACGACTCGTGCAACGACTCGCTTCGCTCCACGTGCTCGAGAAGAGCTATATATGCATCGGGTTTGGGCTGTTTAGGTAGAGCTCCGTGATATTATTGACGCTGATACTGGGGCTGTCCTGATCTCAATGTTCTCAATGCGAAGGTGAAATTCTGCGGGTGCTCATCCAAGGAGAAGAGCTTGAGCCTAAGGAGAGCCCAAGAAGGTAGTCTGAGATTCCTTGTATGAGGGTGTGAATAGTGGATGGCACACACTGAATATGTTTGACAGGTGCATACGATAGAATGGTGAAAGCTGATATGACCAAGTGACTAACATCTCCACGCGCACCAGATGCATGGAACACATACCGTAACACCCAAAAGAGCGGAATGGTGGGGAAATCTGTCTCTGCGATGTCGAGGGAAAGCATGATCAGCAACGAACGCTACGTCAGCTCCCGATGTAGATTTCGGCGCTGAAGTGTCATTACCGTTGAGCTAAAGTGAAATAAGAATCTTGTCGTTTTCAGCCGACTAGCATAACCTAGAGCTGATTTACGCCGTGTAGGTTTTGTCTACTTTGCCACGCGTCAATTGAATAGAATTTTACCATGCCGATTCTGGACAATTTCTCTATACGTCAGTCTACCGGTCATTGCACAAGAAACTATTGAACCTATACATGATAAGATTTAAGGACCAGCAGATAATATAATCATGGATAGTGGCCCTTTCTTGGACCGAAGTAACCTTCAGGAGCTTCGGAAATATCTTTAAGGGCTGGTGACGCAGCGTCAATACCCGCGTAAGTCACAGTATTGCCCCACCAGTTGATATCCTTGGCATGGTATTGGACAGCGAAGAAGATGATGATACTGCTCAAAGCGACACCACCTGACAAAGCAGCTGATAAGACGTAATTATACTTCTTGAACCAGTTGATGTAGCGCTGTCTGATGAAACGCATGAAGACAAACGATACATACATACCGCCAGTGTAATACGTCAAATTGTACGGAGCATAGTTAAGGAATCCACCAATGATCAAAGGTGGCTGGAAGTACTTAACTAGCTCGTAACCCTTGAAATATTTCTTAACAACAAAGCAAATAGGTGCGAGTACGGTTCCAATGAAAAAGCACCACTGCAAAACGGGGTAGAGGCCATTGAAAACCTTCTTTGGGCCAATGACACCCCAAAGTACGGAAGCAGAATAGAATGTGTTTGCACTAGGACAACTGAACTTTTGTTTCTGGCCCGGTTCGCAATAGTTTTCGATATTATTCATGGTAAAGTTTATCACGGCCAAAGAAAGGAGTGATGAAATGAGAACCGATAGCATCTGACATCTAAACAAAGCTCTTGGAGGTATGCGTGTGTAGTGTGCCATTTTCTGGTCGGTAATATAATTCTGCGCTTGCCCGTCAATGTTGTAGCCAATTGCCTTAATAAACATCAAAGCCATTCCGTTCCCTGGCAACGCATATCCCACAATCAATTCGACCAAGACATTGAGTCCGAATTGAAAGCCAGTTACGGAATAGATTAAGGTAATTGGAATCAAGAAGACAAAGTTGATCCCAAGTGCGAAAAATATGCCCCAGACCGGGGTCTCGGTTGGGTAAATTTTCAAACAAATAATTCCCAAAACAAGAGATATCACGAGCACAATACCGAAGCACCATTCTGGCACTTCTTTATATCTTGTCATACTTCTGGTGAATGGGTCATCAAATCCTTCATAAGTCGATTTTTTGAAGTTTTTCATAGACTGCCAAAGCTTAACAAAGGCGTATTTGATATGGCTCCAATCAGTCAAAAACATGTAGATCACCGAAAAAGGGTAGATTGCAAAAAAGGCACCATAACCCACCAAATTTGCAGCTGAGTAGAAGGGAGGTCCCATTTTCTGGTACATATCCTCGTCAAGCAACTTGTCTTTGTTGAGAATAGCCGTCACTGCGTATCGTTTCCCCGTGTTTGTGTACAAAGCGTTGGTGTTGAGTGGAATAAACGCTGTCCATTTGTAATTTGTCCACCAAACCGCACAAATGCAGAAGAAAGCTAAGACCATGCCAATATATTGGTTGAGCTGCGAGTAAAAGGGCAATATTAAGGCATAATTGGAGTCGATGATATTCCAGTCGAAAGAGGGGATAGGGTTGAGACCCAATCCCCCAACAGCGCCTGTGATCATAGCCAAGTTCAAGTTTTTTGGCTTGATCCAGGTGATCCAGTTGAACAACGAGAGAGCCTGGAAAAGATAATTTGGAATCCAGAAGTAAACAAATGAAGAGAAGAATGTAATAAAAAAGAAGTTATAACTGGAGATCTTCCATCCATGAATGTTCTCTTTGGGCTCAGGTTTGAGCAAGGCTTTATTCAATGCGAGTGTCGGCAAGAGAGTAGGCCAAATAGCTCTGGTAGGATAGACAGCAAACTTACGCATGATTCCTGCTAAACCAAAGCCCATGAACTGTGTGGAAAGCATCAAAAGAATCTGATATCCCCATCCTGCCCACTCAACATTATAGAATCTTTCCATCTTTAGCACAGGAATGTTGTAAGCAGCATAGGGAGTACCGTTTGAGACAGAGTAGAAGATTGTTGCCAACATTTGTTCCTTGAACGTCCAAGGACCGGGGTTAAGGTCAATTGTGTATCTCCAAACCTTGAGCTTATACTTCGGAAAGATGTAGGCACACAACACACCTGAGGGATAAAGAAGAAGCTGCACAACCGAGGAGTCTAAGGAGATACTGGGCATTCGCTGCAAGAAAAAGTTGTTGATGAAGGTACCGATGCAAGTCCAGATAATACCGAGAACGTACACTCTGAACGTCTCGCAGTACCCATTTGGGTCGTCGAACGGATCGGTCACTGCTCTGACTTCGGGATATGGAGAGTGGTAGGCAATGATACCTGCCTCGGTCTTGACCTGCAACTCCCAGTCGAAAATTGTGAGATCAGTTTCATGAGAGTTCTTCGATTCTTCATGCTCATGCACTTTGTCGAAGGTGCCTTCGTTTATCTCAAGGTCATTGGGCTCGAATGATTCGCCAGGAGTAAACTGCAACAACAGATCAATAAAAGCGATTTCTGTAGATGGAACGTTGACGTCGTCGGCATGCTCCTCGAGAAAGTCGGCAAGAATAGCAGTGGCTTCCTCCACAGGCAATGCTTGGATCTTCTCCAACATGAAAGTGGCGCCAACAGGCAAATCGTCCAATGTCTCGAGTTTGTCATAGTTCAATCTCTTCAACGCATAGTATTTCTGGCCGCTAGTGAGGTCAACCGCAACTTGGCCAATCGAAATTGGGTGCGAAGTCACCGCTTTCAAATCAATCTCATGATCTTTATTGTCCAAGCGATCGCCATTGCTGGTGATGCTGGTGATACTTGTGAGACCTTGCGTGACGTCTTTTTCAGTCATACGGGCATGCATAAATCTTGGCAAGTGCTACGCTTTTATAATACCGGGTCACGATCTACATTTCCCTTGTCTTGAGAGAGAGAAATCAGTGTTGATGCCGTACGGCTCCAACGATGCTGTACTACTTATCTATATGCAATGCTTGCAACCACAGATCTTCCGCGATAGCTTATTGTTTTCGTTGCAAATCACCTACCAAGACAACGTGCGCCGATAACAAACGGCAAGAAAGACCTTTTAGGAACTCCAATAAGTTGTGGCGGGGGCATGTGCTTTAGTAGACACGCTAGTCCGTCCCACCATGTAGCATCAACATTTTCGCAACCACTCAGTTGCAGCTGCAGTTTTTCAGGCTCGTGGTGAGATACACACGATCCGGAAAGTACGGTCGTCAGCACTAACAGAAACCAGTGTATAGCTACCTTAGGCAGTATTGTACGTCGTACGGACGGCTAAACGAATGAGGCGCGATCAGCGGTCGCAGTTATTGTTTTCCGATATGCAGCTGCGCAAGGTGCAAGTAGTGCAAAAATAGAATATTGTTCTTATCGGCTCGGAAATAGATTCGGGTGAGGAACTGAAAAAACCGACTCTCCAATCCCGCTGCCTTGCATCTTCCAAGATATCGTTTATCGACCCACATCACCTGCTACAAAGTCCATTTATGGCTCTAACATTCTTAGCGGGGAGGATAGCGCGAACGATATCATTGCTCTCGTTGCCGATTCCCTGAGGGAATTCACTATCGCAGAGCAAGAAAGCGTTCATATTTGATACGATACTCTTTTGTTCCTACTTCATAAGCTCAACTGAATCGTGTATCTTGGAGGCATCGAAAGTGATTTGAAGTTAAGCCGAGGGTCCACGCTACAATTCCGTGGTATGCAATACTACGAACATTGAGCTTTGTCCCTGAAGGCTACCCCGTCCTGCGGAAGTGGCACCCGCTTGTTGGGATTTTAGCACGACGCGTTTCACAAATCTTCAAGACACAGTTGCAAACTTCTCTATGTTGGTAACCCCACCTAACTAATTCAGAAACTGGGTTGAAGTTCTCCCTCGGAGTGATATATAGATCATGTATATCATCAATAGGTAGTGCTGCACAAAAACGTTCAAAGGTGTGGCTGCAAATCATTAACACGACTTGACCACCTGCCAATTTGGGAATACAATGACCTACTAGAGTGCCAAATAGAAACATTTGAAATTCGACTAGACAGCGATATGTGAAGGTGTGATCACGAGGCCGCGCACCAGTTATGAAGATCGCATCCAAGACAGGCCATATTGTACATATCTGATCGACATGACTTGACTGATCAGTTATAGGTTCAGCGAAGCGAGCAAGCAGCATGATATTGAGGATGTGGGTCGGAAGGGGCAACTGTGGAAATGTGTGACATCGAAATTCTACCATCATTATTGAACAATGCAAATACAAATGGGTGGATATTTAGAGGAGACATTGTCCCCCTTTGTGTCGGTGCTTTTGGAGAGTGCTCACGCCAACGCCAAATAAGGAACTTCTGCTATGTATCCGTACAGTGTTGCTCGACTAGGTGTAGAGCAAGTCTACCACCTCGAGCAAGGAGTCGGTGGTAGAAATGGAACAGATGTACACCTTTCCACGTTGTGCGGATCAGCTGGAGAGTCTCCTCCTTAAAAGGTGGATAACCTCGGCGTCCATCGGTCCACACAGCTACTCGCATGGCATCTTGTGCTCTAACTTCGCCGGAAGGGTATTGGGCATGGGTCGTCCAGATTGAGCCCCATGATGTTGTCTCTGTAGGTGCTGCTGCGGACCATAGTCTTTTTGACCACTCCGGGTCGAAATCTGGGGGCGCCAAGAATGAACTTGATCTTGGTGATAAGCCCAGGACGCTGGTCTGAGATTGCTTGTATGAGGGTGCGAATATGTTGACAGGTGAATACGATCGACTTTCGACCGGAAGCAGATGAGACTAACAGACGCGCGTTTCTGCACGCGCCACATGCATGGAACACATATAGTCCTCCCCACATACCCCGCAGGGTCGCGCGATATACGGCGGCGTGCCTGCAGGCGCGTCACAGGGCCCAACCCCACAAAGACGGAAATCTGGCGGCCCTCCAAAATGGGAAATTAGCAGCCGTACGGCCCGTTTGGGCAGTCCAGCACGATAGCGACGTTACGTACTGCGGGAATCCAGACTGGGCCGTTTCGCCTCCCCGTTGGCCAAGCCAGCATTGCCCAATTCAGGTATCAGCATGCGAAGATAGCGGCCAGGTTGGCGGCCAAGTTGGCAGTAGATAGCCACGATGCAGCACTGTGTTGGCCGACGATGCGAGTGCGCTACACAAACTTATTGTTCGCTGCACCCTGCACCAGCTGAGAATGCCCAGATGTTGAGTCCCATGTAGAGTCCGATGTTGAGTCAGCGGGCGGCACATGCTACGAGTCTTGTCTGTCTAGTTGGTTTCTGGAGGTTTGAGCCTGTTCCGGGAGGTATGGATGTCTGGGGGTGGGTCGTGCGCGGTATCCATACCTCAAAGTTTGCATAGAGTTACTCATCACACTATCAAGATGACCAGTGAAGACGAACTAGCAGAGCTCTTTCGCCGCGTGGGATTGGCGGACAAGAAAGCTGCCGATGTGGCCAAAAACAAGAAGGTTGCAGACAGCCTTGTTGCCGTTTTGGGCGAGGCCGGCGTCGCCGGCGCCGGCACGGACGACAAGAAACTCACGTTGTTGCAGAGCTTGGCGGTAGAGAGCAAAAACGCCGGCGCGGAGCCAATTCCAGGCAGAGCGTTGGCCACCGCGGCCGTGATGGACGGCCGCTTGAAGACAAACTTGCAGGTGACGGAGGCGATGAAGTACATCAAGGCGGAAGGTGCGGCGGCCACCCAAGACGGTTTGGACGCGGCTGCAGGCGTGGGCGTGGACTTGTCGGCGGCGGACGTGAAGGCCGAGATCAAGAAGTACGTGTCCGCACACTCGGACGCCGTGTTGGCGAAGCGGTACGCCGGAGTGCCTGCTTTGCTTGGCGAGACGAAGAAACTCCCAGAGTTGAAGTGGGCGGCGCCGGCGATGTTCAAGCCCATCATCGACGAGATCGCGCTCGAGCTCTTTGGCCCCAAGGACGAGCGGGACGTAGTCAAGAAGGAGAAGAAGAAGAAGGCGCCTGCTTCTGCTGCTGCCGCAGTGGCTGCACCTGAGCCCGAGCGGCTGATGTACACGGAGGGCTTTTTGGGCGAGTTGCACAAGCCCGGCGAGAACGCGCAGGCGTACCCCGAGTTGATGGCCGAGCACCTCGCGTTCACGCACCGCAAGGTGCTCACGCGGTTCCCGCCCGAGCCCAACGGGTTCTTGCACATCGGCCACAGCAAGGCCATCATGGTCAACTTCGGCTACGCCAAGCACAACGGCGGCCACTGCTACTTGCGGTACGACGACACCAACCCCGAGGCCGAGGAGGAGGTGTACTTCACGTCGATCCTCCGCATGGTGGAGTGGTTGGGGTTCGAGCCCTGGAAGATCACCTACCTGTCGGACTACTTTGACCGGTTGTACGCGTTGGCGGAGCGGTTGGTCGAGGCCGGCGGCGCGTACGTGTGCCACTGCACGGCGGACGAGGTCAAGGCGCAGCGTGGGTTGAAGGAAGACGGCACGCTTGGCGGCGAGCGGTACGCGTGCCCACACCGCAGCCTCAGCGCCGAGCACAACTTGGCGCAGCTCCGCGCCATGCGCGACGGCGCGTACCAGCCGGGCGAGGCCACGTTGCGCATGAAGCAGGACATCACGCTGCCCTCGCCGCAGATGTGGGACCTCGTGGCGTACCGGGTGTTGAACGCGCCCCACCACCGCACGGGCGACAAGTGGAAGATCTACCCCACGTACGACTTCACGCACTGTTTGGTGGATTCGTTCGAGAACATCTCGCACTCGCTCTGCACCACCGAGTTCCGGTTGTCGCGCGAGAGCTACGAGTGGTTGTGCGACGCCCTCCACGTGTACCGCCCGGCGCAGCGCGAGTACGGGCGCCTCAACATCACGGGCACCATCATGTCCAAGCGCAAGATCGCCAAGCTCGTGACCGACGGCTACGTGCGCGGGTGGGACGACCCGCGCCTCTACACGCTCGAGTCCATCAAGCGGCGCGGCGTGCCCCCGGGCGCCATCTTGTCCTTCATCAACACGTTGGGCGTGACCACGTCCACCACCAACATCCAGGCGGTGCGCTTCGAGTCCGCGGTGCGCCAGTACTTGGACGCGACCACGCCGCGGTTGATGCTCGTGCTCGACCCGGTGTTGGTGGAGGTGGAAAATGTGGCGGACGACTTTGCCGAGGCCGTGGAGATGCCCTACAAGCCCGGCGCGGACGCGGTGTTTGGCACGCGCACGTTGAAGTTCACCAAGCGCTTCTACATTGACCGCAGTGACTACCGCGACACCGTGGACAAGGAGTACTTCCGGTTGGCGCCCGGCCAGCCCGTGGGGTTGATGAAGGTGCCGCACACGGTGAGCGTCAAGGAGGTTGTGCGCGACGGCGACCGCGTGGTGAAGATTGTGGTGACGTACGACCGCGAGCTGAAGCAGAAGCCCAAGACGTACATCCAGTGGGTGGGCGAGCACAATGCGCAGCGCGTGGCCGAGGTGCGCATCTACAACCAGTTGTTCAACAGCGAGAACCCTGCGGCGCACCCCGACGGGTACTTGAGCGACATCAACAAGGAGTCGGAGGAGGTTGTGCGCGGTGCGGTGGTGGAGGCTGCGGGCTTTGCGGAGGTCGAGGCCAAGCTGCCCATGAACGTGGGCGTGGCGGGGCTGGAGTTCAACATTGCCGAGAAGAAGGGGCCCGAGACGGTGCGCTTCCAGGCGTTGCGGATCGGCTACTTCTGCATGGACAAGGAGAGCGGCGCGGACGTGGTGTTGAACCGCATCGTGACGTTGAAGGAGGACGCAGCGAAGGCGTGAGCAACCGTTATCGAGGCACACGAGACTACTTAATGTGACTACGTTGAGCTACTCAATGTGAATTCGAAGCTTGTTCCGATGCAGCGGATTGGACAGTCCGGCTTCGTCCGATGCGGTCAATTTTGCGATGCGCCGACCTAGCTGCGATGACCGTTCGACGATCGTTTGACAATCGTATGACAATCGTATGACAATCGTTCGACATCGTTCGGTGCTCGACTCCATGGCACGTTGAAGGTGTATCGACGCTGTGTCGACGCCGTGTCGTCGCTGTGTCGGTGCACGTCGTTCGTGCGTATGCGTAGATGGAATAGAGGCGGCGGGCGGATGAAGGTTCATCCGGGCCCCCGCAATAATACAAACCAATCTCACATCTCGTAAATCACCACGGTGGACTCGCCTACATCGCCACTTTCGGCGCGGCACCACGTTCGGCAGTAATTACCAGCGCCGCCTGTGGCCTGACTCGCTGCAAACAGAGAACAGATGGAAATTGTGGGCTGCGAGCCTGCATGGCCCCACAGCCAAGCCGGGGCTGCAGTGCAGGCGTGCATGCTTCTTGCGCAAGGAGGCTAGTCGCGAATTCCGCCGATATTTGGCGGCCGGAGCGGGGACCCCCACCTGCCCCGCATTCGACGCGTCGCTCGCAGCGGAAACTTGCGTCCAGCTTGGCCGCATGTGGGCCACCCACCCACAACGTCGCCCCTTTGCGCGTGCGAAGGCCGCAGCCGCCAGCAGCACCGCCGATCGCTGTGGCCACATCGGACACCTCCGAATCCGGCCTCACACCACGTTGTATGCCAGACTAATGATCGGAGCAGTACCCCCTATGCGTATAACCGGCCCCGTCAGAGTCAGCGAACAATCACTAGCGCAGGTGCCACCATGCGACAATCTTCACCGCGCACACCACCCACGCGAGAGCCACACGCGACACACCACTTTTTACTTCGCCCCTGAATGCGCAAACGGCACTACGCACTAGTCTAATCCAGGATCAGACCACTGGCAAAACCTGCCCGGACATATCCCTAACGCGGCTAATCAGGAGCCAATGCGTTGGTTGCACCTGCACCTCTGAGGATAGGAGGGCCTGTGGCAGCGAAGGGCTGCAAACCAGCGGGCGCCTCGCGGGACCCGTCTAAGGGCGGCCCCACCACGCGCCCGTGCGCTGCTCCCGCCGTGGCCACATGCCCGCTGCGACGCAGCGCGCTGCTGGCGCCACCCGCGCAGCGGCACGGCCCATTCTGGCCTTCCGCACTGCCCGGCCCCAGCCCTTGCCTAATTTACGCACCCTGCATAGGAGCCGCAGTCTCCGCATGGAGAAAATTTTCCTTGCTGCTCAACAAATGCACCTCACAAAAAAAAGAAAAAAAACACACTCTTTATAAGGAGCGCGCCTCCCGCGTGCGCTGCTCTTTTGTACTCCACACCCCGGCCACACACACTCATGCTGACCTTGACTCTCTCCGTCGAGGAGTACTTCAAGCCCGAGCTTGCGGTCCCCCGTGGCGTGGGGTCCCGAGCGGCTGGTTCCGCTCCCGCCGCCTCCGGTGCACCCGTGCCTCCGAGACTGGCGACCGTGCCCCTTCCCCAATCTGTGGATGTCTCGTACCTGTTCGCCACCTCTACCCTGGATCCTCTCTCCAGCTCCACCCCGGACCTTCCCGTGATGGCGCGTCTGCTCGACTCGGACCTGTGGCGCAAGTTGCACCTTGCGGAGACAGGGTCCAGAAGCGAGTCCCACACGCCACAACCACAAAGCGCCTCCAACACATCCAACACATCCAACGCCGCCGACAACGCCACCGACAGCGAGAAGGAAGAGAAGCCGCGCGCGTCGTCGGACGCGCCGCCGTTGCGCAAGCTCAAGCTGTCGCTCAAGCTCCCCACGCTCCCCCGGTGCTACTCCGCGTCCCACATCCTGCCCAAGTCGGTGCGCTTCGCCAGCCGGCTCGAGAACGTCAAGATGTTTGACGGGCGCGAGTCGCCCGCGGCGGTGTCGCTCCAGAACACGCCGCTCGGGTCGCCCAACCCCAAGTTCTCGCTCGACGACTACTTCTCCGCGGGCAACTTCTCCGGGTTGAGCATCCACGGCGACGACGACTACTCGGACTCGGACTCGGAGACGTTCTCCGAGTACACGCGCGACCGCCAGTACAAGATTCTGTCGTCGAACTTTGCGCCGCCCAAGAACTTGTACGACAAGCAGAACCGGCCAGTGTACCTCCAGAGCGCGGTGCTCGGCGCGGACAAGAAGTCGCTTGTGCTCCTCGTGATGTGCCAGAACTTGGCGTTCGAGAAGCAGATGTCGGTGAAGCTCACGTTGAACAACTGGCAGAGCACGTTGATCTTCAACACGTTTACGCACGTCAAGTCGTTCAGCTCGGTGAACTTTGACCAGTTCAAGTTTGTCATCCCGCTCGCGCACCTCCCCTCCACCCTCAACATCCAGTTTTGCATCAAGTACCTGGTGAGCGGCGCCGTTCACTGGGACAACAACAACACGAAAAACTATTCCATGGTGCTCGCGTCTTTCCAGAAGCCCCAGCCCGTGAGAGACACCTTCACATACAAGGCCCCCACCTTCAGCCTCAAGGACGACTCCGCCTACAAGATGCCTGCATTCACCTTCTCCGCACAGCCCCCCGTCAAGGACAGCGCCCCCGCGTCCGCCGCATTTGCCCCTCTGGCCCACACGTTTGCGCAAGCGCAGTCTTCCACCCAGGCGGTGCCCAAGGCCGCGCCGGAGCACAACTACGCGGAGCTCGTCAACAAGCTCATGTCCGTGAGCGACGAGCGCCCCAAGTTGAACCACTCCTTCTCGGCGCCCTCGCTCCGCCCGCGCTTCTCCCAGTCCTTCATCAAGAAGAACTCCGACAAAGCCGAGTCGCCGCTCAAGCCGGCCGACTCGCCCCTCAAGGCCGACTCACCATTCAAGACGGCCGACTCCCCACTCAAGACGGTGGACTCATTCAAGCCCGCCGACTCATTCAAGCCCGTTGATTCATTCAAGACGGCCGACTCGCCCCTCAAGAAGGTCGACACATTCAAGGCGGCCGACAAGGCGTCGAGCAACTTCCGCGATGCCAGATTCAACTCCTCCTCATATGCCGCGTTGTTGCAGAACTACTGCTTCTCCGGCTCCAACCTCAACTCCCCCGCCGAATCGTTGAGCAACTCGCGCTCCAACCTGAGCTCGTCCATTGCCTCGGACTTCATGACGCCAGCGTCGACTTTCCACTCCTTTGGCGACACCATTCATATCTAGTGGGTCGCCTGTATACTATACCGCTACGGTTTGCTTCATTTCTAGCATGTCTTCATAAACTTAATATTATGATTCGTTTCTCGCCCGCTCGTAAACCCGCTTACCCCCCACGCAGGAAGCGTCCCCCGCGTCGCTGCAGGCCGCCCCTCGTCGCTGCAGGACGCGAGATTACGCGGCCTGCAGGCGGCGCTTCGTAATTGTGGCGGCACGGGTGTGAGACACAGTTAAGGCACACCCAACAATTGCATCTCCATGTCGTTTGGTGCAAGAGCTGCAGAGCGTTTAGCGAACAAGATCGTCTTGATCACCGGCGCGTCGTCGGGCATCGGTGCCGCGACTGCACGCGAGTTTGCGTCCGCCGCCGGCGGCAACATCAAGTTGATCTTGACCGCCCGCAGAGAGAGCAGGTTGCAAGAATTGGCTGCAGAGTTGTCCAACGCCTACAAACCCATCAAGATCCACACTGCAAAGTTGGACGTTGCCGACAGCAGCGCAATCCAGCCGTTCATCCAGGGTTTGCCCGCAGAGTTCTCCGACATTGACGTTTTGATCAATAACGCCGGCAAGGCATTGGGCAAGGACACCGTGGGCGACATTGCCGCCGACGACATCAGCGGCATGATGCAGACCAACGTGTTGGGCTTGATAAACGTGACGCAGGCGGTGTTGCACATCTTCAAGCGCAAGAACTCGGGCGACATTGTCAACATCGGCTCCATTGCGGGCAGAGAGCCCTACCCCGGCGGAAGCATCTACTGTGCGACGAAGGCGGCGGTCAAGTTCTTCTCGCACTCGTTGCGGAAGGAGTTGATCAGCACGAAGATCCGCGTGTTGGAGGTGGACCCTGGTGCTGTGGAGACGGAGTTTAGTGTGGTGCGCTTCCACGGCGACAAGGCGGCCGCTGACAAGGTTTACGAGGGCACGACGCCATTGACCGCCGAGGACATCGCGGAGGTGATTGTTTTTGGTGTTTCGAGAAAGCAGAACACCGTGCTTGCCGAGACGTTGGTGTTCCCCAGCCACCAGGCGGGCGCCGTGCACGTGCACAAGAACACATAAGCAGCCTGAAGCAGTCTGAAGCGGCCTGAAGCAGCGGAGGGCAGCCGGAGGTCTGCCTGAAGTCAATAATTTGGTTTGGCTCTATGAATGTCTTTAATAGATATGTGCTTGAGAGGAGTTTGGTGCGCAAGGAGAAGGTCATAAATAAGAGCAGTCAATACAGGCGAGTTGTGTCTACACTGTCACTGTGAAGTATTTGCACAGTGTTACATCTATCGACGTGAGGGGAGCAAGGCACTGAGGTATAAGAATGTGTGTTGACATAAGGAAATGTATTTGGCATCCACAGTCAGGTATTTTGGCACTTTTGGAGTGTTCACATTGCTGGCGGTATGGTTCTCGTCATAAGCTTTCGCTGATGTCGACGCCCCATCGAGACACCTTTTGTTGTGCCTCTATTCTGTCTAATTTATAAATATATAGTAAACATGTTAAACTATTTAGATTCTAACTTACTTAAACGAGTATAAGATATGATAAATAACAAGCAAGTGTTGAATAGTATTTCCCTATATTATTGGCATTTGCATTGATGCATCATCTTACTCTTGGTAAGCGCTCTAACGCATGGAAGTATAAGCAAATACATGCGTTTTAACGCTTACGAAAATACTTGTACCTCAGACGGAGCGGTAAGACTGTTTTCTTCTATACCTTTCTTTACAACGACCATCTTCGTATAGAACATTACGATGCCCGTGATGTATGCAACATGTTGTGCACTGAGGGGTGGACTCTACAGATCGTGAGGAACAGCGTTTATCAAGATATTTATTCGACACCCCGAAGCTCCTCGTTTTGCTATTCTCTGTGCTCAAGCAATAACACAGCTGGAAATCCAGCCAGCCTTTGTCTTGCTTGCGAAGTTGTCCTTGGCAGGAGCTGGAGTGGAAGTCTGAGTAGAAGTGTTCTGAGCGGCCATATTGAGTGTTGAGATGAGGAATATCGAGAAAGAATATCGAGCATTCGTAGGGTTTTATATCTCACAGTCACCTCTGAGTCCGATTACTGGAGGTGTTTCAGCAACTTCCGCATTGGGACATCACAATTTGCAGTCGACCTAAGTTAAGAAGATCCCCCAAGATAAGAAGATCGAACCATAAGATAAGAAGATCGGATTAACGGTGCATATCCTGAAACAACAGACGTCGCACACACCATACATCATGCGCGTACTTAGATTCCAGAGCTCGAAGTAATCGACTTGGTGATAGATTCACCAGCCATTAACGACATGTTCAAATAACGAAAGTAGGTTGAAAACGAAATGAATGAAGTCATAACGAAATGAATGGTGGCATAACGAAATGTATGTGACAACAAAATATATTTTGCAATAACGAAATGTGTGTTGGGAACTGTACGTGAAATTACATGCGCCTCTTGAAACAGTATGTCGTTGTCATGGCCTCAATAACGGTCTCAAGTGAATCGTACTATCCTGAGTTGTTCACATAACACCTCATTGTCGGTCGACTTAATGGTGTTTTCGAAACGGTAGCCTGAGGTGTTGAAAGCTACGGCAGCTCGAGCCTGATGCACTGCGAATGGCGACTCGGAGAGCCAAGCCATTAATACACTCTTATACAAGTAAATACGTCAATATTTTATTTAGTTGAAACACATAACATTACTTCCTTCGTAATAAATAATTTAGCTACGAATGGAAGTTGCTACGCATTGAAACGTACGTGGAGGAGTCTGAGGTATATTGAAGGTACGGTGGAGTAGCCTGAATGCATTGGTTGTCGGTAGTGACTTGAGGTATTAGTTATGCTCGAGCAGCAATAAATAGTTGGCGGTGAATGAGGATGTTTGTTGCAGTCCTGACAATGTCGTTACCGGGTGGGATGGTCGTGATCGGATGAGATGTGCGTTTTCGGGTGAGATGTTCGCTGGCAGTCATGATGATGGATAGTGGGGTCAGAACGACAACTGCTCGAGCGTCTTGCCAAGCCGCGCGGCGCCGTCGCCGTCCACGGCCACCTTGGCCCGGTTCATCTCTAGCCCCGCCAACAAGAGGCACGCCTTGCACACGCGGTTGGACGTGATGTAGCCGCACCGCTCGCACGTGTTGCCGAGCTTGACCGCGCCGTCGGCGGTGTACTCCTGCTCGCGCCTGTCGTCGCCGTCACCTTTGGCCTTTCCGCCCAGGCCCGTGCCCTTGTACTTCGGCGTGCGCTTCTTCCCCCGCGTCAACACAAGGTGCTCGCCGCTGTAGATGATGTCCATGATGCACAGCGGGCGCACGGCCATGAGGCCCTTCAAGAGCTCGCGCGCCGTGCCGCGAAACGCCTCGGGCGCGTACGTGCACTCGGTCGAGAAGTAGTCGAGCTTCTTGTAGTGGGCGTAGAGCACAATCTCCTTCTGGTACGAGTACTTGAACGGCTTCAGGCGGCGGATGGGCAGCCCGGCCGACTGGGTGAGGATGCGGCACAGGCTCTCCAAGCGCGCGGTGTCGCCGCGGAGCAAGTTCATGAGCACGGTCTCGGCCATGTCGTCGGCGTTGTGGCCCGTGACCACGTGGCCGATGCCCAAGCGGGCGGCGCCGCGGTCCAACGCCTGGCGTCGCAACACGCCGCAGTACGTGCACGACAGGCGGATGCCGGCGCACGACACGATCTCGTCCATCAGCCAGTCGTAGAGCTCCTTGTACGACACGATCTGCAAGTCCATGTCGTACTGCTGCTGGTTGCGCTTGACGGTCGCAAGCGAGTCGTCGCGGTAGCCTTTGATGCCTTCGTCGATGGAGAGAAGCACGAGCTCGAGCCCGTAGCTGTAGCGCTCGTTGAGCGTCTTGAGGATGGACGCGAGCACGGTGGAGTCCTTGCCGCCGGACGCGCCGATGGCCACCTTCTCGCCGGGCAGAAAGAGCTGGTTGGCCACGATGGTGTTGTGGATCTCGGTCTCGAACACGAGAAAAAAGCACTCCTTGCAGAGCTTCTGGAGCGTCTTGGGCCGCTTCATCACGGCCTTTCTGCCGTGGCAGAGCTCGCAGAGCGCGGTGAGCTTGATCTTCTTCAGCGACATGCGATGAGATGCCTGAAATATATGGGTCTTAGATCACGTAAAGTCACGTATGGGCTAGTTCACGTAGGATAGTTGAGTCAGGTAGGACAGTTGATGAGGAAGATATGCGAAGAAAGTTCTGCTTCACGCCGGCTCGTATAGTATAGTTGCACAAGTACAGATGAATAATCGGACTGCAGGACAGAAGTTTTCGATGTAGCATTCCATGCCGAACTATGAGCCAAGCTACGCCCACGCTTTCACGGCCAGGCTGAATATAAGAGTTGATAATGAATTCGCTCGTTCTCTACGTCTCTGATTTCCCGCGTGTTATGCCTACTGGTGGTCGTTTCAGATGTATTAGGATCCCATGCAATATAATGTACAATCAGGCGGTCGCTTGGAACTCGTCGTTGTTGGTGTTGACGTTGGCGTAGCGGAACTTGCTGTTCTCCTCGTGCAACGAGTCCTTCTGCTCCTTCTGCTCCTTCTGCTGCTGTTGCTGCTGCTGGAGCGTCTGCTTGCGCCCGTGGCCGTTCAGCGCCGTCTTCTCGTTCTTCTCGTTCAACAACCCCACCTTCTCGTTCATGATGATGGCCAACTCCTGCAACTTGCTGCGCTGGGGCTCGTCGGTGGCGAAGTTGATGAGGCCGCCGTCAAGCAGGCCCTGGAACTCGCCCTGCGCAAGCATCTTCTCGACGATGGCCACAACGGCGCTCTCGTCGAGCTCAAACTGCGCAGCCAAGTTGGCCGTGGACAACTTGGAGAAGATGGTGCGGAAGGTGAAGATGTACGTGCGCAAACCCTCGTTCTGCAACTGGAGGCGCAACATCTGCAACAACAGCGCATGGTCGGGGAAGAGGCGCCAGATCTTGATCGACAGCAAGAGCTCGAACGCCTGGGCCCAGTGGCCCTTCTGCAAGCAGCGCAGCGCGTAGATCAAGTGGTCCTTGATGCTCTCGGGAGGGCCCGTGAAGTACTGGCGCTCGTGGAATTCCAACTTGTTCTTGAAGCTCTTGATGCTGGCCTTGCGGCGCAGGTCCTTGGGCGAGGCCACCGCGGCCAACGCGGGGATCTCGATCAACAACAGGCACGTCATGAACACGCACTCCAACAACTCGAGGTTGATGTGCATGTGGAAGGGCAAGAGGCGCTGCTTCTCGGCGGTGGTGGCCTGCGAGGGGTACTTCAGACTGAAGCCCTGGCCCAACAACTCCTTGAGCCGCAGCAGGTTGGCGATCTCGTTCAAGATCTGGTGCGCCTCCTCGATCTCGCCGGAGCGGAACGCGCCGAGACCCAACTGCACCAACGCACGGTTGTACAACACCTGCACCGCCAGGTCCGCGGACCCGATGTGGTTGTACACCTGCGCGGCAAGGAAGAGCTCGCGGGCGGCCGCGTAGCGGTTGTTGACAGCGAGGTAGTACGTCTGCGCCAACACGGCGGTCTTCTTGTAGGGCGCAAACGCGGCCAAGTAGTCGGCCATGGCGGCCACCACGGCGTCGGGAGCCAAGCCCGCGGTGCGGACCAGGGCCAGGCCCTCGCCAGCACCCGCCCACGCGTCGGCCCACGCGAGCTCCTCGCCCGCGGCGATGAGCTGGTCGGGCTTGTAGTAGACGTGGTCCAAGCGGCGGGCCACGATGCGGGCCAAGTGCTCGGGGCCCGAGCAGCTGGCCACGTAGATCTGCGCACGCACAATCAAGCGGTAGAGCGCGGCCTCGTCCTTCAAGCGCTCGATGTACTCGGTCAGGTGCGGGTCGGTGCTCTGGAGGCACTTGACAAACTCGTCGTCGAGGCGCTCCACGGTGGCGGCCACCAGGCCCAACACCACGCGCACGCCCGCCGCGTTGGGCTGGGGCTCCACGTCCACGTCGTCGGTGGCCACGCCCAACTCCGACACCTGGTAGGTGGCGGCGTTCTTCTCCAAGAGCGTGAGGAGCGCGTTCACGTCCGCCTCGTTGCGCTTCCACAACTCGACGGGCATGAACGTGCCCTGGGTGCCCGCGTCGAAGCGCACCGAGAGGAGCATCTGGTACACGGAGATCTGCTCGAACACGGTGGACGCCTGGGGCAAGAGCGCCTCCAACACAGCAACCTGTTCTGTGCGGTCGATGTTGCGCTTGCCGCGCGCCTCGGCCACCTGCTTCAACTCGGCAAACACCGGGCTCATGAGGCGCTCGGTGCCGGACACCGTGCCCACCACCACGTCGCTCTCAACAACCACGGGCTCGTCCGCGTCAAACGCCTCCGGCGTCGCGCGGTACGCCTCCATGTGCTGCAGGTACTCCTTGGCCTGCTTCTTCACGCGCTGGCGTACGGTGTTGAACGCACGGCTCTGGTCGGCGGGCAACTTGCCGCGCTCGCCGCCCACGCTCTCCTCCAACTGGCCGAGCATCTTGAAGTAGAAGTTGGGCACGGGCACGTTCTGCTGGTGCGCGCGCACAAGGAGCTTGCCCACGCGGTCGAACTCCGTGAGCACCGACGCCCAGTTGTCGAGGTTGCGTGCGTTGTAGATGGCGTCCACGGTCTCGCGCATGTCGTCGAGCAACTTCTCGCGCGAGGACTTGACCACCTTGCGGCCCTCGGTGTCCAGGTCCAGGTCCAGGTCGTGGCCCTTGAGGAACGACTTCTTGAGGAAGTACGACGGGCCCTTGCCGTCGTAGTCGGAGTCCTCCTCGGAGGACTCGTCCAGGTCGTTGTTGTCGAACTCGGAGTCGGTCGAGAACTCCTCGGACGACGAGAGCATCTCCTCCTCGGAGGTGCTCAACAAGGCTTCTTCTTCCGACGAGCTGTCGGACGTGTAGCCGGCGGCGAAGAATCTCGACATGGTGTTAGTGGTGGGATAGAAAATTTTCAGCGCTTATGGACACGCCTGCCTGTGTGCAGGCCGCTACTTCTCCACCGACAACAACGGCACTTCACGCGTGCCGCGTGTAGGGTTGTCGTGTCGACTTGTCGAATTGTGGAGTTGTGGAGGTGTGGAGTTGTGGGTTGTGGAGTTGTGGGTTGTCGAGTTGTGGAGGTGATTTAGTGGTGGAGTCTGGTTCGCAGCCACCTGTAGAGCAGACAACGAGCACAGGTACAATGACAAGAGCGATTGCAACGGAAAAATGAGCGTAGGGAGAATAGAATGTAGTCACGGGAGAGATGGTCAATGTGAGAGCAAGGTGTGTCGTGGGGAGTCAAGGTGAGAGCAGTTTATTTGATGGCTCAGAGCACATTCTGTGTGAGTTGATCCAAGACGGTCGCTCAACTGCAATCGGGTCTATTGTTGTTCATTATCGTCGGGTGCTATGGCAAAGGATCAGCCAATCCTGTTTCCAGGGTCAGTCGTACCATTCGGTGCTCCCCTCTATGCGTGATTGCGATATCCTCTATCAATGGTGATTGCGAAATCCTCGACCGATGGTGTTTGCGACGTCCTCCATGCGGTACACAATTTTGCAACATGTGGCCATGGTGATATGCGAACGTGCAGTGGGCAGTTCGAGCCAGCGTAGGTGCCTAGTCGTTAGTTGTCTATCTGGTACGACCGCACGCGCAGAAACTTGAAGTCCTTCTCGTTCTTCAAGGAGAAGTCCACCACCTCGCCCTCGCGCTCCTCGTAGCCCGCCACGCTCTTCCAGATCGCGTAGAACTTGATCCACGCAAGCCGGCAGTGGTTGGCCACGCCGCCCAAGTTCTTCACGCGGAAGTCGTAGTGGAACCGGTAGTAAGGCACCGACCCCGCGTCCACCTCCACGTGCACCTCGCCGTCCGTCGAGAGCGTCCAGCGGCCGTGGAAGATCTTGTGCGGCTCCGACGCCGGCACCACCAGCGCAGGGTCCTTGATGTCCGGGTTGGCGAGCAAGCAGCGGAGCTCGTTGGCGCGCAGCAACTGCGGGATCACCTTGGTGGGCTCCATGCGCGTGAGCGCCATCACGCACCTGCCCTCGGGGTAGAAGCGCAAGTACCGGTAGTAGGTGACGGTGCGCACCGGGTTGGTCCACGACGTCGAGAGCTCCTGGCGCCCGCCCTCGCTGTAGTAGTTGACGACCGAGATGTAGCAGCCCAAGAACTTGAGGAACGGCCGCTGCTGCAACATGTGGCGCCACGACCCGCCGTAGAGCGCGAGCAGCTCGAACGGGTCCCTGGGCACGGGCAACGCGCCCATCACGCCCACGTTCTCCTCGTAGCTCTGCGCCGGGTACACCAAGTAGCACATGCGGCGCCAGAGCGCGGACGACGAGAACGCCAAGTACGCGTGCCGCTTGCAGGTGATGCCGAAGCGGAACCACAGCTCGGGGTCCTGGGTGAGCACAATGTCCAAGATGTGGACCCAGATCTCGCTCGGGAGCTGCGTGAGCACGGACACGGGCCGCGCGTCGGCGACCTCGGTGTGGTTGTCGAGGCCCAAGTTGGCGAACTTGACCATCACATGGTCGTCCGGGTTGTTCGGGTCGGGAGCACGGGCCTCGGCCGACGCAAACGACGCGAGGAGCTCGGCGGCGTTGATGTTTCGGAGCTTCTCCTCGTCCACGCGGTGCATGGCGTTCTTGCCGTGCTCTTTGGCGAGAGCATTGATGGCCTTAGGCACCTTGTGCTGGCGATAGAGAAGGTCGATCTGGTCGTTCATCTTGAACGCCGCACGGTAGAAGCGCACGGCGTCGGACATGAGGCCGTGCAGCTCCTTCTCGATGGCCTTCTCGAAGAGCTCCATGGCCCGGTCGTGTTCTAGCACCGACATACTTCTTGTCCTCTGTATCTAGACTCCTCTGTATCTAGACTCCTCTGTATCTAGGCTCTTGAATTGTCCTCCTGAGCTGTTCTCTTGAGCTTCCCTGAATTGCGTCCTCTTTGAGTCAGGTGCTTCTCTTGCTCTTGAATCGCCTCGTACGCTCTCTCACGATTGTCGGTCTGTAATCTCCAGGATAGTATTGTCCAGGTCTGTATAATGGGTGGAGTGAATGTGGCTCGATTGGTTTTCTTGCAATAATTGTGTACTGGCCAGTGCCGACTGCTGTAGTCGATGGATAGGTGTGCAGATGATGTATTAGTGATCTGATAAGATATCGCGATTCTACGTAGGCTCATTCTAGCTACTCACTCGCGCACCACGATCGTACTCCTTCACTTCGATCATTCTCACTTCACTCTTCTCTTTACTCTTCTCTTCGCTCTCATCTCTTTGATACTCTTCTTCCGTCTCTTCTTCAAGTCTTCTTCTCCGTCTCATCTTCCACGTCTCGTCTCTTCTTCCCGCCTTCCCGCCTTCCCGTCTATAGGACTAGAAGAGCACCACGCCGATGCCCGAGCCCTCGTCGCTCACCTGCTTCGTCTTGGGGTCCACGCCGCCGTTGATGTGCTTCGCGCGGTAGTTGAAGAGGTAGTAGTTGAGCAAGCCGTCGCCGCTGCCGAACTTGGCGCTGTTGATGAAGAGCGGGTTGTCCTGCGACGTCAATGCGTTGAACACGTCCACGCCAAACTCCTTGGCCGTGATGAGCGCGTCGTTCATCAACGCGTTCAACCGCTTCTTGTACACGGCAGCGTCCTTGTCGAACGCATCGCTCGCGTAGTAGAACAAGTACGCGATGCCCAACTCGTTGTGCGTCGGGTTGTTCAACACCGAGAACGGGAGCAAGTAGTACGAGAAGAAGTCCGTCACCGCGCCGTCGGTCTCCACCACGTACGACTTGATCACGTCGCCGCCGCCGAGCAACCAGTGGCGCAACTCCGCCTTGGTGAACACCTGCACCAACTCGAACTTGGCCTGGAACCGGTGCAAGAGCGCGTGCACGGCGTCCAAGTCGCGCGCCTCCATGGGCCGCAACCCCGGCGTGCGGGTCTTGTTGGGGAGCGCGTAGTGCGCCACCATGGACGCCTTGGTCTCGTTGGGCGGCAAGTGCGAGAACCCCACGTCGTGGAGCTTGGACCAGTCGAGCGGGCGGTGCGTGTAGCGGCACAGCGCCAACGGCGACGGCAACACCACGCCCGCGGTGTAGAGCGCCTGCCAGATGTCGCGGCGGTTGACGCGGCGCGTGATCTCGCGGATCAACACGGGCGCCAAGCGCTTGGCCCGCAACTTCTTGTGGATGCAGAGGAAGTTGATCTCCACGGACGGAATCACCTGCCCGGCGGTGTTGAGGCGCAACGTGACCGGCACCGCCGCGATGAACGCCACGAGCTTGCCCAGCGCCTTGACCCGCACGCCCACGTGCCACTCCTGGCGCCACCCCGGCGGCTTCAACGCCCACTGGAAGAACTCGTGCAGGTACTTGAACCGGAACGTGGCGTCCTGGTCCTCCACGTAGTGCTCGTACAAGAGCGTGTACACCTCGTCGAGCTGCGGCGCCAGGTCCACGTCGATGGTGCTCCACTCGAAGTCGCCCAAGAGGGGGAGCGGCTCGGGCGAGATGTCGCTGGGTTTCTTGGAGGCGTCGATGGGCCCTTCGTTCTCCACCACCTCGTCGAGCGCGGGCACGGGCTGCGTCTTCCAGAACTTGTACTCGTTCATTTGCTTCTGCTGCGACTCGTTGAGCGCCTCGCCGAGCGAGATGAGCTTGAGGAGCTCTTCGATCAGCTTGGGTTCCATGTTGAGATTTTCGCGCATGTAGGATCAAGAATGGGGAAGAAGAGGACGGGTGGTCAGTGAAGCAGTCATGATTGGATGGCATTGGGTGCATTGGATGCATTGGGTGCATTGGGTGCATTGGATGCATTGGCCGTGCAATTGGCAGAAATGATGTAGATGCTGCAGAATTGAAATGTGACGGCTGGATGGACCGAGGATGTGCAGTGTAGGTCAACTGAGTCGGAGTCCACTATGAATCCACTGTGAGTCCATTGTAGAGGTGTGTAGAACTGTGTAGAGGTATCTGTAGAGGTTTAGATCTATCGATGTGGTGGTAGAACGGCAGATGGTGGAGATTCAATTGGCAAGGTGCTAGGCATACTGTGAATGGTGGACGGAAGCGTACCATTGAGGCACCAGCTCAAGCCCCACGCAATGGCAATTAGAGTCACCAAGGGACGCATTACTGGCACAGCGGGATAAGGGTCTTCGATCACGCTGGCTCCATACATGGTGAAGGTGGGTGCAAAAGATGGCTGCGACATACCTCACTCAATGCTTCGACACCGCTTCGAGACTGCTTCGACATCGCCTCGACCTGCTTCGATACTGCTTCGCCACTGTGTGCTATTGCTCGCTACCCTTTTGCTTTTGCTCCGTGGGTGCTGAGAGAGAAGTGCACTTGGCTCTCGCTGGTGCGCACTAACGACTACATGGTGTTGCACAAGTCCAAGTGGGACCACAAGGCCAAGGTCCAGTACCTCAAAAAACACGGGTTGGCACGCCCCAAGCCCAAGCCCGGGGTGCAGCCGAAGTGGTCGGGCAAGAAATCCGCTGCACAGAAGCCGGTGCTTCTCGATGACTCCGATGCCGAGTGGGACTCGGACGACGACGCCTTGATCGACCACTTCTTCCCGGAGATCGGCGAGCAGAACCTCGCGGTCGAGCACAAGCGGAAAATCAAGCGTCTGATCATCGCCACGATCTTGGAGCGCACAGAGCCCCAGGAAGAGAAGGAGGAGCCGCAAGAGGTGGACGGCATCTACTTGGGAGAACGACCCGAGGTTGCAGAGACGGCTGGAGCCGATTTGGACGGCACGGACGACGAGTTTGAATGGGACATCCCCGACCTCGAGACGAAGCTCAGCGAGTTCGTCATGGGCGACTTGAGCAAGCTGCGAAACAGAAAGCTCCTCACAAACACCTTGCTGGAGAACCTTCTCGAGGACTACGGCATCGACAGCTACTCCAGCACCGTCAAGGACACGGACTACAGCAAGCCCCGCAAGACAACCGCCAAAGCGCTCGACAGACTCACCTCCACCGACCTCCATGGCTTTCGCATCGGCGATTCGTTAGGCGACTCCAAGAAGCCAAGCAGTATCCGCACGCTCTCTGAAGAGGAACAGCAAGAGCACCTGGCCAGAGCTGAGAAAGTTGCGCGCGAGAGGCTTCTTAGCCAGATTAAGAGCAAGTTCGGCGAGCAGAAGCGCGCCAAGGTGCTTGAGATCAACAACTTCAATGACACCGACGAGCGGCAGATGGAGTCGCTCAATCTCAAGTTGGCACGCACCACGATGAAGCCCACGTTGGACAGTGACTTGCGCGACTTGCTTGGCTTTACGGATTCCAACGATACGGCTGACACCGACGACTTGGACCTGCTACTCAAGTCTGCCGCACTGGCTGACGTTGGAGAGAAGAAAACTGAGAAGCACGCGCCCAAACTATCGGCCTCGAAGCAAGACGAAGCCTTTTTGGACGACTTGTTGGGGTGAGCCTCACCCATCCCCTCCATCCTTCCTCACCATCGGTTTACCAATCTTTCCTTCTGTACGCAAATCTCCAGTTACTTTCCAGTTGCTCTCCAGCTGCTTTCCAGTTGCTGCTCCAATTGTCTCCAATTGTCTCCAATTGTCTTCAATTGTTCTAGTTGTCTCCAATGTGTTCATTGAGGTTGCGCACTCTGGTGGTGCCGGCTCCTGCGCACAGCAAAAAATTTATCCATCGCGATGATGTACTTCTTTTCCACCCACCATGATTTCCTCCAGTTGCTGGGTGCCTAGAGGTTTCGCCTCGGAGTTCCCCGAGAAGTACGAATTGGACGATGCTGAGATGGAGCGTATCACGAAAATGGCGCAGCTTGAGTTGGAGGACGCCAAGGAGGACTTGGCGGACGCCCAGAAGCAGATGACGAGCCAAATCGAAATCGACGACGACTTGAAGGAGTACAATTTGGAGAGCTACGACGACGAAGAAAACACCAACACCGAGTCCGTGTCGATCTTTCCCGGATTGGCTGCGACGGACGCAACATTCAAAGAGGGCGAAGACGGCAGTGCCTACCTCTCGCTCCCCTCCGAGACCGAGATCCAGCAGGAAAAGCAGGAGATGCAGATCTACCCCACAGACAACTTGGTGTTGGCCACGAGGACAGAGGACGACATCTCGTACTTGGACGTGTACGTCTACGACGACGGTGCGGGAGCACCAGAAGGCAGTCAGGAGGAAGAGGGCGACAAGCTCGACGCGGACGTGGCCAACGGCTTGGTGAGAGACTCTACGTTGTACGTGCACCACGACTTGATGTTGCCTGCGTTCCCCCTCTGTGTGGAGTGGGTGAACTACCGTCCAGGGTCCAGCGAGACCGACAACGTGGGCAACTTTGCAGCCATCGGCACGTTCGACCCGCAGATCGAGATCTGGAACTTGGACTGCATTGACAAGGCGTTCCCGGACTTGATCTTGGGCGAGCCTCAGCAGAACTCCTTCACAGCATTGACCAAGAAGAAGAAGAAAAAGAGCAAGGGCAAGAAGCATGTCGCCACGCATCACACCGACGCTGTGTTGTCCTTGGCCCACAACAGAACGCACAGAAACATCTTGGCGTCGACGTCGGCAGACACGACGGTCAAGTTGTGGGACTTGGCCACGGGGACCGCCGCACGCTCGTTGACCCAGGTACACCAGGGCAAAACCGTGTCGTCGTCGCAGTGGCATGCACAGGAGGCGTCCATCTTGTTGACCGGAGGCTACAACGGCGCATGTGCGGTGACCGACGTGCGTATTTCGGACGAGGCGGAGATGAGCAAGTCGTACTATGTGGGCTCGGGCCAGGAGATCGAGAACGTGCGTTGGGGCGCGCAGCCGGAGATCTTCTACTGCGGCACCGACAACGGTAACGTGTACTGCTTCGACGTTCGTGTCCAGGACAAGCCGTTGTGGACGTTGCACGCGCACGATTCGGGCATTTCATCCTTGGACGTCAATGTGAACGTCCCCGGCTTGTTGGTGACGTCTGCGATGAACGAGAAGGTCGTGAAGTTGTGGAAGTGTCCTCTGACAGGCAGCGGCGGGCCCTCGATGGTGTTGCTGCGCGACTTTGGCGTTGGCAACGTGTTGACCACGGCATTTGCCGGCGACAGCGAGGTGGCGGGCAACATCACCATTGGTGGTGTTAGTGGCGCGTTGAAGATGTGGGACACCTTCTCCAACAGGGCTGTGCGGGGCTCTTTCCGCGACGAGTTGAAGGACTTGCAGAAGCGTGCGAGAGAGGAGGCCCAGAGCGCGGGCAAGGCGTCGCGTATCGCCAGAAAATACCAGGGCCAGGCAAGCGAGACGGTGATGACGGTGGAAGCTGGAAGCTTGGACGACTCCGAGGACGAGGAGGACGATGAAGAAGACGACGCCGAGGAGGAGGAGATGGAGGAGTGATTGTATAATAGTGCATAGGCTACGCCGACAATAGGATATTAACAGAAAGTTGAGTAGTTTATCTTTGCGATAGGGACTTCCTTCTCTCAATTTTTTTGGCGTTGTTAAAATGTAAGACGGTAGCTGCAGTTATTTTGCGCAGTGAGAGCACTCATTTTGCAACTTTGCAAATTAGGAACATCCAAATGATGAAAAATTGACACAAAGCAAGAAAGAAGTAAAGAGACAAGGACAGAGACGAAAATTATTGCTAAAGGGGCCAATTCATGTGCGGGGAGCAGGAAGAATATCCCACTGGTTTGCATATGTATTTGACGGTATCAGTATATCTTCACAAATGCACAGATCTGAAAATTCAGTGCTCTCTATATTTCCGATGGAGACCAGTGCTCAAGCAGAAACATTTGTTGCATGTAGAGACACTTGTTACATGAAGAGACACTTGTTACATGTAGGGGCCCTTGTTACTGACACCACTTGGATTGCAACTTGAGAATTTGCAATTGACCTACACACGATACGAAATTGGTACCTACAACCCATATAGAAGGCGGATCAAGTATAGAAGTGCACCCTTGAAGCAGCCATCACTTCTGACCAGACACAGTAGCGAGCTCGCTTCGATATGGTGTAGGCAGATCGTCTCATAACGCCTCACTCGCAAGAACCGGACCATCTCGAAAGCTGAGTCAGAAAACGGCACCTCCAATGAAGTCTCAGTTCAACACGAGACTAAAGATACCAATTGTAGCAGCGTAAAGCTGGGGCACTCTGGGGTCATAGTGAGGGCCGCAGTCGCATGTACGGGTGCGCTCACATCAACTACACCATGCCTCGCTTGGAAGAGTGGGAAATCAAAAAGTACTGGGAGATCTTCCAGGGCTTGAAGCCCGAGGGCAACAAGTTGACCGGCGAGAAGGTGTCGCCGGTTCTCAAGAACTCACGCTTGAAGGACTCGGACTTGTCGCAGATCTGGGATCTCGCCGACATCGACGCCGACGGCAAGTTGGACTTCGAGGAGTTCTGTATCACCATGCGGTTGATTTTCGACTTGGTGAACGGAAACGCCAGCGAGGTGCCGAGCGAATTGCCCAATTGGTTGGTGCCGCTGCTGAAAGCACATTTGATCCAAGCCAACCAGGCCGTGGCGTCGGGATCGAATCAAAACACCGCTGTGGACGAGGACGACGACATGCTCTCGAACGACTTTGACTGGTACATCTCGCCGACGGACAAGGCCACGTACGAGACCATCTACAACTCGAACAGCGACTCGTACGGGCGGGTGCGATTCGAGTCGTTGGAAGGGTTGTACGGCACGCTCAGCAAGGTGCCGCGGCTGGACATCTCGTCCGCGTGGAACCTCGTGAACCCCAAGTCGTTTGAGACCATCGACAAGGACCAGGTGTTGGTGTTCTTGCACATCTTGAACCAGCGCGAGCACGGCAAGCGGGTGCCGCGCGGGGTGCCGGCGTCGTTGCGGGCCACGTTCTCGAAGGAGGTGCCCAAGTACGACTTGAGCGCGGCGCCGGCGCGGGTGTCTGAGCCCACGGCCAACGACCGCAAGGCGTTCGGCACCAACTACCTCAACAAGATCGGACACAGCCACGTAGACCGCGGCACGGACTTCTCCATCACCGAGGGCACGGACTGGGAGGAGGTGCGGTTGCGGCGCGAGTTGGAGCGCTTGGAGGGGTTGCTTGCCAAGACGCAGCACGAGGTGAAGGCGCCGTCGGAGAGCGAGCTGGCGGTGTTGCGGCACGAGTTTGAGCAGTTGTTGAAGTACAAGGAGGAGCAGTTGGCGGCGGCGCAGAGCGTGCCCGAGAAGGACCTCACGGCGGTGCGCAACGACGTGGAGGAGATCTGCTCGCAGGTGAAGACACTAGAGGAGTTTTTGGCGGGCAAAGAGCATGAGTTGCAGCGCTTGCGCGAACAACTTGCGTAAATAGCAGGGCATAGAGAACATGAGTGACGCTTTGTGAGGGCCAGAACGCCTAGGCAGTATGACAGAGATCCTGAAAGACAATTGGCGAGGAAGAGTTCACAACAGTCAAGTACGAAGAGGTGAGTTCATGGGAGGAAATGTGGCCATGATTGGGGAAGAGGCGTTTGTGTGTGAATACTGAGTTCGTAGAAAGCAATGTGGGCATGACTGGGAAGAGGTGTATGGCTGTGAGTTCACAGAAGTATTGGGGAAGAGATATGCTGTTCATAGAAGTGGTTTGTGTTGCTTGGGTGTCTGTGAATGATTGTATTGTGGAGGCGCGTGGACGCTGATGCTACTTCTTTTCTTCTGCCTCGGGCTCCGGCTCCGGCGTGGGCAACTTGAAGTTCTCGGGCGTCACGTCGCGGCCGTCGCCCACCTGCTCCCACACCGACAGGCCCACGGTGAAGTTACGCCAGGCCTGGGTCAACTCCAAGGGCTCGTACACCACGCGCTTCTTCTCCTCGTCGTAGCGCACCTCGGTGTAGCCCGTGGTGGGGAAGTCCTTTCTGAGCGGGTGGCCCTCGAAGCCGTAGTCGGTCATGATGCGGCGCAAGTCCGGGTGCCCCTCGAAGAACACGCCGAACATGTCGTACGTCTCGCGCTCGAACCAGTTGGCGCCCTGGAAGATGGGCACCACCAGCGGCACCAGCGACAGCTCGTTGGCATACGTCTTGACGCGGATGCGCGAGTTGTGCCGCACGCTCAACATGTTGTACACCACGTCGAAGCGGTTGGTGCGCGACGGGTAGTCCGCGGCGGTCACGTCCATCATGGCCTTGAACTGCGCCGGGGTGTGGTTCTTGAGGTACACCATCACTGGTCTGACGGCGCTGGGCGGCACGTAGATGGTCAACTCGTCCTTCCACACCGAGAACTGCTGCACGTACTTGGGGAGGCACGACATGACGTAGCGCCCGAACAGGTAGAGCTCCTCGCTCACCTGCTTGTACTTGTCTGTGGGATTCTCGAGCGGCTGGAGGAGCGGCATGTTGGACATTCTGGGAAGGGAGTTCAAGTCGACGAGCGGCTCGTCGTGGTCTGCGAGCACGCGGACGGAACGCAGAAACCGCCGTAAGGGCACGCGGGCAAGGCGGGACAACATGGTGGTGGTGGTTTTTTTTATGTAATTGTGCGGGTTTGATTGGCGAGGCCCTGGTGCACGGGTCTACCACCACCTCCACCACTAGCCATCCCACAAATAGCAGGTATGTGTTAGGAAGGAGAGATGCAGAGATGTGGAGATGGGTAGATGTGGAGGATGACCGTGTGTGTTGAACGGAGGGTGGAGTTTTGAGTAGTGAGGTGGTGCGTCCGCGGCATGCTACATGAATATCGGCACCAACGGAGATCCAGAGATCCAGATGTTGATACAGAGGAGATACAGATGGAGATACATATAGAGATCACGAATGGAGATCCAGAAAATGGCTGGAAGAAGAAATGGCTCGCAAACTAGTACAGGAAGCGCTGCGAGTGCTCAAAGATAGTATGAAGATAGTATGAACCGGAGCGTGCAATGCTCAGCTAGTACTATTTCAGAGGATTGAACTGTGAATGACGTCTCCAGTTAAATGAATTACTCAATTGGTTGACGTTGCATGTGAACGATAGCCGGTGAGACGTAGTAACGTCAGGTGCATGTTGCGATATGCAAGTTGAGATGAGTGCATGAGCGAGACACGGAGCCTGAATGCGCTGTAAAGGAGGGAACAGAGAGGTCACTTCTGTTTGGGACTATGAGGCTTGGCGTACTAATAAGGCCCGGCGTACAATGGGACCCAACGTGAAACTGAGGCTTGCGTGAAATTGACTTTGATCGTTGCTATCGATTGACTATTTGCTTGGCCACCTCCACGGCAATCGTGGCGGCTCTGTCACGAACAAAAATCCCTTTGCGGCATCCGTGTTTGCCCCTCCGAAAACCAATTGTTTGCAGTTGCAGCCAACGGGGCCTCCATTTTAAAATTGTTGCAGATGGGTCGCCGATCCAGTTGGCAACGGCAGTTGTTTACGGCGTGGACGGCAGGAGTATACATCCACGCCTTGAAGGCTATTGCAAGGAGATATGAACAGTATCTGAAAACGCTTTTCCGATCGTGTATCACGGCGATTTTATTTCCCATGCACCTCACGTCGACTCACACAATTTTCATGGACGAGATGTAGCTGTACCCACGATGTAGTAGAGCAGATAAAATACTCCCTTGCGAGACGTTACCAAGAACGACATCGGCAACTGTAGATATTTGCGGAGATCCAAAGTCAGAATTATTGGCGTTGGTGCATGGATTCAAAGTGAGTTGAGTTGCCGCACACAAACACTCCCCAAGCACTCCCTAAGCTCCTCTCGTGTGTGATACGTGTATGATCTGCTTGCTTCAGTAGTCAGCTCGTCGAGATATCGGCGAGATTCAACTGTGAGCGACCATACATAACAGAAGTACAGCCGCGTGAGGTGCGTCAACAACCCAACCCGGGAGGAAAATTCTCCCTTCAGCTGGTTCAACAACCCCCTGTTCAGCGAGAGTTAGTTCAGGTCATGAAGACGAAATAATACAGTACAGTTCCCGTGAGCAAAGCAAGTGGAATACTTGGAGTAGGAATGGAAATTTAGGACTGCGCTCGAAGCGGGAAAATATGTCCCTGTCGATCGTTTTTCGTATCCGCAGCCTTTTGGACAACTCTCCCAAGCAGACGGCCTGTTTGCTTCTTGACCGACTGGCTACGACCTGCGGAGCTTGCTCCCGTCATGCAACTCATTTCATGTATCCTGATCTGGTCATGCGGCTAACTAAAGTAGATACGAGTGTGATCAAATCAAAGCAACTGAGGAGGGAGAGTCGGCTCGAGTTTACCGACGTCGGCAGAATGTCTTGCTCAGGGCTCCAAGACCTTTCAGGCGTAGTAGCACTTAGACTTGCCGTTGCGCTAAACTGAAATCTGTCAAGCATACTCCTCCTTGCCACCCTTGTTGTCGTTCTCTCTGGTCATTATGCGCCTGCTTCATGATTGCGTGACCTGTAACAGCAACGTCGAGTGTTGGGAGCCTTCAACGGATGCCACAGGTATCTCGAGCCGCCCGAAAGATATTGGTGGTTATTTGTCCTCCTACTGCGCAACAAAGGGTAGACTTCAGATCTCGTTCCTACAGTGAGCCCGTGAATCTACGTCATAATGCCACAGCATTTTGATCGTGTAGAGACTCAACCAATCCGAGCCGATTTCTCAGACGTTGCCACCCTCTGTCTTGAGTTGCTACGCGAACGGTTGCAACTAGAGTCTGACAAATCTGGAACTAAGCATGGAATGGGCTGGCGAGTATGTGCATATGTAGATGATGCAAACGTGGTGAGCGCATTGAATGGTTTGAGGCGAGGATGCGACTAATGATGGGGCTGTGCATGAGTGAGTTTCGTGTTGCTCGGGTTATCACGGCCTGCAACGGCCAAAAGCTGCAGGAGCAGTGCTCCCGTCTATCGCATCTGTTGCAATTTTGAAGCAAGCAAATGGCTTGGTAAATGGACACTGGATACTTGCCACCCGTGGTATCTATTAGCATCTCCCCCTGTTATGCGTGGCCTTCGTAGATGCACAAAATTTTCACTAAGCATGAAGATCTGCCGCACGTTTGGAACACTGCCGCACATGCATGCATCATAGGCCGACACAAAAGCAGATTGACCATAAATCGTTAGTCAGGCAGGGCCCCAAACACAAACAAAGGGAGACTAAAGATTCGGGGAACATTGCAAATTGTGTCCTTGGAAGCGAGCTAATGTACGCTTCTCCAAATAGCTCATGTTTCATGGCGTCTTGTGAATGATACTGTGACAAATTTGCATGATGCACTTGGCTACTGGATTTCTTTTTACGGCCAGAAAGCTGACCGCTGCACATGGCCAGGGTGTATTGCTCTGCCCGATGGACGCGACAAGGGTCAGAAACTAGATCTATCTCTTGCGGTGTTCAGCACGGAAGTCCCGAATTCCGTGCCGCCTGTGCAGGCGCATCTGCTGCAGTCAAGCGACCCTATCCACCAAGAAACTCGTACCAAGAGGGACACCTTGCCCACTGCAGCACACCCAGGGGTAGTCAAAGCGCTTGGCATAACTACGGCATAAAATATTCCAACGGCGAAATTCCACATGAATGGCTTTTCGGTCAAAAAGGTACTATCCGAAGTAACCGAAGCATTCGGACCGTCTGGTTGGATCCCCTTCGTATATTTTTCTTTCTCATAGGTGCGCGAATAGGCAATCGCGACGCCGCTCGCGCTCCTGCGGAAGAATTACTATTAGGATGCCTGTTGCGGAGGTTGGCTCCGTCGAGCTAAGCGGAATCGACAGCAGCCATTTAATGGAAACGCAACGGAAGGAACTGTGCGCCTCCACAGCCGCTAGCACCTGCGTCGTGCGCGTTATTAATGCACCATGTTTCGACGTACAAGCTCGACTCGTAACTTGCATGCTGGCGCACCACATGATGCAGCTCACTCACTTAATGGTGCATCTGAGTGATCCCGAACGAAATGTCCGAAAATGCAAATATGTAGCTGTAACTCGCCAGAAAGGGGTGATAAACCTCGTAAGGATGCACTCATTCCCAGACTCATTGTCAGGTATGGGCGTGTCGGACAGAATGGGCTGAGGTGGCCTTCCGGAAGAACTATGCCTCAAGACGCCTCTCAGCACTCGTGCACTAAAAGCACGCTGGAGTCACGTCGCCCGGTGCGGAATTTTTTAACGGATACGAGATTGATACGTGTCGTCCTTTTGCATGTCCTACAAAGATGGTGCAACGGTACCATTCTCGATATTCCATGGCTCCCCGCCTGCAGTTCCCCGGTCGATCAATCTGCGGTCGCATGACAAATAAGAACTGTGCGCAGCGCATAAACGACCGAAAGTGCAGCAGCGACGTTTCCATTGTTTGCAACGCTCGCGCTCGAGACTTCGGCCCAAACAGGAACACCAGCATCGTAGGCGGCGTGTGCGGTGCATGCACCGCGCAAGGTTGTAATTGTGAGCGGCCGTAGCGAAGAGCAGACAAAAACGAGCACCTGCACAACAATCACTTTGGGCAGGCTGCGTGCGACACCTCTCGAATTACAGCCAGGTCATCTCACGTTTCCGCTTCTGCATGCATCTCTACTTAAATTTCTCTTCTAGAACACACCTACACCTCTAACGCCTGTTATATTGACTCCAAAATCCGCCATCTGGGACCACATTTGCGGCCTGCGCGACCAAGGAGGGCATCGGCATAAGTTACCTTCCTGACTTCGGCGACTAGTAACGAACACGTTGAAAGCGTGCCACGAACACCCCATTCCCCACAAACGCTCCACCAGCCTCCACTAGTCCAGTTTGGCTCCATATAACAGACCGTCTGCCGTACTTTCACCACGACTCACCTCCCCAAAGCATACAGTCTAAGCATACAGTCTTCAAGCCGAGTCATACGACATTGTCGACTGCTACTACTTTAATCAGACGTGGTGCCAACAGTCCCAACTATCCCAGCAATTGCGCAAGTTCCCTTGGCCTAGATCTCGTGAATTGACGTTCACGACAGTTATCTTGCGATTCGAAGTAACTTCGACCGTCCGTCCAGCTGTCAGCACATAGTCACAAGTGCTCACGGTATTGATCCTGGCGTAAATTGAACGTCTTATCTGCGTGTCTCTCATTATCGTGACCCTGTCCGTAACCGAGAGAGCTCGCCAGTCTCAGCTACACCGCACTGAGCCAACACGTCCCACCAATCGCCCGGCCCCAACATGCCCGCGAGTGCCGGCGCCTTGGCGGCCAAGAAGGCCCAGCGCCGCTCCCGCCGCACGTACTCGTGCCGACCGTGCAAGCGCTACAAGATGAAGTGCAACCTCGAGGTGCCGTGCCAGAGCTGCGTGACCGCCAAGCGCGAGCGCGAGTGCCTCCTCAATCCCCCCAACCCGCCGTCCGAAGAGGAGCGGTTCCAGATCGAAAAGCGCAAGAGCCGCAACTCGCGCCGCCAGCCGCGCTCCACGCCGTCGTCGCCCGACTTCCCGCGCTTCCGCGAGTTCTCCGGCGTCAACGTCAATGACTTTGACTTCGTGGCCGCGTACGCGGCCGCTGCCCGGGGCGCCGAGGTGATGCTCCCGCGCCCGCTCGCGGCCACCTGTGCCGAGCTCGCCGTGGCGGCGCCCGAGCTCCAGCGCCACTTTACGGCGTACCGCTCGTGGGACCGCTCCCCGGTGCACGAGATGCTTGACCACAGCGCCATGTTCGAGGCGACCGTGGCCATGGCGCAGATGAAGGGCCGCTGGCGGCTGGATGCGTGGACGGTGCAGCAGCTCGCGCTCGGGTGCGTGGTGGTGGCGCTTGCGCTGGCCATGGCGAACCAGTCGGCGGCTGCGAACGAGTGGGTGGCGCTCCTGGACCTGCTCCAGGAGCTCTTGGGTGCGCCCGCCGCGGTGGGCGACTTCGTGCTCCGCGGAACACGGTTGCTCATGCTCAAACCGGTGCACTTTGTTCTCGGCTCCGGGCGCCAGTACGTGGCGCGGGTGGAGCAGTACATGGCGCAGGTGGCGGCGGCCACGGCTGTGGCCCAGCTTCTTGCGGACTGGAAGAGCGATGCGCCCGTGCCGCTCGGCCCCGTGCCGCCCAAGTTCGACCCCTCGCTCGACGAGTCGCCGTTCGCAGGGCCCGACTCGTACAGCGGCCCGGACCTCTCGCCCGAGGGCCGCGTGCCGTCGCCGACCGCGCCGCTCTTTGCGGGCCCAGCGTCGCCGCTCGGCCCCGAGTTGTCGCCGTTGTTTGCGCAGGACTCCGAGTCGTCCCGCTTCTCGCTGTCGCCCTATGGGCAAGTGCTCCAAGTTTCGCAGCCACCGCTCCAACAGGTGCTCTTGCCCTCTCCACAGTCTCTGTCGAGGTTAGGCTCTGAGCCTTTACGCTACCCGCAAGGTCCTCCCGGCGAGCTACCGCACCAGCTTGGGCAGCACGAGCCTCGACCGTACCCTCAGCCGTACGGTGCGCCCGAGCCTCAACAGTACGGGGCGCCTGACTCCCAACTGTACGGGGCGCCTGACCATCAACTGTACGGGGTCCCAGAGACCCAGCCGTCCGCTCTCGCCTACCGGGCCGAGCTACGGGTCGAGCAGTCGCCCGACCCGCCGCTAGCCAATGTGCTCGGCCCCGAGGCCCTCACGCGCGCACTCGGCCCCAAGCCCATGGTCGCACCTGCGCTAGCCGAGCCCGTGCGGCCCGGGCCCCAGCCGCTTGTCGTCCGGGCCGACCTGGACGAGCGCCTCGCGCTCGCGCGCGTGTGGATCCTCTTCAAGATCGCCGAGACCGAGCTCGCGGTGTTCCACCACCGCCAGCTGGTCCAGTACGCATACTCGCCGCTCAACAACGCCATCCAGCCCGACGGCGCCACGTTGCGCCGCGTGTTCGGCATCGACCCCACGGCCCCCACCACGGAGTTCACGCCGCAGCTGCTCCTGTTCTTCGCGCTGGCGCTCTTCTTCCGCCGCTTCGAGACCGCCTCGTCCGACACCGACGTCATCCGCCTGTACCTCACGCTCTACGGCGACTTGGGCCGCGCGGTGGCGCCGCACGTAGCACGCATGGTGGGCCACACCCCGCTGGGCCTGCTGCGCCTGCCCGGCTCCTCGGCGGGCCTGCCGCAGTCGCCGCTCGACACCTCTGAGCACGGCGCCACCATGGGCACGGCCATCGTGTACGGCTACCTCTCCACGCGGTGGCTCTCCATCGTGCGTGCCGACGGCCCGCACTTCCCGGCGCTCCGCTTCGCCCACTACACGTCGCTGCTCTTGTGCTGCTTCAACTGGGCCAACCGCTTGGGCCGCCACGCGCCGCGCGCCATGCTCGAAGCCACCCACGTCGTGCTGCTCGTGCTGGCGTACCTCGTGCTCCCGCTCGCGGCGCTCTTCCTCGCGGTGTTTGCGCACTTCCGTGCCCAACTGCCCGTGGCCGCCATTGACGTCGACTACCTCTGCCGCGCTGTGCGTGCGCGTGTGGAGGCCACGCTCGACTGCTGGCGCCACACGCTGCTCGCCGAGTTGCCTGCGGTGGCCACCACGCTCGCCAACACGGACGCACTTCTCGCGATGGCCGATGCGCCGCCCGCCGGCGTGCAGCTGCCGCAGGAGTTGTGCGCGGTGCTCCAAGAGGAGCTCGGGGCGCGGTGGCCGCTGGTGGTGGACTCGTTGTTTGGCGACGCGGAGAACTACGAGAACCACGTTGGGCAGTTGTGGCGCTTCGGCAGCGGCGCGTGCGTGGCCACCGAGCCGATCCCAGTCACGCGTAGGCTTGCGCTCGACACGGCGTTCTTCCGCCGCTACGAGGATGCGTACTTTCCGTTCACCTTCACCCCGCGCGACGTGGAGGAGTACTTGGAGTACTACGTGATGCCTCACGACACGTGATGCCGGAGCCTAAACAGTACCTGACAGGAGAAGCAGATGGCAGCAGTCATTAGGTGATGCAGAGTTCTCCATTGAGAGAACGGCGTAGACAATAAAGTTAATGCACATGACGATGAAGAATTCGATATCACTTTCGGAGAGGTCCCCGCGTAGCTGTTGGTGCAAATCTTCAAAGGTGTGAAAGCAGATTCCCAAATTAAGCTATTAGGTTGCGAAACATAGCCTAGTGCTCATGCTCATCATCTTGTTGTGAACTGACCCTGTACCGTTGTTGCAGAACAGAAGCGATGTTCAAAGTAGGCTCATGTTCACGGTCTATCCACGGGTATAAAATCATTTAATCAGTTATGATTTATTCAACTTTCTTCAATTTCAGGTCCATCGCCACAAGGTCCCATAGATCAGACCATCACCAATACGAGTCTGACACTATAATAGCACTGGTTCGTTCAGTTACCGCAGAGTCCAAAACGAAAGCAATGTTGGTCATATAACGAAGCTCGACTAGTGCTTCTTGCGTAATATGAGACCTGCCTTTGATTCCAAGTGAACAGAATCGTTGGCTTGGACAGCATGAAAGGTGTGTGAATGTAACAGCACGAGTCCTATAACAACATGAAACGCAACAGCATGCATAACTCTGTGGATCATAGGTCCTAAATGTACGACATGTGGCTAGGATCTCCACCGGAACCGGCTGAAACATTCTCCGACCAATTGCGGAATGAAAGCAAAGGTTTCAAGCAACCCGCAGTTCTTCACATACCTTGCTTTCGTACCTCTTGTGCTTGGCTGGCGAGACGACTGGGTGCAATCTCCTGCAAGCTGCAAAACTTAATCGAGGACTGCATCAGCGTCAATCCATGTCCGAATCAGGAATGCCACAGGCACACTCAATGACCGCATTGTCGAGTGAATGTCGGAACGTCTACCTACGCTCAGCACCAGCCGCACCAGCAGCACAAGCATGGAAACCGGTCGAAGCTTCCATCTTCTGGGTACGTGACTGCACCCTGGTGTCACGGGAGTCCGTGCGATCTGTTTGCACGTGACGCGCACTTATAGGTTTGTAATCAGACGTCACCTCTCTCTACCGCAACTACTGGATGTCCAACCCGCATAGATCGGGGGATCCGCCCGACTCCGCTTACGGCCTCGGCTCGGGTCCCGAAGAAAACAACGCATCTACAACCTCACATCACGTAACGGAGGCAGATCGGATGTACCCAGCCACAGACTTAAATGGCGAAGGTTGGATGTACCCACGCGAAGACACAAATTACCGGACCCCAACCCCACGCCCCATAGACATGGACGCGATCCCCATCCCAATCGTTGGCCCTCCTCCCGACTTTGCGTATGACCCAGGTCCTATCCCTCCTGTGAACAGCTTGGACTTGGCTTTCATGGATCAGCCATACCCAACAATGTACGCAGCAGGCCCGCAACTGGATATGCCAGGAATGGACTCAGCCCAGGGCACGTCAACCGCAGGAACAGCCCCAGGCATAAGCGTAGGCTCGACCCCGGACAGGGAAGTTCCAAGCGGGTCCGCCCCCGGTATGTTTCCAGGCGTCAGCTCGAGCGGGAGCGGGGTGCGCGAGGTGGACGCGGCCTCAGGAGGCGACGACGGCGGCGTGTTTGACCTGCTCCTCGATCTGGTGCTCGGCAACGACGCCCAGGCCGCGCCCGGCGACGGCGCCATCGTCATCACCGTCAACTACATGTTCATGAACGGCGGCAACACGAACCCCGGCCGGACCGGCCTGCTCGTGGTGACGCTCCCCAACAACGCCACCAACCGCGAGCCCCGCATCATCTCGCAGTTCATCCAGTTGGCCACGCGCATGGCGTACACCGCGCTCGTGCACAACGGCCCGAAGCCGAAGCCCGGCATCACGTTGGAGAAGTTCAACAGCTTCCGCACGCTCAGAAACACAGACGCCGTGTGCGCCATCTGCTTCGAGCCGTACGAGCGGGCGCACGTCGGCCGCGTCAGCGACATCCAGCGCGTGCTCAAGAGGCGCAAGCTTTCTCCGGACGTAGGAGCAAGCCTGACGACAGACCCCGCCACGGAGGGCTCGGCCAGCGCGGCGAGTACACTCAATACGGGGAATGCGAGCGGGAGTTCGAGCGGGAGTTCGAGCGGGAACACCGACGAGAACACGAGCGCAAACACGCCAGACGAAGAGACAAAGACCTACCTTTGCGAGCACGACGAGGAGTTCACGCACGAGCCGCTCGAGATGCCGTGCGGGCATGTGTTTGGCAAGTCCTGCCTCGCCCACTGGCTCAAGGAGTCCACGTCGTGCCCGCTCTGCCGCCGCTCGGTGGCGGAGCCTGTGCCGGAGACCGAGGACCGCGTGCGCTACATCCGCTTCAGCGGCGGCGGCCACACACAGCCCGCCAGCGAGCAGCCTGCGGTGCCGGAACAGCGCGAGCATGTCAACCCGGGGCTTCTCCAGCGCGCGACCCTGCTAATCTTCAACAGAGACTTGCCACCGCCGCTCGCGCCCCGTGAGACCGCGGGTCCGCGGAATGCGTCGCTGTCGCCCGTCATCGACAGCATCCTCAACTACTTCCAGCGCAACAGAGCCCGCAGAATGGGCGTGTTTGCGTCGGGGGTTTCCAGCAGACGCACCGCCGACGGCGTGGAGACAGCCACCTCCGAGGACGCGCCGCTTGGTGACTCCTTCGAGAACTTGACGTCCTTGACGGGCGACTTTGACTTCGCCAGCTGGCACGACACCATGAACGGCTCGCGCACTAACGACAGAGCCGCTAGTGATACCACCAACGGCTCACGCACTAACGACAGGGCTGCTAGTGATACCACCAACGAGGGCACTGGTGGCGGCAGCGACAACAGCAGCGGAGGCGATGGCGCCGACGCTTCTGGCAACATTGAGAGAAACAACGGCAGTGCCGGGAATATCGAGTAACTGCGCATTCTTGCACATCTTGCTCCTGTAATATGGGGGCGCCGTATTTCGGAACATTTACGCATAGGGTACAATCAGCCTCATATGGCTGGTGGGAATCAGCCTCTTATGGCTGGTGGGAATTAATTGGAACGGCAGCCTTCATGATACCTGTGGCTTAATATTTGCATACATACGCATTTATACACACTTGTACATACAACGCATGTTTATCGTAGTTCGTTTGCTTTCGCTTGCTCAAGCTTGGCCTTCTCAAGCTTGGCCTTCTCCTTCTCCTCCCTCACTGCTCCTCTCCTCTCCAAGCCCTCTCGCTTCATTCGGAGTCTCTTTTCCTCTTTTGTCTCGACCACCTTGACAGCTGCGGTGCCCATCTGCTCGATCGACGCCTTGAGCTGAGCCATCTTCCTGAAGTTCTCCTCAAATCTGTCGAGCGAGAGCTTGGTGATAAGTTCTAAATACGTCTTTGGCACCACCAGAATGTATCTCTCCTCCTGCAAATGCCCTATGGGCACATCCAACTTGATGGAAATCCGGATTCCCACGATGTTGTTGCTTCCGATGCCGGTCTCTCGAAACCCACACCCCATAGCTGTCAGATAAAGCAAGTTGGCCGTGGCCAAATCACGGCACTTGACATGCAAAATGAGTGGCTCGAACTTGTACAAGATGTACCTCGTATCTTGCGACACTGGACTCAGCTCGTCAAATTCAAACTCTATGCTGTTGTACCACCCAGGTAACTTTTCTGGTTCGTGAGAAACGAAGAGCCACCTGCCTTCATTTCCCTTGGCGCCAATCTGTGTGGAATCTTTCTTGTTTCCTTCCAAGAAGACGGATACTCTGCCTGAGCACAGTGACGTAGTCACCATATCAGGATGTGAGTTGATGGACTCAATGATGGGGATGCAGAGGTGGTCAATGGTGCCTTTGGGTGACGCATCCGGCGTCAACGCTAACGTCAGCGAAATCTCATCTAGTATGCTCTTTTTTTTTTGGTCGAAGGGAGACGACATTGGGACTATGAGATGAGATGAGATGAGTAGCGCGCACTCATAACTATGTAAGTTCTACACAACCAAACGATGTACTTTTAATTCAATTTTACTTCAATGCGTTACTTCAATGCGTTCATCAACTTCATCTCGTCATCGTGATCGAGCTCGAATAACATCTTGATCACAGGAAGAAGCTGCTCGCGCTGCTCTCTGTGCTCAAGGAAACCCACCAACACGTTCTTCAAGTAAGCCACATTGATTTTTTGGCCGTTCTCATTGGCGACAGAAGACCTTCTCGAGCTCTCTGCGGACTCAGCCTTCTGTTTCTGCTCTTGCATCTGTCGGTACTGCTGCGTGATGTGCTTGTAGTTCTTCGACAAGCGCTCTGACTTGAGCGTCGACTCTTCATTCAACTTCTTGAGAATGTTGTTGAGATTCTCGTAGTCCTTCAACTTCTTGCTTGAAGTTTGGAGAGAGTTGCGTAGCTCTTCGATGGTGTTCTCCAACTCCTTCTGCTTAGCTAACTCCTCAGGCAAAGCTTCGCGGGCCGTCTTGGGCGCCTCATATCTGACCTGTAACTCTTCGCAGCGTGTCTGCAATTCGTTGACTTTGGCTTGGTAGTTTTCTGCGTCGCGCTTCAAATCGTCGACTTCACGCTGTCTTTTCCGGAGCATGTTCTGAAGTTTGGATTCCAGCTCAGCTTTCTCTTCATTTGCTGCCCGAATTTCGTTCTTGAGGTCGGCGCATTTTATATTACACTGCTCCTCGGCATCAATGAGGAGTCTGCGGATCGTTGATGACTCCCTGGTACGTTCCTGCAACATGTTTTTGGCTTCAGATAACTCATCTTCGAGGTTGTCGATTTTTATCTGCGCTTCCTTGGCTTTCATCGAGAGCTCGTCATATTGCTGCTTGAATGCCTGGATCTCTCCAGACGAACTGTCCTTACTTTTGACCAAAGCAACATACTTCAATTTCAAAGCATCGAGCTCTGTGATGACTTGTTGCCTGCTGACTTGGAGCTTGGAAAGCTCGCTGTTTAACGAGTTGCTGCGTTCGAACGCAACTTCCTGCTTGCTTATCAAATCAGATTTTTCTGCTACCAAGCCCTTGTTTGTAGCCTGAAGGTCGGCATTAGTCGCCTTCAACGTGGAGATGGTATTGTTCAACTCATCCCTCTCCTTATTTTTGCGCTCAATAGCTTCCTTCAACTCCTTGATCAGTTCATCCTTGTGCGTTATAGATGACTGTAAGGAGGCGATTTCGAGTTTCAAAGACGACTCGGTAGTCTTAAACTTAGACAACTCGTTCACACGCTCATTGAGTTTCTGCTTCTCTTGCATGAGACTGTCCACCTGCCTCATCAAGCTCTCGACCTCTTGCAGTGATGTAGTCAATTTGGCGTTAATGTCCGAAATCACTTTCGAAGATTTGAGCGCTTTGTCTTTCGTACTTTGTAACTCTTGTTCTAGAGAGTTCGACTTTTGTTGTAAGATTCCAATCTCATTCTCGTCGGAAGCGATTTTTTCCTTTGCATTCTTGATTTCTGCCTCATGTGCGACAGCACTTTGTCTCATGTCGTTCAAATTGCGCTCAAAGGTAACGATGTTCTGTTCCAACTCCTTCACCTTCGCCTCCTTCTCCCGCAAACTCGTCTCAAGGCTCAAGGTATTATCCTCAAGGTTTTTCGCCCTCGCATCTGACGCTTTGTTCGCCCTAGTTTCCTTGAGCTCATCCTTCACAGTGACCAACTCATCGCCGATATCTCTCAACAGGTCCCTAAGGTTTTCGAGATCGTCCTCCCGGCGCTGTAGCGTTTGTCTCAATTCCCTTAGTTCGGAAGCAATCTCATCCCTCTCTTGGACAACCTTTTCGTAATCAGCAACAAGTTCGGTGTACTTGTCGGACGCAACGGTATTTTGGACCTCGTCAACAGGGATCTTGGCAGCTGAATTCGCAGCCTTATTCTTTTTTTTCTTTCTCTTTCCATTAGCTGATGTAGAATGAGTGGGTGAGCCAATGGTTTCAGAAGGAGTAGGAGTGTTGCTTTGAACCTCCTGTCGCGTCTTTTCAAGTTCTGATTCCACTGCGTTTAGCTTTCTGTTTGAGTTCGTGATCTCTTCTGTCAACCTATTCACATCATCCGTGAGATCGCCAATTTTCTCCTCGAGAGCGGACTTTTCCTTGTGAAATTCTTCTTCCATGTGCGATTTCTGGGCCTGAAGGCCATCTTTCAACAGTGTCGCCTCATTCGCAAGCAAGTCTTCAGATTCAGATTTGCGTGCAAGAGCTTGCTCCACCGCTTCCTTTTCAGTCGTAATTTTCTGAATGCTCTCCTCCAACTTCTTTTTGTCCGCTATTGCTGCATCGAGCTCCAAAGTTTGGGAGGTTATCTTGTCATTCAATGCCTCTAAACTTTCCAGATTTGACGTTTCGTCCGGTTGTGTTTGCTCTATTTTCAGCTTTTCAAGCTCGTGTTTCAAAGTGAGTATTTCATCAGCAGCTTTGCGCGTCTCTGCTGAATACTGTTCCGAAGCTTTCTCAAGCTCCTCTACCTTAGCCTGTAATTGCTGGCTCTCGGCCTTAAGCCTCTCCTCGAGTTTTGAAGACTTTTCCATGCTCTCTTCCGCATACTTCAAAGCCTTTTCAGTATTGCCGAGCTTCTTCTGTAGTTCCTCCTTTTCGCGGGTGAGTTTGGAACTTTCCCCAATAGCCTTCCTCATCTCCGAGTCCAGCAACTGTGTTTTTTCGGTCAAACTTTTCAAGTAATCAATTAGCAACGCCGCGTCCGAGATTGACAGTACTGGGGTGCATTCTCCAAGTACCTTCTCGAAGGCTCCTATTAGCTCACTTTTCTTCCTCTCTGTCTTGTAGGCATCGAGCAACACCGGGTATTTCTCCTCGTACTTCAAAAACTTCTTCAACTTGGCCCGGACAAGAGGTGAACAAGCCTCTAAATCGATATCTTTCAATGGCCCACTCTTGGCAATTGATTCTTCTGCTCCTTCCGCATTGCCGTTCGCAGCCTGCTCCGAGGAAGGGCTATTGGTTTTCGACTCTGGCTCATCTTCGGGCTGAGTCAATTCCGAAGACTCGGGGGTCTGTGTGTTAAGAACGGCAGATTCATTCTTGAGTTGCCTGAGCGTATCAGCATTTCGTCTGACTGGATCACCTTGCTGGATCTCGTTGAAACTCTTCGCCACATCTTCGGAGAAAGACTTGAGTTTATTGAACATTGGATCTGCTCTTTGTCACTGGCTAGTGCTCCAGGAGTGATACACCTGGCTAGTACCTGATCTACGAGACCTGTGCTGGTGTATGCAGTGCCAATTATTGGTGGTCTACTCTACAACTTATATGCGCTCATGTATATTTGCCTATCGAAGACCGAGCACGTGAGTGGGAGGCTTGCTCGAATGTATGGCGGAGACCCTGCGGTCTGCTGTCTCACGAGGCTCGAGGTTCAAGGACAATTGGTATTGCTCCTCAATTGTGGGGCACTTATCGAACCAGAGATCGATGAAGTTTTGAATTTCAGGAACACTCTGGAAGTTGTAGCCAATGCGCTTGAAGCGATCGATGCCCATGACGATATCAACCGTCTTGGCCCTCTTTGCGAAATTGATCATTCTGGAGCGGTTCAATAGATGGTCGGGATTGCCGTGATAGACGAACGTCAAGTCACTCAAGTAGACACCAAAGAACGGGACACATGGCTCAGACCCAATGAATTTCAACATGTCTCTGTACTCATTGAAGTTTCTACTCGAATTCATGAGCTTGTTCATGTTCTGTAACCGGGACATAGTCTCCTTTGAAACATAGACCCAAGTCTTCTTCAACCGATGGATTGGCGACGAGTAGAGCGCCGAGATGATAGCGGTCATCGAAGAGAAGTTATTGTATTGCCTGCACTTCTCGGCTGCTTGAACGAAATAGCGAATCACTTGTACTCTCTTCCTCGGATCATCCCTTCTCAAAATCATGTAAGCCACGAAGTTGGTGAGTTGATTGGACGCCCTGATGAAATTCGCAATGTCTTCGATGGATTCGCTGAGACCAGACTTCTTGCCCCACACTTTGTGGATGCACGAAAGTTTGGATATGTTGCAATACAACTTGAACTCGCGCACCGTGAGCTGTCGAGCAAGCTCGATGTAGTCGATATCCATGAGCTTCATCTTTCTCAAGGCAAAACTCTTCAAGATTGGCGCGGGCGCCTTCCCGCTCAACGGAACTGCTTCAGGTTCCGATGTTAGAGTCTCCCCGGTCAAAATTCGCTCAATATCTTCCGCAACAACCTTGCTGATAGGATAAGTTTTCACAATCGGAACCTGCAAGAAGGCCAACCATCTGTTCATGACAGTTTTGTTCTTGTATGAATCGCACCAATGGTTCTCGAGGACGAGCTTCATGACGTTAAGGACCTTGGCACGGATGCGACTTTGCTTCTGCACTCTCCAAGACAAATATTCCTCATAACTCAAACCTTCCGGAGGCTCAATGTTAAATCTATTGATCAACAACAGTACAAGTTCCCCAATTCCCATGATAGTTCCAAACGAGGTCAAGAAAGAGGTATTGAAAGAGCTGTCGTACACATCATGATGGGTCAAGTGTGCAATGAGCGCTTCTCTGGTGCCACCCTTGATATTCCTGTTGACATCGAGGAGCAAATCGAACTCTTCGTCGCCTTCTAGGTACCACGGAGTATTGTCATTCTTAGACTTGCCGCTGAAATACTGTCCACCCTCTTCAGACTTGCTTCCCGCAGCGGTGTTGTTCCTCTCAATAACTAGGAGCTCGACGTTAAAATTGTCATGCATGACTCTAGTGCCATAGTTCAATATTGATTCTCGCTCTTCGATCAAGATCTTGATGATAGACAAAAGAGTCTCGCACGAGTTCTGGCCTTCAAACAAAAGATCCCTCAAGATGTCGTCCTGGTCAAAACTGAGGCGCTCGTCGTTGTTGCGCTTCGATTGCTGCATCAAAATGCTACTCAATAGCATGGACGTTTTCTCAAGAGGATCTTTCATCGCGTCCCTATTGTATAACACAAAGTCATCTTCTTTCATTGCGGTGAAAGCATCAGGATCTTCAAGGCACAAGGACTGTGCGCGTAGAACAATGTTGGACACAAGGGAGTGGAATTGTTGTTTATGCTGGAAAAATTCGAGAACTATGGGGTAATCGAAAGTGAGATTGCTGTCCATAGCATTCGTGGGCGGTTTCTCGGACTCAAGTGGCTCTTCGCTACTATCCTCTGAAGACGATCTTTTGATGAGACAGAACACAGTAAAATCTAGAGATTCAAGCAAGTCCATCAAAGCACTCGCGTTGTGCAAGTACTTGTACATGACTCTCAAGATCTGCTCATTTCTCTCGTTGTGCAATTTCTCGTTGTAGTACGTTCCTTGTTTGTCTGGTTCGAGATACACCAAGGCGTCTTTTGTGAACTTGGTGATATCATCGCAATGAATGCGAGCTCGGTCGTAGGCTGCTTGGTCAATAAGCACCTTGAGGTGGTACTTGTTTTTTAATTGGTCGCCACTAACATTGAGATATGTGTGTTCCCCGGTGAAGAAGGGGTTGCACCAGTTGCCGCCATTGAACTCGTTTGTTATGAAGCGCGGGTATACTTGGGGCAAAATGTTGTATCTGTCCTCGCCCTCATCCTCGGAAACATCCGAGTTGTCGTAGTCACGTACATTGACCTTTTTGCCTTTTGATAGCTTGAGGAACATCTTGACTAATGCATTCATGTTATGGCGCACGGCGTCAACATCGTTGTCAATTTGTTGCAAGTAGGTCATGATGGCGTTTTCTGAAGACGCCACAGAGACCAGGTCTGCCTCGGCGGAGGATTTTCTGCGCGAGCCACCTTGGACAATGGTCGAACCGGACTCGCGAGACGACATGCTATGCTGGTTGGTTGACGGAGCACTCGTGGACTTGTTAAGGCCTCTGATGTCAAGGCTGAAGAAGTCGGCCGCCGCGGAGGTTTGTGAATAGTGCATGACACTCAAATGCAAGAGCCCGTTGATGTACATCTGCGCAAAGGACTCTGAGAGGTGCTTGAGGCGGCGTCTGGCCGCACGCTCGTACTTTGTGCCGATGAAGTCTTCCTGAATCAACTTTGCGGCGCTCATCACGATGGAAATCACCTTTGTTAGCCGCGAGAGATGCATGGTGAAGAGCTGCTTATTGGAATCCTTGAGGGCCTTGTATGTGAGTTCTAGAAGGTAGTTGAACTGCTCGTGGAGCTCCGTCCAGTACGACAAGTCGGAGAACTGCTTGTAGAATAGCCCCGGGGTGATGAAGAACGGCTGCAGGAAGTGGTGGTAGGACGACGCGCTGCTTTGCGAGAGCGTGGATGCATTCGACTCCCGCTTGGTTGGGTCGTAGGCCTTGCTCAAGGACGAGTTGGAGCGCGACAGGTCCAACTGCTGGGCCTCGAAGTAGTCTGAGTTCGGCGTGCGCGAGATGATGCTCATGTCGTCGATGGCCGCCCGCGACGGGATGTCCACGTTGCCTCCGTCCACGTCCACGGTGGGGATCATGGGGCAGAGCGGGAGCGTGTCGCAGTAGATGTTCAAGTACTCGCAGTAGTAGACCAAGTCGCCCGAGTCGGTCATTCTCGGGAGCCAGAGGACGTTTTTGCCGTGCTTCTTCTTCAACTCCGCCACCGCGGCCTCGGCGTCGCGCACGGGCACGAACTCCAACTTGGAGTTGTTCTCGGACGGCGAGTTGAACTGCGAAATCGAGTTGTGCGACACCGACCCCGCGCTGTAGGGCATGGAGATGGTGGATGCGAACGAGCTCTGGTGCGGCGGGAGCTTTCCGTCGGAAAAGGACCCGGGCATGGAGATGGTGGACGCGATGGACGGCTGGTGCGGCGGGGTCTTGGTGCCCGACTTGCGGAGCTTGTTTTCGGACGGAATCGACGTTTCCGACAGCGCGAAGCTCACCACGGAGTTCTTTCTTGTGTTGGTGGCGGACGTGTCCTTGGCGGAGTCCACCAAGCTCTTCTGGAGCAACGACGTGAACAGTGGGATCAACACGTTGGCCGCGGTGTTGGCGGCGGTGATGGAGTCGATTTCCTTGTTGGACTTGAGCTTGTTGAGCACGGGCTGCACGTAGTTGACGGAGCGCACGTAGTTCTCGGGGAACCAGCCGCGGGTCACGTCGCCGGCCTTGTTCAACACGCCGTCCCACCATCCGGAGTCGTTCTTGGAGAGCACGTAGACCGTGTCGCCCAAGTCCAAGGGTAGGTGCGAGGGCTGGGTGCCGGGGAAGTCGTACAAGGCGATGACGGTGTCCAAGCACTTGAAGTTGAACGTCGGCGACGCCACGTCGGCGGACGACGACACGGCGTCGGGAGGAATTTCCTCATAGGACATGACTGAGGACGATCCTTGTGGAGGAGAATTGTTGTGCGGAAGGAAGGGGGAGTTTGCGGGCCAGGATTGGAGACGTGGGGGACGCTGGGTGCGGTCGAAGGTGGAACGTGGAAGAAGAGCAAGTTGAGCCCAGAATGTGGAATGCTGGCGTTCCAGACTGTGAATTTTGAATGCTGATAATGGTAGGGCTCGCGCGCGTGCAGGACGATCGTGCGGCAGGTGCAAGCAAGACCAAAGACCGAGCACAGAGCAAGAGCCATAAGCACCAACAGGACAAGAACAGGACAAGAACAGGACCAAGAACAGAACCAAGAACAGGACCAAGAACAGAGAACAGGAAGATGATAAGACAAAGAGGATGGAATACTCAGAAGTAAAGATCAAGTAAAGTCATGCCAGGTAAAAGGTACAGCGTGCCAAGAGTAGCAGGCAACAGAGCAGACAGGCAAGTCAAAACAGTGGCGGGTAGAGTGGTAATGGCATAGATGCTGGAATGTGCGCTTAGTCTGTCGAAATACCTAGAGGTGTATCAAGAGGTGTGCCTAGTGCCTAGGGTTTGCCTATGAGTATACCTAGTCTGTCCCTAGAGGTGTACCTAGTCGCGGTGGCTTGTGTGCCTAGTGGTAGCATCTAGTGGTAGTGAGTGTTAGCAGTGGTAGCAGTGTCGGCTGAACGGAGTGCTCCGGCGATTGCATCCTCAGTGTGCCCGGCCCGGCACAATCCACTTACCCGCTCTACTTCTCATGCATGGTTAGTAGTCAAGTGCAGGCTGTGACATGGGCAGATCGGCCGATGGTTTGCTCGCGAACTTCGCGGCAATCTAAGCGCATATGCCTGCGGCTCGTCATCACATTGACCCAGCCATACCAGCCATACCCAGTCATACCCACCAATTCCAGCAATTGACCCAGTAATTGACCCAACCATTGACCCAGCAATTGACCATCCCAGACTTTGCATCTCCAGATGCGGCTCGGATGTATCATATGTCTGGGCACCTGACGGCAGAGGTGGAGCCATGGACCTGAGAGGCATTGTACAGGGAGCGTGGAGACATGGGGCAGGTGACATGTACAGTCGCAGATCCGAAGCACTACCCCGACCAACGTGTACCTGTACGAGCAAGTAATTTCAGTGTTCGGAATCGTGCAAGCGTGTAAGTGTGTGAGAGGTGAAGTTATGGTGTTGAGAGTGGTGGGTGGTGGTGAGAGTGGTGGGTGGTGAGAATGGTGGGTGGTGGGTGGTGAGAGTGTGGTGAGACTGGGTGAGTGCGATCGGCTTAGCGCATACTGTCCAGGCCGTGTCACACCACAATTCGGCACCAGGTCGGCCCCAATTGGGCGCCAATCTGGGCCGCCTATATAAGGCCGGCGCCAGGCCCGTAGCCGCCATCAAACAAAATGGTAACAATCGGCATCAACGGCTTCGGCAGAATCGGGCGTCTCGTCTTGAGAGTCGCCTTGGCAAGGGACGACATCACCGTCGCCGCCATCAACGACCCGTTCATTGCGCCCGACTACGCGGCGTACATGTTCAAGTACGACTCCACGCACGGCCAGTACGCCGGCGAGGTCAAGGCCGAGGGCAGCTACGTGGTGATCGACGGCCAGAAGATCAAGGTGTTCCAGGAGAGAGACCCCGCCAACATCGGGTGGGGCGCGGCCGGCGTGGACTTGGTGGTGGAGTCCACCGGCGTGTTCACCACGTTGGACGGCGCGCAGAAGCACATTGACGCGGGCGCCAAGAAGGTGGTGATCACCGCTCCCTCCAAGGACGCACCCATGTTCGTGGTGGGCGTCAACGAGGACAAGTACGCGGGCCAGAGCATCGTGTCCAACGCGTCGTGCACCACCAACTGCTTGGCGCCGTTGGCCAAGGTGATCAACGACAAGTTTGGCATCGAGGAGGGCTTGATGACCACCGTGCACTCGATCACGGCCACGCAGAAGACCGTGGACGGGCCCTCGCACAAGGACTGGAGAGGCGGCAGAACCGCGTCCGGCAACATCATCCCCTCGTCGACAGGCGCGGCCAAGGCGGTGGGCAAGGTGATCCCCGAGTTGAACGGCAAGTTGACCGGCATGGCGTTGAGAGTGCCCACCGTCGATGTGTCTGTGGTGGACTTGACGGTGAAGTTGGCGGTCGAGACCACGTACGAGGAGATTGCCGCGGCGGTGAAGGCCGAGGCGGACGGCCGCTTGAAGGGCGTGTTGGGCTACACCGAGGACGCGGTGGTGTCGTCGGACTTCTTGACGTCGACGTACTCGTCGGTGTTTGACGCCAAGGCGGGCATCTTGTTGTCGCCCAAGTTCGTCAAGTTGATTGCGTGGTACGACAACGAGTACGGCTACTCCAACAGGGTGGTTGACTTGGTGGAGCTCGTGGCCAAGGCATAGCCCACAATCCACAGACTTAACCATACGTATAACAATGAATGATTGAAGAAACTACTCGTAGGCACTCACTCTTAAATCGTATGACTGTTGAAATTGTCATGTTCGTGGATTTCTGCAAATACTACAATGTAATGACAGTACTCAATTGAGCAATTGGCGTACACGGCACTGTCTATGTGGGTGGGAGATACGTCTGCATCAGGACAAGTGTATAATGAAAAGGCATGGCATGATCGGTCAGCACCTTATCTCAGACATCAGAGCGTATTCGCACCAACCCACCAGGCACTTCACACCATGTTACACCATGTCACTGTCACAGTTGGAGAGATTAATTGCATGGCCTAGATATGTATGCCGGCAGCCCTGATTTTCTGACGCTACATGTAATCAATATGTAGCACATCTATCGACGCACTCTTATCGGTTGAGATAGCCAGCCGTACACCCAGGCTACACTTCACCCAGGCCACACTTCAGCATCCGAAGACTTCTCGCAGGATCTTGCCACGATAGCTAGGATGAGCCCAGTCGACCGCTGCACCAATTGCTAGAGTCGAAGTAGCCAACTCAACAGACCCAGTAGCCCACCTTACCTCACTACCCGCTCACCTGCCCACTGAACTAGCCCTACTCGCCCACTCACCAGCCTCGTCTCACCAGCGTCGTCTCACCAGCCTCGTCTCACCAGCCTCTCTCGACCTCACCTCCCCTCAACGATCCCGATTGTGCAGGCTAGCTGTCTGGTCGCTTGCACTTGATCGTCTTATCCATACTACATGCAAGTATACGTGCGAACATGTCGCTCTTCTTCAAAGCGCCGCTCGACATCGAGATCCGCCTAGATAACGAGAACTTGCGCAAGCACGTGGACGTCAAGGCGCCGCACGGGCGCACCGAGTCCATTCCGCTCTTCAAGGACGGCGAGAGCGTCAAGGGCGCCGTGACCATCCGCACGCGCGAGAGCAAGAAGGTGGAGCACGTTGGCGTCAAGGTGCAGTTGCTCGGCACCATCGAGCTGCAGTTGGACGCCATCACCAGCCTGGACTTCCTCCTGTTGGCCACGGAGTTGGCCGCGCCGGCCACGGTGTCGCACCCCGAGACGTATCCGTTCGAGTTCCGCAACGTGGAGAAGCAGTACGAGAGCTACCGCGGCACCAACGTGCGGTTGCGGTACTACGTGCGCGTAGTGGTGCTGCGCAAGAACAAGCTGGACATCACGCGCGAGAAGGAGCTCTGGGTGCACCAGTACGCGGCGCCGCAGGCGCTGGAGCCCGCGCCCAACTCCACGGTCAAGATGGACGTGGGCATCGAGCACTGCTTGCACATTGAGTTCGAGTACCTGCGGCTGCGGTTTCTGCTCAAGGAGGTGATTGTGGGGCGCATTTTCTTCTTGTTGGTGCGGCTCAAGATCAAGCACATGGAGATCCTGCTCATCCGGCGCGAGACGGTGGGGCTGGCGCCCAACCAGGTGGTGGACAGCGAGACGGTGGCCAAGTACGAGATCATGGACGGCGCGCCGGTCAAGGGCGAGAGCATCCCGATCCGCTTGTTCTTGGGCGGCTACAGCCTCACGCCGACGTACAAGGACGTCAACAAGAAGTTCTCCACGCGCACGTACTTGTCGCTCGTGTTGTACGACGAGGACGCGCGCCGCTACTTCAAGCAGAGCGAGATCATCTTGTTCCGCGACGAGTAGCCCATCACCACACCACCGTCTACAACACCCTACAACACCCTACACCGTCTACAACACCCAACACCGTCTACAGCACAGTCTACTATCATCTACCATCACCTACAATGGACCTGCAATGCACCTAGAGAATATCTAGTGAATACCTTGTGAATGGGGATGGGGATGGGATGGGATGGGAGGCAGACGAATGGAATTGGCTGCCAGATTGCCAGAAGATTGTTGGCTGCTGCTGCACTAGACTTGCAATGGCCTACTTACACACAATTGTGACTGGTCTGTGACTGGTCTGGACCAATTGTCTCTACGTACTGTGTCTAACATGACAATACGGTCAACTGTACTTCTCTGCACCCAGACATCCAGGTTTCGCACCCATCGCCATCACTATCAACGCGGCACCAACATGTATTAACGCGCAGTACCAGCCCACTCAAACCCTACCACTTCCGCAGCTCTCACTAGTGCACCTGACCTTCCCCGACACCGCACCCTAAACATCCAGTTACATGTTCGCTCTACGAAGTGACCAGGAAATATCCAACACCGCCTCCAACCAGGCCGTGTCGTTGTCCACCGCAGGCATGCGTGCCGTCATCTACCAGCTCCAGGCCATCTACCTCCGCACGCCCATCAAGCTCTTCCGGCCCTCGCGCTTCGACTACATGGTGTACGTGCGCGAGTTGGCCAACAAGCACGACGGGCTCCACGCCAAGCCGTACCGCTTCCACACGCACTCCAGCATCGCCATGTTGATCAACGTCATGAAGAAGGAGGGCTGGCGCTTCATCCCGGACCAGTTGTTGCCGCCGCTCATCGCCAACTCGGCCACCGGCGTCATTCTCTACGGCACGTACTTGACGGCGCTCGATGCGTTTGACACCAACAACGACAGCAGGAAGAGCCTCATCTACTCGCCGCTAGACACGTGGCGCGCCGGCTTCATTGCCGGAGCGGCGCAGTCGCTCGCAGCGGCTCCCGTCGACGCCATCTACGCACGGCTGACCACCGCCGAGATCATCTCGGGCGAGCACCAGAACCTCTGGAAGTACGGCCTCCACAAGCTCCGCGAGATCGGCTTGGTGGGCGTGTTTGCCGGATACGGCTTCTCGTTGATCAAGGAGAGTCTTGGCTTTGCGTTCTACTTCTCCACGTTCGAGCTCGTCAAGACCAGAGGGTACAACCTCACCTACAGGCTCATCACAAGCTACCGCCGCTTCAAGCTTGCGCTCAAGGAAAAGTTCTCGTTCCTCCATGTCGGCTACCAGGAGACGAACGCGGAGTCGGTCCGCTTGGAGCACACCCGGCTGACCAAGATCCTCAAGTCGTCGTTCATTCTCCTTGCCGGCGCCTCCGCCGCCCTTTCGCTCCTCGCGGTACAGTACCCGTTGACGAAAATCCAGAAAATCCACCTTGGCCGCTTGGAGGCGCTTGACATCTACAACTCCACCACCAGCCACGCCCAGCGCCCATTCATCAAAACGTACGCCAACTCCTACATCGACACCTACCACCAGATCCGCGCCATGAAGCGCAAAGCAGGTGCCACCTGGTTCCAGCTAGCGTACAAGGGATTCGCCCGAAATGCATTGACGACGATCCCAGCCACCTCCGTGGGTCTCTTGGTGTTCGAAATCATGAGAACCCGGCTCTCGGACCACCTAGAGGAAACCGCATTAGAGTGAACGGGCCATACCCGTTGTACATATATTATTTATTGGGCCTACTTGCTCGTCTTCCGAGTGTATGCCTCCCATCCAGCCGCTCTATACCGCTCGCCCTCCACGGCAGGATCTCTGCCTTTGCCGAACAATCCTCTACCCACAATGATGATGTCTGTGCCTGTAGAGATCACCTCGTCAACACTTCTGTACTGCTGGCCCAAAGCGTCACCTTTGTCATCGAGACCCACGCCTGGCGTCATGATGAGCCAGTCAAAGCCCTCGGCAGCGCCGCCCATGTCTCTTTGTGCGATGAACCCAATAACAAAGTCTTTGTCGGACTTGGCAATCTCCACTGTCTGCTTGGTGTACTCGCCATAGGCCAATGACCCTTTGGACGAGAGCTCGGCCAACATGAGCAAGCCTCTGGGCTCTGAGGTGGTTTCCTGTGCTGCCTCCTTTAAGCCTCTGACAATACCGGCACCAGTCACTCCGTGGGCATTGGTGATGTCGGCCCACTTGGCGATCTGATAGACTCCTCCAGAGTACTGCTTCTTGACTGTGTTGCCAATGTCGGCGAACTTTCTGTCCTCGAAAACCATGAAGTTGTGTTTCTTGGCAAGCGCAAGAAGAGGTTCGATCGTTCCCTCGTATGAGAAGTCGTCTATGATGTCGATATGGGTTTTGACAAGGCAGATGTATGGTCCCAACTTTTCGATGAGGCTGAGAAACTCGGCGGTGGTGCTCACATCCACGGATGCACACAAGTTGGACTTCTTCTCGTCCATGAGACGCAAGAGCCTTGCGGCCACAGGAGAAGAATGTTTGGCTGCTCTGTCCAGGTACGTCTCGGCCATAGTTAGTCTGGTTCTGAATTTTCAAACCGCGCTGCAATCTACATATAGACACTGCACATAACTCATTCTATAAATCATTGGATCTCTTCCTTCAAATCAGGATAGATCTGGTTGAGGTTCGTCCAAGTAGCATCCCAAACCTCTGTATTTTCCGAAGTCAAAAACTCGTTCTGCAATACCAAAATCATGTTTTTCATGACTTCCAAGCTTTGTTCATTAACTGCTTTGAGCTCAAACAGAGCATTGAGTTGATTCAAGGCGACGAAATTGTCCACAATACTCAACCAAATCTTCTTTCTGTCATCATCCGTGAACTCTGCATGGTGCTGAAGAAAGGTTTTGCTGATTAAATTCAAGATCTGCAGATGTGTCTCAGGGAAGCCCTGGATGTCAGATTGGAACACGTCCTCCTTAGCTAGCTCGGCTAGTAATGGAAACAAGCCATACTCGTAAACCCCAGTCGCGGTGTATTGTTCGTCAAATGTGCTCGACAAAACAGTAGCTAGTAAGATCTTCACTGCATGGTTCCGCACCTCTCTGCAAGGATTGAAGCACTGGTGTGCCAAAGCCTGAAGCAAGGGATAGGAAGGTTTCCGGTGTGGATGGCCCAATTCGCTGGTCAAGGTCACAGAGCGCTTGGACACATCAACCAAAATAATAACATCATCTTTGACATCAGCGGGTGCGTTAGCATCAGTACTTTGGGCCTGTTCTGATTGTGCACCAATTGCCCCCAACGAGGAGATGTCATCAAGGACTCCAAGAATGGAGAGGTAATTTTCATCGACAATCTCTTCAGGCGAGTTTCTTACAACCAATTCGACAAAAGTCAAAATCATTTCTGCAAATTCTCTCGTAGAGCCATAGACTCTCAAAAGGCTCCAGTAGGCTTCGTTTGCGACGAGGTCCTTCAACTCGGAATCGTCGTCAACTAATGAAAGTAATGGCTGAATAATAGAAGCGCCCTGTTTGGTTAACACATCCTTGTCGAGGGAAAGCAAGTGGTCGATCGTCTTGATAATCGTCGTTCTGCGGGACCCATCGCTCTTCCTAACAAGTAGGAATAAATAGGTACTGAGTCTGACGTAACCCTTCTTCGTTACATGACCCGACTCCAAATAGGTCACCAACTTGTCAACGATTCTGTGGAACACTTCGATGTCGTCAACAATCAAGGAAAAGCAGACTGCAATCTCAAACAAAAACATCACCTCTGACTCGAAAAATCTCTTCTTATCTTCGGAGAATTCCGGGAGACTGTCTGCAATTAAGTCCACAAATAGCTTCATCTGGGAAGTGTCAGCCTTGGCAACTGTATCAAATATGACAGGGACCTTCACCGATCTCACGCAATCTATTGTTGAAAGTGTAGATTCCACCTCTTGGTCTGTAGGCTCTGGAGGTTCATCTGAATAGATCTTTAACATTGAAGTAAAACTCGACATGAATCCTGATTCTCTGAGCGGTTTAACTCGGTTGATGATAAAACGTGGCTTGACCTTCGCAAGCGGTTGCAATCTGAGTTTCTTTTGGAAATCCCCAAATAGATTTGGGTTGATCAAACAATGCTCAAAGAACGTCAAGACTATCTTTATAACATGTTTCCATGAATTGGACACCTTGCAGGCAGGCTTTTTGATCAAACGGAAGAGCACGACCGTTGCAAGTTGAGCTTTGAAGTCGCGGCCGAAATGAACAGCCATGTCACTAATGGTGATCAGTTCTTCCTTCTTTTCAATCTTGATTTGGGTTATCGGTATTTCAGGCCTGATATTCTCGTCTGGCGTGACGTTGAGGTAGCTTTCATCCGCCAAAGTGGTCAATTTAGACAAACTCTCTGTGAGCATATCAACCTGTTCGTGGAGGTTATATGTGATGCAGATGTTAGCACATTTGTCGATCGAGGACATCAATTTTGTTATTATGTTGTCGTCAGATGCTTCTCTGAAGACTTTGATCAATGTCTCGACAACCTCGTTGACTATTGAGACAAACAAATGCTTGTCAAACTGGCGTAACGTGGGGACATCGAACTCGGAGACTGAAATTCCATGTTCACGCGCGTATTTCGATTGCGAAGATATAAGGTTATTCCAAGCATCATCAAACCATTTCTCTGTTCCGTGATATTCCTCAGGCATGATGATCTCCGAATCCCTAATGGAGTCGTAGATCTTGGCCAAGTACCACTCTGGAAAATCTCCACCATTGTACGTACCCTTAACGTTCTTTCTGTAAGCCTGTAAATCCATCTGCTTCTTTACCTGAGGATTGTGCAAATCGGTATTAAGCATAATGATGGAGTAAGACAAAATGAAGGTGGCATCCTTATTAGGTGTCACAAGCTCCAACTCCTCTTCTTCCTTCGCGTCGCCATCATCCGTAACTGCTTCTTCAGCTTCCTTACTTTTTCTCTCCAATTCTTCGTTCAAACTTGTCGCATACGCCTCTGCAAACATTTCGACAACACGCTCAATCTGCTGTGATTCGCCTGGCAAACGGAAAGCCTTGAGAATTACTCTCAAGGCTTCATCCACTCTCAAGCCAGTGAAATCAAATAGCTTCATCAACTCTCTGAGAACTTCGACGTTGGACGGCTTTCCTAGGTATTCACCGAGAATCTTCTTGTTGAGTCTGGCGGATTTTTGGTAAAAGAATGCTGCAAGCTCCTTGACGTCATCCTTGTTGGAGATGAACTTTTCTTCCACAAGTGCGTTGATACCCTTCAGCGGGTGATTGTTGAAAATGTCTGTGCATCTAATGAAAGCATTTTTCTTCTCTCTGTTGACAATAAAGGGATGTTCTGGAACCTGGGCGGTCCCCGATGAAGTAACTCTCGCTCTCTCATTGATGCCGGAGATGAACGAAAGGACACCCTCCAAACAGATCGGAGGCACATTGTCAGTTGCAATCACTGCGGACTCCGGCAAGGCTAGCTGGCATAGGAAATGGATGAAAGATGTGGCCAAGTCTGTCCTTTCAAAGTCGCAATCAAATTCCACGAACAACTGGGAGAAGAACTGCGGGTTTCTAGTCCAAAGAAACGAGATCGATTCCACAATGAGCTCCTTGGAAGCTGCGATGCGGTTCGACACAGCGGTCCTGTTGCCCTTGATGGTGGAGTCCACCTTGGAAGGCAAGATAGACTTGAATAGTAAGTTGAACGCCAACTCCAACTGCGACTTGAGGTGGCTGCTTAGCACAACGGCCATGGTGCAGAAAAGGCGGAGGCCTGCCAGCAAGAGCGCGGGCGAATCGGTGGAGGTGATGATCTGCAACACATCCTTCGACACCGGGTCGGAAACCAAGACCATCAACGACGGGTGGTGTGGGAAGTCGTCGCCGGCCACCTCGATTGCGGTGTTGATCAACGACAACGCAAACACGCGCGTGGACTCCATGTGCTGGTACTGGTTGGAAGGCGAGATCATCGATATTAGCATGGCGAAGAACTCCTTGATGCACACAATGTCGAACTGAGGCTCCACCTTGTCGGGCGCGGTGCGTGGGGCACCGAGTGCGGACAGGCGGCGTGTGGACAGGCGACGAGAAGAAGGCGAGGCCTCGATGGTGGACATGCGGCGCGGCTGCAGCGGGTCGAACGGCTGGCCGAGCGGCAATTCGAGCACGTCGTCGTCCGCCACCGCCAGGCCGATGAGGTCGGCCGGCAACACGGCAAAGTTGGTGTGCACGTCCTCGCTGGTGGCCGCCTCGGGCTCGAGCTCGTGAAGGCGCGAGAAGATACGCACCGTCATGGCCACCATGGCCATTTCCGCCGCGCGGCGGAGCACCTCGCTTCGGCGCTTGTTGCACGCGAGCGACAAGCACGTCTGGATCACCTCCGACACCACTGCGTTGGGCAAGAGCGCCAGAAGCGGGCCAACCACGATGGTTTCCAACACGCGCAATACCTTCAACAACACGGGGTCGTCGGTCTGCTGCTCGCCGGCCTCAAAGCGGCAGTGGGTGAGCGACGACGTCAACTGCACTAGCAGGTTCTGGACGTTTTTCAGGCGGAGCGAGATGAGCTCGTAGTCAAGGAACTTGGAGATGGCGTTCAACGCCAACGCCGTCACGTGGCCCAGCGTGGCGCTGCTCTCGATGGTCAAGAGAAACGGCTGGAGGAGCGTCAAGCTCTCCACGTCGTTGATGTCGACGGTGTCGGCCAAAATGGCGCGCAACTGCAAGAAGCTCAGGTGTAGCGGGTTGCTAGGGGCCGCGCCCGCGCCGTTGCCGCGCGCCAGGCTGCCGAGGCCGAGGCTGGCCAAGTGCTCGTCGTCGCCAAAGATGTCGCCGGCGCCGAGGATGGCGGCCACGCCGCTCTGCAGCCACCGGCTCATCTTGCGCATGGCCAGCGAGATCGCCATGCACTCGTTGATCATGAGCGAGATCGGGTCGATGGCAAAGTGCCCGGGCCCGGTGTCGCGTGGAAGAGTTTGCGGCATGATGGTGAAGGTGAGCGTGTCCGCAATGTATGTATGTGAGGGTGTGCGCGCACGACCAGATCAGAACAACATGGGCAAAAGAGGTCGGACAAGTTCGAAATTGGGCAGCGGAGGCGTAGAGTAGTTGAAGAATCAGGAGAGTGTTCAGTATATGGTCTGGTGTATGGTCTGGCGTATGGTCTGGTGTATATGGTCTGGTGGTTTGGTAGAGAGGTTGCGCCCAATGTATTGGTGCGAGTTGCAGCCACGCCTAACTTCGTCCAGCAAGGCAGTGATGCAAGGGTCGAACTGCTGTGACTGTAGATCTCCATGGAGGCAAAGAAGCGGACGTGACTCGTCTTTCGATCCACTATGGCTTGCGCTTTTCGTTTGTGCTGCTTTCATTCTGCACCGGTCTCTAGCACTTGTCGCATTCAACGCTGGCCACCAGTATAGCTGAATGGATGAGAGGTGTCCTTGGACTAGATGCGGCGCTGGTAGTACGACCGGAACGACGTCCACGCCAAGCGCCACTCGCGCTGCTGGAGCTTCGGGCTGTACACGTCAAAGTCGTTCTTCTCGAGCTTTTTCAAGTACAACAGCGTGGGGATGGCCACCATGAACGGCGTGAACACCACGTCCGGCAAGCCCTTGCGCCACCGCCGGTGGGCGCGTGCGAGCAACTCGTCGCGCGGCCGCAGGGCCACCATCTGATCAATCTGCTGCCTCACCTGGCCCAACTTCTCGCGTGCCGACAAGAGGTGGTCGTTGGCCGTGACCGCGGTCTCAAACACCACGTTCTGCAACTTCTCGCGCACGTCCTTGACGTCTCCCTCCGCGAGGTGGCCCTGGGCGAGCCGCAACACCGCCTCCTGCGAAAGCTCGAACTTGCTCATCAAGTCCACGGGCAACGTGACCTGGTTGCGCGCGGACGCGTAGTAGTTGAGCCCCAAGATCATCAGGCTCACCGCAGTGGCCTGCCCGATGTGCGCGGCCACCTCGCTCACCGTGCTCTGGAGCGGCCCCGAAAGCTCCAAAAGGTGGATCACCGACGGCGCAATCAGCGGCGACAAGAGGAGCGCCTGCGTGGCGTAGTTGAGCTGCAGGTACGTGCCCTCGCCGTACGAGCAGATGTCGTTGACGGACGCAAACGTGCCGCCGTGGAGGAAGTGCTTCCGCGTCTGGAGATACTGGTGGAAGTAGCTCACGTCCAAGTTGAGCCCGTTGCGCACGGCGTCGCGGAGGAGAAACGCCGTGGGCTCGTTGATGTCGGCGGCGTCCGAGAACGCCTTGGCCACCATGTCGCTCCAGAACTTGAACTTCATGTCGGCGGTGGAGATGCCCATGGTGCTGGTGAGCTGCTTCAGCGCGGCGCCGCCCTCGGCAATGCGATTGACCTCGACGCCAAACGCACGGATGGCGAGGAACGTGTTGCGGGCGGGCTCTGGGATGTATTGTGCTAGGATGTACGACAGGCGGTCGTTCTTCTCGAGGAGAGAATTGACGTTTTCCACTGCGTTGTGGAGCTGCTGCTCGTAGGAGCGGGTGGGAGCCGTCGACGAAAAGCTGCGGGCTAGGCACGTGAGCCGCCTTGCGGGCGTGGATCTGTGGGGTAGTGTCATGATGGAGGTGTAGATGAGTTTCGCACCCACTCTCATCCACTACTCATCCTACTCATCCGCTACTCATCCACTACTCATTGATACTCACTACCTCTTCCACTTACTTCTCACCTAGATCTACCTTATACGTAAGCCGTTCTTAGCAATGCCATACATATCGATCAACCGTGCTTAACGTTCTCAGCACAACCTATTCTCATCTAGACTCATAAGTCACACCGTATGGTTGATCTGATCACGATGAGACATTCATTGACGCTGCAATTGAATGCTTGAGAAATCTCAATAGCCACTTGATGGACAGGAGACTTAGCTGTCTTTCGCTCAAGTTCGTTGGTTCCTTCAGTGAGCATATAGTCTGGTAGTCTCAGGTACTTCATACTGTCTCATCGCAGCTCCATGAAGATCGAAGCGGTCCACCCTCTGGCGTTTCTAGACGTTTCCATCGGCGGCAAGCAATGCGGCCGCATCGTCATCGAGCTCTACAACGAAAAGGCTCCTAAAGCATGCGCAAACTTCTTGGCTCTCCTACCCCAGTACAAGGGCACCTACTTCCATCGCATCATCAAGAACTTCATGATCCAGGGCGGCGACATCCAGTATGGACAAGCGGCAGAGTACAACGACACGTCTGTCGGCTCGGGGCTCCATCCAGATGGTCTCGCTCTTGAAGACGAAAACCTCGACCAGCTGTTGGACAAGCCGTTCATGGTATGCATGGCCAACTCGGGCCACAAAGACTCCAACGGGTCGCAGTTCTTCATCACCACTGCCCCTGTTCCCCACTTGCAAGGCAAGCACACGGTGTTTGGTATGGTCACCCATGGCAAGTCTGTAGTCAGAGACGTGGAAAAGGTCAGCACCACCAAGGAATTCGTTCCTCTTGAATCCGACCTTCCTGTCATTGTCAATAGTGGAGAGTGGGCTGAAGGCGACCCTGTTCCCATCTTCAATGCGTGCTACAGCACCGTGGGCGGTGACATTTACGAAGAGCACCCTGACGACGACGAGCACATTGACAAAGACTCGTCCAAGTCTGTGTTCGACGCTGCCACCATCATTAAAGAGAGCGGAGGAGCGTTGTTCAAAAAGGGCGAGTTCGAGAACGCATTTCTCAAGTACAAGAAAGCGTTGCGTTACGTGATGGAATACATTCCTGACGAAGACCAGGAGCCAGAATACTACAAGAAGTACACCGACTTGAAGAAGAAAATCTACCTCAACCTTTCGCTCGTATGCCTCAAGATGGACGAGTTCACCAAGTGCGTGAACTACTGCTCCAGTCTATTGGACATGGATCTTGCGCAGCAAGAAAAGACAAAAACGTTGTACCGTTTGGGCAGCGCAATGCTCGCTCTCAAAAAGTATAAGGAGGCCATTACGATATTCCAAACGGCAAAGGAGATCATGACGGATCCGGCTATAGAGAGAGACTTGAAGAAGGCCGAGGACTTGTTGGCTGCTGAGAAAGACCGTGAAAGAGCAAAGTACGCCAAATTTTTCGGTTGAGATTGGGTTATCCATACACATTGTAATAATAGATCATAGATTTCATGGTAAAATTGTGTCTAGCTCAAGTTTGCGCTCAATATCACAAGTACATGCTCATCGAAATTGCTCTCAATGCCTGGTTGCGAAACCTGCAGGAGTTGCAGTTCTGATAACTGATCCAACTCACAATCTCGCCATCACAAACGAGGACAAGCTGGAATTTGACGGAAAGCATACCTATTTGATAGTCACAGTCGGAGTTTTGTTCCGTTTTTCACATTTTCCCGCCAAAATCGCGTCTCGTCATAGCTAAACGCGCTACACGTCTCATGACCTACGAAGATGAGCTGGACCTTGATCTCAAGGATTACGTCAAGAGCGCACCAATAACCGACGAGCAAAGGAGCTTCAATAGTTTGGCCTCAGATGTGAAGTTGAAGCGTCTCAATCAGTTGATAAAGCAGTCGCAGGTCTACTCGCAGATCATCTTGGACAATATGCTTGAGAAGTCGATGGAGAAGAAAAACAGGCAAAAGGAAGCAGCATCAGCATCTAAGAACGAAAAGTCGGTCGAAAATCGCTCGCAGAAACACCAGGAAGACGACCCTAATGTTGAGGTTCTTGAGACTAAACGCGTGACGCGCTCTGGAGCCTCTAAAGGACCGAAAGAATGGAAGAAGAAAAAGAGATCCAAAGACAGGGGTTCCAAAAAAGCAAAGGAGGACTTGGTTCCGGGAAAGATATCAGCTGAGACGTCCAAAACCAAGAAAGCATTGGAAGCCGCACAGACTGCTCATAGCCAGATCCAACCCGCTTTGGTTTCTGGGTGCGTGATGAAAGACTACCAGCTTGACGGTTTGGAGTGGTTGGTTACTCTTTATGAAAATGGGCTTAACGGCATCCTCGCAGACGAAATGGGTCTAGGCAAAACCCTACAATGCATTGCTCTCATTTGTCACCTAATGGAACATGATGTCGAAGGGCCGTTCCTTGTTGTTGCACCGCTATCGACCGTTACAAATTGGGTTGCGGAATTTGGGCGCTTTGCGCCCAAAGTCAAGGTCGTTGCGTACAGAGGAGTTAAGGAGGAGAGACGTCAGATTCCGATGGGAAAGAGACAAAGCGCAAAAGTGGTGATCACATCTTTCGAGTTGGTTGTGAGGGATTATAAGCGCTTCCTGAAAACTCAATGGGAATACCTTATAGTGGACGAGGGCCATAGACTTAAGAACTTCGAGTGCGTGTTGATTCACTTTTTGAAGAAGTTGAAAGTGGGCAACCGCCTCCTTCTCACAGGAACTCCACTCCAAAATAACTTGAAGGAGCTTTGGTCGCTTTTGAATTTCATATTGCCCGACATTTTTCATGATTTGGAGTTATTCCAACTGTGGTTCGACTTCGACAACATCGCGACCGATAACGAAGACACAATGGATGTCGAGGAGCGCCAGAAGTTACAGCAGACGATTCAAGGTGAGATTGTGAAAAATCTTCATGCAATATTGAAACCCTTCCTTCTCAGGAGAATGAAAAAAGATGTCATGTTTGATCTTCCTCCGAAGAAAGAATATATCATTTATTCCCAGTTGACGCCTATACAGAGAGTTCTATACTCGAGTCTTTTCAATGGCGACTTGCGAGCCACGATTAAAGAAATCTACTTGAAAGAATATCTTCTTTACAATCACAATAATTTGTTCAAATCGCAAAAAGACCTTGAAGTTGTGGATCGTGTGATCACAGATCGAAACAGCAAAAGAAAAGGGCAATTTCTTCCACAAAAGAGAAGAAGGAAGAATCGATACACCTCAGAAGTGTTATCGCTCTACGGCCACCATGGGACTGACGAAGAATTTCTTGAGGAGAGCGGCCGACATGGGACTGACGAAGATTTTCTTGAGGAGAGCTCATTGGATGAAGATGATGAAGATGCTGATGCTAAACGAACACACATCGAACATTACAATGGTCAACATGTTGTGCATTATTCTCCGATCGACGCAATTTCTGAACGCGCAAAATCTGACATGCTTAGAGATGAACTAGATCATCTATTGGAAGAGGAGGGGTTATTGGTAAGCGAAGAAGCAAAGGCGCATTTTGATTTGGCGCAGAAAGAAATCATACTTCCTCGGCACGCAGTTAGCAACACCTTGAACGGAGCAGCGAAAGTCGAGTCAGGGCCCCATCCGCATGTCCAGATTGAAGTTTCGAAACAATCTAATGAGGAGGCCGGGGAAACTTCAAAGGCTAAAAATCTTAAGCACAAAGCCAACTCTCGCGAAGTCAGTGGCCAGAATGCTGGAGAACAACCGGAAATAATCGAAATTCTCTCCGACGACGACGTTTTTGCCGGGAAAGAGAAGCAGACGAAGACAGCAGCTGACATGGTGGGGGAGGTAGACTTCATTGTGCGCAATTTAAAGTTGAGCAGTAAGTTGGTGTGTCAGAGGATCATTTGTGCAACCCCATACGTTTACTACCATCCTTTCAAAGGTGACGACTATTACGAGCAATTGGCGAAGGTCATGTTGCAGGGTTCAGGCAAATTTCAGATCTTGCTTCAGATCTTGACTCGTCTCAAACAGGATGGCCACAAGGTTCTTATCTTTTCGCAATTCACCACGATATTGGACCTCATGTTTGAGTTCCTTCAGTACAACGGCTTCGTTGTGGGCCAGCTCGATGGGCGGGACTCCCACGACGACAGAGCAGTTGAAATAGAAGATTTCATGAAAGAGGGCCATGACTCCACGCAAGTGTTCTTGCTTTCTACCCGCGCGGGTGGTCTTGGTCTTAACTTGGTACAGGCAGATACCGTCATTTTGTTTGATAATGATTGGAACCCGCAGGTGGATCTTCAAGCTATGGACAGAGTTCATCGCATAGGACAGACCAAACCCGTGAAGATTTTCCGTTTTGTCGTTAAGGACACAGTGGAAGAGTTTCTCATCATGAGAAGTATGAACAAGCGTCTATTGGAGAAGATGGTGATTCTGCTGGGCGACTTCTACCTCGGGAAGAAAGCCAAAGAGTTTGCTGCTAAGAAGATTGATTTCACTGCAAATACATTGACAGAGTTTGCCGCTCAGACCGAGTTTCAAGGTCATTACTCGGGAAGCGAGTACAACAACGCTAACGAGGTGCTTTTGAGCAAGCAAGAAGCGGTTGTGAAGTTGACAGAGGAGGAAATGGAAGAGCTTATGGATCGCAGTGATGAGTGCTACAAAAGAGAGTTACGAGACTTTGCCAACGTGACGACCTTCGAGACCACCAACAACATGGACGGCGAATAGGGACACTACCTCTGGCATTAAATAACAAGAGGGGTGGAAATATTGGTGAAGTGGGTGCCCTGGCGGATACTCGCTGAATCCGGAATTCTCGGCCGTTGTGGTGTTCACGTCGCGAATTTTGGAAACTTAATTTCGCAACCGGTGGAGGAACCCGGATGTCCAATGCAGGTTGAATGCCCAGACGGACTGTGGAGAAGGTTGGCCACGGCTCGGAATACGCCCGATATTTTTGTCTCATGGAGGAACGCCACACGATTGTCTACCCGACATGGAATAGCGAAGAGCCAATCATCCAACGTAAACATGCGGGGACGCGACCGAGGCGGATCACAGTCCGCGGCCGGATCATTTCTCAAGGAATATACGCAGACCGTTATTGCTATTCCAATTTAAACACCGTAGCAAGACACCGTAGCTTTCTAAGGAATGGCCCGGCCAGGCCCGCACCTTCCTCGCCAGTAGCAACCACACATGGGTCGTCAAAATCACACTACTTTTCTGTTCGCGTGCGGCGACTGTTGTGTAGCAACATGCAACGGCTGAGAACATTTCCCCGGATTTCGAAGTGCGTCACGTACCGCAGGAAGCTACGGAAATGTGGGGCAGAGAATAAACAAACCGAATACAACTAAAGTAACTAAGGGAAAAAACGAAAAAGCAAAGTTGGCGGAACGGCGGGATCACCTCGAGAGACGAAAAAGGGAACATTGCTCGGCCCGGATCAATAGCATCTTGTCGGTTGCCGCCGCACGAAAAAATTTTACTGCCACGCAATGAATCAACACCACCGTCATGTTTCTGCATGTGCGCCGGATGTGCAGGAACGGTGATGTGGTTGATTCGGAAGATGCAAATACATGCCATATATAAGCAACCTGCGTCCGGCCCTTCTGTGGCGTTGCTACTACTGGTTTTTTCTCGAGGAATCACCCTAAGTATTTATTCTGACTTTCGCAGCTTCACACACATTTTCGCAGCCTGTGCATTCTTACCCCGGATTTGGCACAAAGATGCATTTTCTACTCATATTCGAGCTCTTCTTGCTATGCTCGGTGGAGGCGTTGTACCTCCCGTTCAGATTATCAAATTTGAACCAAGTGCCCATTTTGTCCTCGCTCTCCAACACAGAGGACGGGTACATGACAAACCCCCAGTTTGAAGACTGGATGGTGACCCAGGCCAACCGCTCGTTTGGCTATATCCTTGAGAACATTGGCGGTGTGCTGACCACACTCGACCCCAAGGAGGTTGCTTACGGCTTGGTTGTGGCGTCTCCGCTGAAGAAGCACCCCGACTATTTCTACACCTGGACCCGCGACTCTGCCTTAACGATCCGCTCGATCATCTACAACTTGGGCGACAGTGTGCTGGACAAGGCCAACACGGATTATTTGCGCCATGTCGTGGAGCGGTATCTCGAGGTCAACTACCACCTCCAGCGTGTTCCCAACAGATCTGGGAAGTTTGACGATGAGCGCCGGTCGGGCCTTGGTGAGCCCAAGTTCAAGACAGACGGCACCCCATTCGAGGGCGACTGGGGGCGTCCGCAATCGGATGGCCCCGGTTTGCGTGCGCTGACTACCATTCTCTACCTCAAGTATTTAAAGGAGACGGGCCAGAGCATCAAGAGCGACTTGTTGGGTAACGTCACTTTTGTGTACAATGAGGTGGTCAAGCCCGACTTGGAGTACGTGATGGCCAACTGGAAGGCCAACCTGTTTGACTTGTGGGAGGAGATCAACGCCTCGCACTTCTTCAACTCGTTGACGCAATTGAGAGCGCTTGAAGACGGGCGGGCGTTGGGCGAGCAGGTGGGCGAGAGCCAGGACTTTTTGGACGCCTTGCAAGCATCCTACGGCGAACTCAGGGCCTACATTACCGACCCTGCAACCGGATACGTCCGGCCTGCGTTGCCGTACATCGTCGAAACTCCTGCATTGCTTGCCGAGGGCAAGAGACTGGGCCTAGACGCCGCAACCTTGTTGGCTGCACTCCACGCCCACAACTTTGAGTACGGTGGCACGGACGACATCCCGTTCGATGTGGACGATCCGCACGTGCTCAGCACCATCACAGCGATGGTGTCCGACATGAAGTACCGCTACCCAATCAACCACGACCGGATCCGGCCCCGCCAGAACATCGGCGTGGCCTTGGGCCGGTACCCTGAAGACGTTTACGACGGCTACGGCTACTCCGAGGGCAACCCGTGGTTCATCTCGACTGCATCTGCGGCGGAGATTGTGTTCAAGTGGATCAACAAGATTGTTACGCGCGAGGAGGACATTGTAATCACGGCCTTCAACAGAGAATTCTTTGAGCTTCTACTCGATGACCTCACGGAAGACGCGGCCACGGATCTCGTCATTCCTTTCGGATCCGAGCGCTACCGCCGCGTGATCATCCGCATGTTCAACTACTCGGACCTGTTCTTGAGTGTAATTCAGCTGCACGCGGACTCGGTCAACGGGGAGATGCTGGAGCAGTTCAACAAGTACCACGGCTACATGCAAGGTGCAATCAAGTTGACCTGGTCGTACTCGTCGTTTTACAACTGCTTCAGATGGAGGTTGAAGGCGTCGCATTCGCTTGCGTCGGTGCAAGCCCTCCGTGCCAAGCTATAGATGATAGATGTTACGTCGGTACGTGACTGTGTGATATATTACTTTTTTCAGTTCTGCGCATTGCGCTCATTTAACGTGTTACGAGATAGCTTATCAGTAGTTTCATCACTAGAGTGCATGTGCAACGTTGCTAGCGATCGTAAGGAAACGGCCCAGGCGCGAATCCATCGGAGCCACACCTTCATCAGCCGATTCGTCTTGTCATACCCATATTATTCATGTTCCCATATTGCCCATATTTCCATAATGTAGAGCACAAAGTGATGCAAAATGCTGATGAATTTCGCTGTCTGTATCATTTCTTATTCTTCCGCTAATCTTCATTTTGCATTCTGCTTGCTCGCAACACCGCCCTAAAAATTCGTAAACTTCATCTAATCGTAGCAACCTAGATAAGACCAGATAAGACCAGATAAGACCGGGACTAGACCCAGACGACCCGAGAACATGAGCAACCGCAACATTGTCATGTGAAGATTTTTCATGGTCTCTGCTATGGCACCTCTTGGTGAAGCTCTAGCGCAATATACACTACTTTGATTCTCAGACAGACAACACCCAATGCTGCTTGCAAACGTCATCGGGGGCATGTTGCTTCTTCATGCGGGGTACTCCTCCTACGAGCATCACCAGCTTCTTAAACACGCGTCGCTGCTTCCCCTAGATGTCGTGCTCGAGCTCATCATTGCCATCATCTTGCTCAACTTCGGAACGATAGAGTCGCTCAGAAACACGCCGAGACAGGGCGTTGTTTACGGCGATCTCGTGGAGCCAAAGAAAATGTACTTGAAGCCTATTGGTATGAGTGAAGCCATGGAGCTGGTCAACCAGTTGGGTGTGACCGAGCACGAGGAGCTCGACTCGCGGGTCGATTTCATGGACGTGAGGGCCAAGCGCAAGGAGTACTTGGAGTGGGAGCAAAGCGAGCAATGAGATCGAACAGCAAAGGGTTCGGGGAAAATAGCAGAATAGCAGAAAGGACGCAACGGACGGAGATGTTGGACTGAATTGGGTAGACCACTTCGCCTATTGCACGGCGGACTCACTTCTTGTAGCTGTCGGACTCACGTCGTGTATCGCTGTCGGACTCATGTCGTGTATAGCGATCAGACTACGTGGTTGTGTATCACTGCGGAAGAAGTACGTCATGGACTCTAGAAAGTGACATAATATTGTATAACCTGTGAACGAAACGTCTATGAATATATGATACAGCGCCTACTGCACTTTCTTCTCCGCCTGGGCCGCCTTCTCGGCCTTCGCCTTCATTCTGCTCTCGCGCAGCTGCTTGCCCTTGGGCCCGGCCTCGGTGTCCAAGAAGAAGTCCCACCAGCGGAAGCTCGAGGCGTACGAGCCAATGAAGTAGTGGTGGTGCTCGTCGTGGTGGTCCGCACCAGCCCAGAAGGGAAGGAACACATGCAAAGACCACGGGAACTCGTAGCCCGAGTGCGCGTCGACGGCCTGGAACAATCTCAAGCAGATCCAGAGCGTGATGGTGAACAAGTGCACGTCGCGCGAGAAGAAGCACCAGAGCATGGGGAGCCCCACGGTGCCCATGCCCAAGAGCGCCACCTCGATCGGGTGCGCGTACTCGGCGGCCAAGCCGAACGGAGCCGCGTAGCGGTGATGCTGCTTGTGGATGTACTTGTAGAACACGCCGTAGTGCAAGCCGCGGTGGAGCCAGTAGTGCCACGCGTCCTCCATGATGAAGAACACCGCCAAGTGGAACAAGATCTTGAACACGGACGGGAACGGGATGTTGAACGACATGCCGATCTTCTCGCTCACCGGGTGGAAGAACCAGATGGGGAACGCCTCCACCATGAAGTGCGACACCAACACGGACTTGAGGCACTCCCACTGCTCCTTGTTGCTGGGGATCTTGGAGTCCTGGATCTTGTATTTCTTGAAGTACGGAATGCGGTCGATGATGGCCCACGGCAAGCAGCGGCCAAAGTACATCACCTCGTGCATGGTGAAGAAGAAGAGGCCTGTGGCGAACAAGTCGTTGTTCATGTAGTAGTAGTAGGCGCCCCACAACTTCTCGACGGCGTTCAAGCCCTCCACTCTGTTGAAGTTTTGGTACGCATCGCTAAACGACGTGACGTTGGAGAATCCAGAGTAATCGTGGTACACAGCGCTGGGGTTAGTATATGCGGGGGAGTATGCACGTGTGCGCAGGTACGTACCTGACCATTATGGGCTGTTGAATCACGCTATGGGATGGTGCACGGTGTAGGCCAAGGTGATTTTTTGCCTTTATAAGACGCTGCCTCGTTTACGGTACGAGCGCGACGGCGCGACATCGGCACATGCGACATCGCGACATCGCACTCGTACCAGGCGAAGCTACACGAAGCAGCGATGCACATGACAATACGATGAATGACTAGATCCGAGTATCCGAGCACGGACCATAGCAGATATGTGGTATTTGTGCATGTTGGCATGGGTGTCGGTCTGGCATATTGGACCGATAGTAGTGCTTGGTCTGCGCAATCTTGCATACATCACCTGTCACCTCAGCCCAGAGAAGCTCAACACATGCCTCCATACAACCTACCTCCATAGACCTGTGCCTCCATAGACCTGGTACCTCCATACACCTCAGCCATACCTCCATACAAGCTTAGACCCCAAATCATACATACAGGCCTTAACGTCAGCGTCCTTATTTGGCCCCAGATAGTCCCTATCTTGGCAACGTAGTCCGCCATATAGTCTATCTGGCCCAGTGGGCCCACGCGTAGATCCATCGCTCGTTCTCTCAGAAGGATGCATTCTCAGTGGTAGAGCTGACTGGTGGAGAGATGAGGCTTATATATTGACGTGGGTGTGCGGAGTTCGGGTCGGCTATACAATCGCTCGGACCGACCGACTCGCAACCCTCACTCACCGAGACAATAGACAACGCGGACCTCGACAAGAAGCATGGACTTCGCCTAATGGAGTAGCATTGTAGGGGAGCGCTGGACTCCCCTGAAGTGCCGATCTCCTTCCGGTCGATCGCCGGAAAAGTTGCCAGCTTCCCGACCGGTATCTCGCGCACCTTCACATAGCCGATGGGCATCGTGTAAGCCTCCCGATATACATATTACTCACATCTCTCGACCTCTGCTCCGCCACAAAGCGCCACACAAAGCACCACTGCTACCATCGTCACCACTGCTACCACTGCTACTGCTGCTACCACTTGACTAGGTCATCGACATGGCAGAGAACGAAAAGCTAGAACCGCTGCGCACCGCGGCGTCGTTGTCGTCGTCGCAGATTTCAGCAGAGAACCCGGTGCCCGAACCGTACCACAACGACAGGGCCAGATCGTCGATCGGCTCGCTATCGACGCGCTCGTTCTACTCCGCGTCCATCGAGCGCGCCACCTCGCGCCAGCTGGCCAGCTACAGCGTCAAGGAGATCTACGGCCAGCTCGACCAGGACGACATCAAGTTGCGGCGCCTGGCCACCCGCAACACCATCTTGGACCTGCTTCTGCACCGCGTGCTGCGCGCCATCAGCCGCCCTGCCAGCGACTTGGAGGACGCGCGCGACGGCGCCGACGAGGGCTACGAGAAGATGCCCGACACCTCGGTGCCCACCAAGGACTACGGCGGCGAGTACGCCACCATCGACCCGGAGCTCGTGACGTGGGACGGGCCCGACGACCCGCAGAACCCGCGCAACTGGAGCTTGCGCAAGAAGGTGGTGCAGACCGCCATGGTGTCCATCTACACGTTGCTCCTGCCCATGTCGTCGTCCGTGTTGTCGCCGGCGATGACCGAGATCTCCGCGTCGTTGGGCATCACCAGCACGTTCTTGGAGTCCTTTTGCGTGAGCATCATGGTGTTTGCGTGGGCGCTTGGGCCGTTGATCATCGCGCCCATTTCGGAGAGCGACATGGTGGGCCGCAAGCCCGTGCTCAACATCTCCATCTGGATCACCGCCGTGTTCAACTTGTGCTGCGGCTTCGTCAAGACGCCCGCGCAGCTCTGCGTGCTCCGCTTTCTCGGTGGCTTGGGCGGGTGTGCTCCGCTCAACGTGGGTGCCGGCACGTTGGCCGACCTCTGGGACAACGACCAGCGGCAGTACGCGTTGGCCGCGTACTCCATGGGGCCCACGTTCGGGCCCGTGTTGTCGCCCATCATCTCCAGTTTCGTGCTCACGGGCACGAACTGGCACTGGTGCTTCTACGTGTTGGCGATCTTCAACTTTGTCGTGGCGGCCGTGGGGTTCTTCGTGTTCGAGGAGACGTACCCGCCGCGCTTGTTGAAGATCAAAGCGGACAAGCTCCGCAAGGAGACCGGCAACGACCACTTGCACACCATCTACGAGATCGCGGACGGCGAGAGCTTCGCCAGCAAGATGATCACCACCGTGCAGCGGCCCATCTTGCTTTTGGTGGGCCACCCCATGATCTTCGGCTTGGGCTCGTTCATGGCCTTCACCTACGGCTTCATGTACTTGTTCATCGTCACGTTCCCCGAGGTGTTCAAGGGCACCTACGGAATGAGCACCAACATCGCGGGGCTCATGTACATCCCGCTCGGCATCGGCTTTGCCTTGGGCACGTTGGTGTTCATGTTTGCCATCGAGAAGGTCTACCTCCACCTCAAGGCGAAGAACGGGGGCGTGGCCAAGCCCGAGTACCGTCTTCCCTTGCTCTTGGTGAGCTCCATCCTCATCCCCACGGGTTTGGTGTGGTACGGGTGGTCGGCGGAGAAGAAGCTCCATTGGATAATGCCGTGCATCGGGCTGGCCATTTTCGGCTTCGCGTTGGTGGCGGTGTTCCAGACCATCCAGAACTACTTGATTGACATGAACAACCGGTTTGCCGCGTCGTCCGTGGCCGCCGCGGCGGTGTTCCGCTCGCTCTTTGGCTTTGCGTTCCCGCTTTTTGCCAACGTCATGTACAGCAAGCTCAACTACGGCTGGGGCAACACCATGTGCGCGTTCATTGGGCTCGCGTTGGGGTTGCCCTTCCCGGTGTTCTGCCTCATCTACGGAGAGCGCGTGCGCAACTGGGCCAACGCGAGGTTCGACCGCAAGCAGGCGATCAAGGACCAGAAGAACCTCGAGCGGTTGAAGAGAAAGAACGAGAAGGAGTTTGTGCTGAACAGCAGCGAGTAGCCGTTCGCTGTGAGCACGAACGGCCGCCAAGCAACCTCTGAAGCATGAGCGAGCCCAGACATTCACAATTGAACGTGGCTCACTGCAGAATGGACTTACAGAATGGACTCACTACGAGTGGGGACTTACAGAATGGACTCACTTCGAGTGGGGACATTGTGCACTGATCGGCATGATGCGACTGCCGAGCAGTAGCCAATTGGCTGCGTATCACGGCTAATCACAACAATAGACTTAATTATTCGGCACACGCTCGACTTAAGATTCGCATACGCTCGACCTGTTAATTCGGCATAGTCGGCACAGTGGCCTAGGGCCCACAGCCACAGAGCCGCATCCTGCAGGTCGGCCCGGTGGTACTACGTATCACTATCCCAACCCCTACTACTCTAACCAACCATGAAAGCTTGTGTCTGGGTGGCCCTTGCCACTTGGGCGTTGGGCGTCTCCGCGATGGAGTTCCGGGGCATTTTGAATCGAATGCAAACGCAGTCGGCCGTGGTGGAGGTCAAGGAGGACCACGACCGCATCGTCGTCTTCAGCCCCGAAGACGACCTTCCCGACTTGGTGCCCGACACCAGCGACGACGAGGCCGACGAGCCCGGCACGCCAAGACCATACTAATCCATACTAAATACGAGATAGCAATAAAGGCCCACGGTGGCTAGACGGATAGGAGTCCCTCTCTGAATGTCCATGTCTGTGGCACAATGCGACACAGCCAATAGAAACGCACGGCTCAACGGCATGATAAGAGTAGATCGTCGCTTCTAGGCCTCGCAGCTGAAAATGATCGATTAGGCAACACCCCAACAATTAGTAACGCTGGCCTGCTCGGCTTCGGAGTAGAAGGTCACTACGCATGACATATTTAGATACAATACTGGTGACCGCCCACAGAGCCAGCACCCCGCCACGCCCAAAAAACAAAAATAACAATTGCTGGGGTAATGCTGGCGAGGAACCCCGTAGGCCTGACCAAGGTATGCCTGAGCCTCACTTCCGCGCCTTCCCCGGATCATCTCTCGGAGTTTCCCCGGACTTCGCACGCCTTCAGGCGTTTGGGCGGGGACGGCATTCTCGGTCACTAAACATAGCACCAACGAAAACAATTGCGACAACAAATGTTGTTTTATCGATTGCGATTTTTTTGTTTTTTATCGTCGCTCGCTGTCGCTTGGTCGCCGGCTCCTTCGCCATGATGTCATAGCTGCCGGCGTCCATCATCGTGCAGCGTTTTGTGCAGCGTTTTGTGCAGCGTTTCCCGGGCCCGCTATCTGCGGGTGCATGTTTCTTTTCTGACCCACTTTCCTTTTTCTCCGCCCTGCAGACAGGCGTCATCACACGCATCCGGGGTATAAAGCTCGCGCCTCTTGTCCTCCGCCCGTCAACGAATTATTCCCACCAAACGCTATGAACTACTCCTACGAGAACGTCGTGCCCAACTTCAGATTGGACGGCCGAGTGGCCGTGCTCACCGGCGGCTCTGGCGGCATGAGCGCCGTGATTTCCAGAGCGTTGTTGGCGCAAGGTGCCGATGTGGCGCTTGTGGACATTAACTTGGAGAGAACCAAGGCCGCGGCCAAGGAGATCTTGGCGTGGGGCAACGAGAACTTGAAGGGCGCGCACGAGCTGCCCGTGGGCCGCGTGTCCGCGTGGTCGTGCAACATTGGCGACGCCGAGCTGGTGGAGACCACGTTTGCCGAGATCAACGAGCACCACGGCAAGATCGCGGACTTGTTGATCAACACCGCGGGCTACTGCGAGAACTTCCCCGCGGAGCAGTACCCGGCCACCAACGCCGAGGGCATCATGCGCGTGAACGGGTTGGGCGCGTTCTACGTGGCGCAGGCGTTTGCCAGACCGTTGATCCAGAACAACTTGCGCGGGTCCATCATCCTCATCGGGTCCATGTCCGGCACCATCGTCAACGACCCGCAGCCCCAGTGCATGTACAACATGTCCAAGGCGGGCGTGATCCACTTGGTGCGCTCGTTGGCGTGCGAGTGGGCCAAGTTCAACATCCGCGTCAACACGTTGTCGCCCGGGTACATTCTCACGCCCTTGACCAAGAACGTGATTGCGGGCCACAGCGAGTTGAAGGAGACGTGGGAGTCCAAGATCCCCATGAGCCGCATGGCCGACCCCAAGGAGTTTGTGGGCTCCATCTTGTACTTGGCGTCCGAGACCGCGTCGTCGTACACGACGGGCCACAACTTGGTTGTGGACGGCGGCTACGAGTGCTGGTAATGAAAATTGATGACTGCGGGGCGTCCCGCTAATGATGCCGACGGCGATAGAGTCGGCTTATGGCACGCGGTTAATAGATACTGTTTTAATGAAGTCATAACAACGGTTTGGTAGCACGTTTCGTAGCCGTCTCCACAATTGCCGGTTGGCCAGGGCATCTATTTTTCAGGGCATCTATCGGGGCATCGCTCCAGTCTACTTTCGCGTTGGTCGCGGTTGCGAGCTCGCTCTCCCGCCCAATTCAATGTATTGGCAGTACCCGCCTAACTTTTCTTATTCGTGCCGAGGCGGACGCCAACGTGGCCAGCCTATTGTCAAACTCTATTTGCCTGTAGCCACTGGTTCAGGCGGTTCAGGCGGTTCGGGCGGCCATGTCGCCATTCTGGCCCCGCCCCAGCAAACGGCCAATTGCTCCCGTTGATGCCACAGCCCGTCTCCACGGGTTAAGAGCACCCGTGTGCCCCTGGCAGACGCAATACGGCTAAGATAGCGGGTAGGAAGCGTCTTCCACCCGCCCCGCGTCGGCCCCCGGCTTGAACTTGGCACTCTCCCACATCTTCATCAACGCCTTCTTGAAACACCCGACGTTGTAGTCGATGATGGTGAGCACCTCGCCCATGCTGGAGTCGTCCCTGTCGTCGCCGTGCTCGTCGTTGCGGATGAGCGCCACCAACGCCAAGCCGCGGATCATCTGCTTGAGGTAGAGCACCAGCCCGTTGGAGAGGTACGAGATGGACTTGATGTCGTCGCGCGCCGCGTCGCCCGCGTGGGTCTTGGCGTCGTTCTCCACGTACAAGTCGTCCAAGTCGATGGTGATGTCGATGAACTCCGCGCACACCTCGTACGTCTGGATGTCCACCGGCGACGAGTCGGTGGCCACGTAGATCTTGGAGTTCACGTCGAACAAGAACACCTTGTCGATGGACAGGTGCGCCACGAGGTTGTCCAACATGTTCTCGAGCGACGGCAACTCGGGGATGAGCTTCTGCACGATGCGCGAGAAGGCCTCGTAGATGGAGTGGTCGAAGATGGACGTGAGGTAGAACGACACCTGCACGCCCTCCAAGCCAAGGTCCAACAACTCGTCGCCCGTGCGCTGCATGATGTCGCGCTGGGCGTCGATACGGTAGTCCTCGGACAAGCCGTCGATCTTGTGGATGAGCACCTCGATGTGGATCTTGGGGTTGACCTTGTACGCGTACTCAATGATCATGGACAAGTTGGTCAACGCGTTCAAGTACTCGTCTTGCGAGTCGATCACGTACACCAACGCGCCCACGCTCAGAAAGAGCCGCTCGCTGTCGTAGGTGGGCTCGAAGTAGTTCAACTGGCCGGGCAACTCCATCACCGACAAGTCGATGAGCGACAGAAACTGCTCGGACGTGGGCTTGGACGTGGACTCGAGGTACAACGTATCTAGCGGCTGCATGTTGTGGAATACCACCTTGCAGATGGACAGCTTGCCGCCGCGGCGCAACCCCATCAAGAGGATCGTGGCGTGCGTGCTGTCTGGGTTTGGGGGGTTCATCTTAAGGATAGTATGGGTAGTATGAGGAAGTAACCAGTCGGCCTGACAGTCACGACCTTACGAGCTTCACGAGATGAGCCTAGACGAGATTTATGGTCTCTGTTGAGCGATTTTTGTCACTGTTGAGCGGTGGTTGCTCAGCGCTGTGCGTCGATGTAGTACTTGCCGTGCAGGCCTTATCAGGTACCCAGCACTCCGGAGTGAGACAAGCCAAGACGACAAGAATTTTCGAATTGGATTCATCCTGTTGCGTACGAGCGAGACGAGTCCTCTGTCCTGTGCCTTGACTTCTTCAAGTAAAAGTCGCCGGTGACATACATACCGTAGACAAACACTGTACCGCATCAGACCACACCATCCGGGACAACATCCGGGACAACCGCAATAGCCTCAAAGCAACGGAATTCTATCACAGAGCAAGGAAATAGAGCAAGGCCATAGAACAAGTGATAATTGGCGTGGACCGATAGACCTGGCAGGTAGACGGGGACGTAGGGGCATGCAGACGAGAGTCTTGAACTAAGGGTTTGAACTAGGGTTTGCCTTGACTTCTCTTCAGATGTTCATCTGACTGGCCCTGTGGCCACGTCGATGCCCTCGGTGCCCTCGATGATGGCACTGCCGAACGAGCCCGCTCGCGAAGAGGGCCCCACCAAGCTGATCGTCCTCGGTTCCCAGAGCTTGTACACGCGGATGGTGCCGTCGTTCGCCACAACGGCAATGTGCGTCTCGTCCAGCGACACGCTCGCGCTGAGTGTGCGTAGCGGACTCTTCACCTTCACGCTGCGGAGCACATTCATGCCCGGGTAGCTGTACACGGCCACCAACACCTGAGTATCAGCGGCCAGGTAGCCGAAAGTGGCCACAAGCTCTCTACGTGTAGTGCACCAGCGAAGAGCAGTGACCTGCCGCCCGGTGGGTGTCTCGCCGAGTAGTCTTCCGCTGGTGGTGTGCCAGAAGCAAATGCGGCGGTCGTTCGTGCCTCCGCCTGTGGCAAGCAACGCGGGCAGCCAGGGGCAGAACAGGATGGCTTTGACCGCGGACTTGTGGCGGAGCCGGCACTGCTCGACGGGGTGCTCGGGGTCCGTGATGTTCCACACCACGGCCACGTTCTGGTTTGCACCCACTGCGGCCTGGGTGCAATCGCGATTGAGCGAGATGCCTGGGGTTAGTACTCCTCATGAAGACAGTGAAGTAGAAGCCAGTTGGACTGAAGTCATGACTGTCTATGCAATCGCATGAGTATTCGTGAACATGATCGTGAATACGATCGTGAACGATCGCAGATACGTACCACAGACCTGCTGCGTGAGCCCACCGAGCCAGCCAAGCAAGCCGAGCCGCCGCCCCACCTCCACTATGTAGACGGTTCCCGCCAGCGTGCCCGCGAGCAAACGCTTTCCATCAGGAAACCAGCACACACAAAGAATTGGACAGGAAAACACTCGGGACATGCACCGGTTGCCCACCGCCAGAAACACCCTCAAGAGGCCGTTCTCAAACGCCATGGCCACCATGTCGGCCGAGCACTCCACGCAGCAAATCACCAGGTTTGTCCGAGGAGCGAGGTCCATGTCCTCCACGCCGCCCCGGCCGTCCCACCAGTACGCTTTCTTGTGCACGGCGATGGCCACGGCGTTGAGCGCCTTGCTCCACGAAACCAAATTGTAGTAGAAGTTGCTGACGAGGCCGTACGTGACCAAGTACCGTTCCTCGGCCATTTTCGCCTCTGCTCGCCGGGGCGACGTCGACGGTGGCAGTCGGCCACTCGCAGCCAAACTGGCCGCAAGCAACTGCGGGCTCTGACTGCGGCCGCGAGGAGAGCCTCGGCTAACGCTGCGGCACCTTTCTTCGTCGCTGCTGGGACTCACAGATCGAAGGGCGCCACCAATGGGGCCACCAATGGGGTACATCTCGCGGGCGGTGAAGGGAGTGAGCTCGGGGCCAAAGTCCAAGGCCTTGCTCTTTCGGAGGCCCAACGCTGTTGCAATCTCTTCGGAGCCTGCAATCTCGGAGTCTGCAATCTCGCAGTCTTCAATTTCGGAGTCTGCAATTTCAGAGTCTACGGCCACTGCCTCTGCTGGTTCTGAACTGGATCTTACAACTGCTCCCAGCGTGCGCGAGCGTACTTCACGCGGAACTCCTGGTGCTTCAACAATGCTGCTCGACTTGGCTCGACTTCTCATGATTGGAGAGCTGGAAAGCGAAGGGAGAAGGCGCCGCTCAGAGTGGCTGCGTCTCATCTCACTTCTGCGCAATCTGTATTTATGTGTAGCTGCCTCTATGGCCAGACGATATAGGGTTGGGTGCAATTTCGCACCCAGTACAAAGCTGCGTGCACACCATGATCTGGCGATCACTCACTGCTACACCTTCGCATTAAGGCATCGAGTATGGACTTGCAACTGCTCGCGGTGCCGATTTTCCTGGCTGCGACCGCCATTATCGCCCAAAAGGTGCATCAGGTCGTTCGGAAGCCCTTCATAGACGAGCTTTTCCACCTTCGCCAAGCAGCCGTGTACTGCAAGCATGACTTTTTCCACTGGGACGACAAGATCACCACCCCGCCGGGGCTCTACGCTCTTGGCGCCGCCTACCATCACGTGCTACGAGCGTTCGGCGTCCCGGATCCTTGCGGCTACACGGCGCTCCGATCGCTAAATCTATTGGGCGGAGTGATTGTCCTTCCGGCCGTTCTCTCCATGGTGAGAACACGGAACTACTGGAGAGTCAACGTGGCGTTTCTCCCTCTTCTCTACACATACTACTTTTTGTTCTACACCGACGTGTGGTCAGCTTTGTTGGTGCTTGCATCTGTATTGGCCGTGCTGCGATGGCCCACTATGTATGGAGCGCTAGTGAGCAACGTCTTGGGCTTCACGAGTCTTTGGTTCCGGCAAACCAATATCATCTGGATAGCGTTTGCCGCCGTGGTGTTGGTCGATAAGCGGAAGCGCAACTATAGCTCGTTCTGGAGAAGCGCGCAGCTGTTTGTCATCCAGTCGCTTAGTGACTGGCCCTTACTTGCTCCTTATGCGGCCAATGGCTTGCTTTTCATCTCGTTTGTCAAGTGGAATGGCGGCATAACGTTTGGCGACAAGGAGAACCACCAGGTGAGCATCCATCTAGTGCAGGTGTTCTACTGCTTCGCATTTTTGGCGTTCTTCACGTTGCCGTTGTGGCTTTCGGTGTCTACGTTGAGAAAGTACCTCAAGTACGCTGTCAGCGGCCATTCCGGCCTCAATGTTGTCGCCACGGCACTCTCTTTCGCGGCCATCAACTATATCATTGACAACTTCACTGTGGTCCACCCTTTTTTGCTTGCCGACAACAGACACTACACCTTCTACTTGTACAGAAGAATCCTTAGTCGCAAGCACGCCAAGGTGGTGCTCTTGCCCGTGTATCACTTCTGCACGTGGGTTGTGTTCCACCTTCTCGCCCAAACACGCCAAGTCTCGAAGCTTAGTATGTCGCCCGTTGTGGCCATCGCTTTCATGGGCGCCATTATTGCTACTTTGGTTCCGTCGCCGCTTTTTGAGCCTCGCTATTACATCGTTCCGCTCCTCATTCTCCGCATCTTCACCAGTGCAAGAAATGTCAAGATACATCTCTACGAGTTCTTGTGGTACCTCTTCATCAACGCCGTTGTCTTTATAGTGTTCTTTGAGTACGAGTTCTCGTGGTTCTCCGAGGCCGGCGTGCAAAGAATTATCTGGTAAATACATTTAAAGAATATCTGGCAAAATACATTCAATACAGGTTATCTGAAACGCTTATTGGTACAAAGAGTATCTGATAGAATACATTATCATACAATTATCTAAGTCTACAATACGTTTCCCGTGAGCCAGCGTACAAATATTTATCTTGTAGATACATTTAAGAATATCGGTAGAATACATTATCATACAGTTGTCTAAGTCTATAATACGTTTCTCGTAATGGCTAGCTGTGGCCAGCATATTTATCCACCTCCTCTGTGGTGGCCGGCTCAGTGAGCGAGATACCTTGCAAGTTCTCGGTGATGAACGAGTCGGTGGCGTCGTCGGTCAATGTTGGAACGTGGTATGAGTATGTTGCCTTTAAGTGGCGTAGCAATGAGACTGTGGACTCCTCGCTCTTCTCTTCGTCTGACAAGGAGCTGATCCATTTCTCGGTGGCCCGTTCTCGTAGCACATCTAGGTAGGCTTTTTCCTTGAACGTCGCGTGGTCCACATACACCAACTCCGCGTCCACACCGCTAACCAAGTCCTCCGTGTCGCTGAAACTTCTCAACTCCCAGTTTCCCTTCTCAAGGTCGTTGGCAAATATGAGGAGAAAGTCGCCGAAGTTGTCTGCAATCTTGAATTTCGTGTCAAAGTCGCGTCCGAAGAGAATCACCTGGCCCCAAGAGGTCGCCGACTCGTCCGAAGGCGACAAGTCCACGGCTACGCAGTTGCCCGTACCGTCTGTGATAATGGGTATCCACATGGAGTGGGCGTACACGGGCAAGATCGCGTCGGGCGGGATGGAATACTGGCGTGGGAAACGCGTCTTGGGCATGCTGGAGCTATTGGTCCGCCGCGCGAACACGCTGTCGGAGCTGCTGAGATTGTGGATGGCCACGGGCTCCGCGAGCGGCGCGACGTCGTTCCGGCGAAGTAACTGCTGGTGGATGCTGCGCCAGCTCTCGGTCATCACGGCGATCTCGTCGATGGGCATGAGCTTGAGGCCGAAGAACAAGCCGCCGCAGCCGTTCTCGTTGAAGCTGGACTGGCCGTCGGTCATGCGGAAAAACTCGGTCACGCATTGCGGCAACGTGCAATGCAAGTCCTTCTGGAGCTCGCTGAGGTCGGTGTCAGTGCACGGAGGCAGAAGCGACGCGTTTAAGTCGGCCGAATGCTTGTGCAACCATTTTTTGATGTGGCGCCAGGCCAAACGCACCTCGTGCACGCCGTCGGCGGCTAAAGGCTGCCTGGAAAGCGACAAAGTGGACGAGTTCTGGTGGGCGCCGAGAAGCGAGGTCTCAGCCTCCGGCTTGTTGATGCGGTTGAAGGACTTGCGCGAGTCAAAGTCGGAATACTTGTCTGTGGCGCTGAGCGAGTAGAAAAACTCCTTGACCCGCAGCAGAAACAGCATGGCGGGGTCGTGGTGGGTGTAGTTTGCTCAAGGCGAAGTCCTGCGCGCAGGCGAAAATGCCCAAACGGGCCGGGCATCAGAACCCGGATCTAGCACAAAGCCTTCGCTCGCCGGCATTTACGTGGAGAAGGAACTTTAGGCGCCATGCTACTGAATGTACCCCGGGCATGAAGTGCCGATTCTATGGCGCAGAAAAAGCACGAAAATCCGGGATTTGCTCTGGAAAGACCAAAACTAACAACCGTGAAAAGAAAAGAGCGACAGTACTAGAAGACGGAGGCCGTCAGTAAAATCAGGGGGCGCGGTGCCCGCCTGGCGCCACGCGCCCACGCCAGAACGGCGCAGGTACGTGTCGCTGACGAGGTCACGGGGGCACCGCTGGGCGTTTCATTTTAGTTATTCGTGGTAAACAAATTGGCGTTCAGGTGAGCGATGGCGCGGTATATATAGTGCGCGGCCGGGTAACCCCACCACCTACGACCTCATCGACACTGGTCGCCAGCCAGAATTGGACCCAGTGTTGCTTGCTCCAGAATTGCTCAGGCTAACGAAAGGCCAGGTGTCGTTAGAAGTGCCAAGATCGGGACAAAGTGAGCGGTTGCGAACAAAGAGATGGCCTGGTTACATGACCTGTCTGGTCGCGGGTGCAAAATAGGACAAAGGGCAGTGACAATTAGGCACGCACCACGGCAAACACAATAGGCACACAATGGGCATACAACAGGCATTAGACTATTTTCCACCCAATGACCCGCAGACATAGACCCACACCCACATCCACAGGGATATCATTCAATTGCACGATTGTGTCGATCACCAGAGAGTGTTCAATGATCTACCGAACAATTGAGATACACCTATGTCGTCATCTGAATGGACGATATCGAATGCCGAATAACATATGCATCACATGACAACAAAGATTGCGGCACAGATCGATGTCTGGACCAACATTCATCGTACGCGCACTCCACACTTCACTAACTACACTCCCCTCACCAACACCTTCGCCGTATTCTCCACTCTTACTGACCTCTCTTACTACTACTCTTACTCACTCTCTTGCTAACTTGTATTGCTCAATTGATACCGGGCTCAATGGCAACTTGCTCGCCCTGAATAACCGCCGCAACTGTGTCCATTTCACCACAGCGCAAGGTTGCTCTGGTGCTGCCCGATCCAGCACCATTTTCAACATAGCATCACGTGCCCCGCCTTTCACGTGCACCGTGTCACCGGTCCATGGTTGCTACACTTGCCATATATCCCTCTCCATTGCTGCTCTTCTTTTTCGCTCAATGGTTTCTTACTCAAAAGCTAAATACTACGCCGTGACGGCGCTCGTGGTCTATGTGGTGTACCTCTTCACCTACAAGTGCCCAAAGAACAACGAGTCCTTCATCGAGCACGCTGCCCAGAAGTTGGTCCACCCCTTCTCCCACCAGCACGACTCCATCTGTGGGGCATTGGACACTGGCTCCGGCTACATCTCCCCCTACGTGACCAAGGTCAATGGCTTCTTGGACAGACACGTGCACTCGCACGCGTTGTTCAAGAAGTACCAGGTGGAGTCCAAGGCCTCCACCGCCAAGGGCTATTACTACAAGTTCTTGTACCCTGTGGTGGTGAAGGTTTGGCAATTCGTCGAGTTCGTCGAGTACCACGCAGCTGTGCAGACCTCGCGCGTGACGTCCATCTTCACGGGCCACATCCACCAGAACGTGGTGCCCAAGGCGACCGAGTTCAAGGACGCGGTCGCCGAGAAGGCTGCCGGGCTCAAGGGAACCGTGGTTGACGCGGCTTACGACATTAAGTCCACCGTGACTGCCAAGGCCGAGTCGTGGGGTAAGGAGGCTTCCAAGACTGCTCTGTCGTGGGGTAAGGAGGCGTCCAAGTCTGCTGAGTCCGCGCAGAAGGCGGCATTGAAGTCGGCCGAGTCGTGGAGTAAGGTGGCTGCGAAGTCGGCCGAGTCTGCTCAGAGTGCGGCTTTGAAGGCTGCCGAGTCTGCGCTGAAGGCCGCGTCCAAGTCTGCGGAATCGGCCTTGAAGGAGGCGTCCAAGGCTGCGGAGGCTGCCAAGAAGGATGCGTCCAAGTCTGTGGAGTCCGTGAAGAAGGAGGCTGCGAAATCCGCCGAGTCCCTCAAGAAGGAGGCGTCGAAGTCGGCCATTGAAGCTTCGAAGTCCGCCGAGTCTCTCAAAAGTATGGCTTCCAAGTCGGCTGCTTCTGCCAAGAAGTCGCTTGCAAACGAGGCCAAGTCTAAGATCAACTAGTGTACATACGAACATTCATGGTCTGTGCGAATTGTAGAACTGGGTGCGACATTGGTGCGTCTCTACGAACCATGCGCATGATAATTTATTACTCTATACTATATCCTAGTCGGTGGCCTCAATCTCCTCCGGCGCAGCCTCCTCGACTTCCTGCTCAGCGACAACGTCGTTGTCAAGCGGAGTGTCTGCGTCGAACGCTTCAGCCACCTCAAACACCTCCTGCTCAACGGCGACGCTCTCGTCTACCGGGGTATCCTTCTCGAAATCTTCGACAACTGCAGGGGCTGGTTGCGCATCGGCAGGCTCGGCGTCTTCGCTTTGTGCCTCGGACGCTTCTGGGGTTGACTCGGGAACTGCCTCCGCAACGTCATCCACCTTCAATTCATCCTCATCCTGCTCCACAGTCGCAGGTTCCTCCACAGCAGAATCATTTGACAAGTCCTCCTCATCTTCCTCGACAATGGGTTCCAACACAGGAACGGGAATAGGAGCAGGAGACTCCTCTGCCGTGCCGTCTGCGCCATGCTCCTCCGCCTTCACATTCTCTTCCGCGGCTTCTTCTTCAGCGGCCTTGATCAATGTACGGGTCAATCCCTCTCTCAACTGGTACGCGACATTGGCCTTCGCCCTCACCAACTTCAAGTACTCGTCGTTGTCCTGCAAAAGGAACTTGATGTGGAAGTTGACGCTGTCCAAGTACGTTGCCCACTCCTCCAAGCCCTTGGGCTTCACGGATCCCCTGGGCTTGGTCTTGTATTCGTTGGCATCGTTGAAAAGCTTGTCTCTGAAGCTGAAGATCAGGTCCTTCACCTTGTGGAAGCTCTTCCATGCCCTCCAGCTCATAGTGTCGTCGAAGTCAGGCTCCGTGGCCAAAAAGGCAACCAAGTTCGTCAAGCGCGAAGAGAAGTCCAGCATAGTGGTCTCGGCGAATGATTCCAAAACGTCGACCGTGCCCTGTGTCACTTCGAAGTAGTGGGTCATGATATCCACGTGCGCCTGGTTGAGGATCAATTCCACTCTCTTCATGGTAGACTCGGTGACATTGTAGGCCTCGGCAATCTTGTCTCTCATGATTTGTCTGTCCACGTCGGGTTCTTCGATGATCTTGTTCGTGGTTCTGATATGTTCAGAGTCCTTGTCAATGGCCGAAATCAACTCGGCCATCGCCTTGTATCTGCCGTAGTTGTCACGCTGCAACGCTTGGAAGTCACTTGAGATGACTTCCTTGACGCGAGCGATGGTTTCATCCAAAAAAGGCTTGTTCTCAGCCACGAGGTTCTCGCCCGCCAACTCCAAGGTCTTCTCGACCTTGGTTTTCCAGTACTCCAACTCGTTGTCAATTTGGCCCTGGGACCCGAGGTTCAACTCGGCGCTGCCAAGCTTTGTTTTGGCAACGTCGGCGTCGGGCGTGCCCGTAGCCAATTCAGAGTCACTGGTGACGGTCGCGGTCAAAGTCGTTGTCAACGTGATGGGCTCGTCATCCTCGGAAGAATCGTCGGAGAACTTCTCCTCCACGGCGCTCGTGACGTCTTCCAAGATTTCATTGACCACGTCGAGGATCTTGCTGTCGCGCGTGAACTTCTTCTTGAAGTTGTCGAACTTGACGAGGTTGTTGAACTCGGCCCTCACGAAGTCCGACTTCTCCTGCAAAGCAGCGTTGATGAAAGCAGACTTCTCAACCAAAATATCAAAAAGCTTGCTGCCCTCTGCGTAGAGCCACTCGATGTAAAGCAGCTTGCCGATCTTGTGGGCCAAGTCACTGCTCTTGACACGGGCCACCGCCGAGGCGAAGGCCGGACGCACGTGCAACACATAGGCACGCTTTGAGTGGTAGTTTGCCGACTCGAGCGCCAACCACAGGTTGAGCTTGATCTTCGAGCCGATCGAATCCACACTGTTCTCGACGGTGGTCTTGTACTGGCTGAAGTAGTACTCGACAATGGGGCTCATGCTGCCGGTGTAGTACAGCTTTGTTCTTGCAAACCAGTACTGGGCGGTCAACACCGCCTTCGTAGACACCTCTCTGTACTGCTCGGACGCCCACGCATAAGCTTTTGCCACGAAAACCTCAGTCTTGTGCGAGATCGAGTACTTGCTGTCGTAGAAGGACCACTTGAGCTTCGCGGCACTCACAAGCGGCGCGGTTTTCGTGGAGAATCCTGTCTTTTCGTCCAAAACGGCAAGCTGTGGCGCGGCGTATGTTTCCCACGCTGGGTACACCACCTCATTCAACTTTGCACAGGTGTACACGGCCACATCATTGGACGGATTGGTGCATCCGTACAAGGTTAGATACGTCAAGTAGGGAAGCACAAGCCAGACAAAAAGTCTGGTCACACTGGGGCACAAGCGAGACATGGCCGGGAGAAGGGTGTTGTTGACGTTGATAAGTGTGTCTGCAGGCATGTGCGTATTGTGATCTAGGGAACAGCACGGCGTGTCCAACAAAAATGAGATCTACACGAGAAGAGAGAAGCGCTGATCGAAGGAGCAAAATCAATATACGTAATTTATTCGGGAAGCGGGATTTTCTCGAGGGAGAGTCGTAGATCTGGGTGGAACGGTGAAGATCTGGTCCCACCTTAGTCCTGTCCCAACTTGGTCCTGTACTGAGAGCGTTCCATCCTCGGGGCCTGCCAATGCGAGGCCACATAATAACGTCAGTACGAGTATAGACATATGGGTATGAATCTAAATTAGACAAAAACTGCTCCTTTGATCTTTTAAAGACGGAAGCAGGTGAATCGAGGCGATGACCATATACAACGGCTCAAGTCACTCCCAATTGTGGCTGATTGTGGCTGATTGTGCCCCATCGTGACCGATTTTGTTTGTGTTGCTGCGCCAATACCCAAGATACCGCTCTCTGCGACTTTGTGGCTTCCGATCTTGAGATTTGGTGGTCGGTGGCTTTTGCAACTAAGGCGATGGGCCTGCACAGTTGCCTACATCTCATCATGCCCAATACTGCCCAGCTCGCTACCATCGGTGCCCTAGGTTTCCTTTCCGGATATCTCCTCCACGGATGGCTCCAGAGTGGCCGTCTGCCTAGAAGAAAGGTACGCAGGCCACACTCCGGCTCGAGTTCCGACTCCGACGTCTCCACAGAGTCTCACACAGAGTCGGAGTCCGAGGACGACGTAGACATCGACTCGACCGAGCTCAACGACATCCCGGGCGAGGTGCGCATGACGTTGATCGTTCGCCAGGATCTCAAAATGGGCAAGGGCAAGGCCGCCGCCCAGTGCAGCCACGCAACGTTGGCCCTCTACAAGAAGATGTCCAACCCACAAAGCGCAGCGTACAACGCACAGATGCTCCGGAGGTGGGAGATGGGCAACGGGCAGGCCAAGATCACGCTCCAGGTGCCGAACCAGGAGGAGATGGACATGTTGTTTGCCCTGGCGATGTCGTTGGGAGTGAACGCCTACATTGTGCACGATGCGGGCCGGACGCAGATTGCAGCGGGCAGTGCCACGGTGCTCGGGTTGGGGCCGGCGCCCAAGATGGTCATGGACCAGATCACCCTGGAGTTGAAGTTGTACTAGCATACAATCATACATGTATAGACGAATCACGGACAAGAAGCTGTACATGTAATCGGACGAGAGGTGAAATGTATGTACGAATCGAGGGATAAGGAGTTGTACATATGACGACGGACGAGGAGTTGAGTTGATGTATATACGAATTCATGACGCGAAGTGGATGCGACTGGGCGCCCGATCTGGTGATAGGATGGCCAGAGCTGATCAACATTCTGGCCAGTGTGCTATTGCACAGCCACGTCAAGATAGTGCTCAACATTATGAGCCGCCGCCGTAGCGATGGCGGCTTCTGTTTTGTTGTCCGTTCCGCTAGGATCGATGGGCCCTCTACAACAAGAGCTCCGTCCCACAAGGCTCCGTTCGGAGCTCTTTGTCTCCACGCGAGTGTTCCAATCGGATCCTCAGTGCGGCCTCATTGTGGCTTTTGGTCTCTTCGTTGCTCTGTTCGTTCCATTTCTCGGGCTGCACGCATTGTTGAGGGCTTTGTCTGGGACTCTCGCGTTTGCCACGAGCATTTTGTCGATGAAGTTGCGCATGGAACTGCCTCTGCTATTACAGGCGTCGCACCTTCCAATTGCCTAAGCGCCTCTGCACCGCTTGGCAAGTGCCTCTGCACCTTTCGGCAAGTACCTCTGCACCTTTCGGCAAGTACCTCTGCACCTTTCGGCAAGTACCTCTGCACCTTTTGGCCAGTGCCTCTGCACCGCTCTGAATGTAAGGAATGTTTTTGCTGCCTCTGTGAGCACCCAAGTCTGACAGTAGACCACTCACTGTTCGACAGAAGGCGACCGCGAACCGGCTCAAGGGGTGGGGCTAGTGGAAGCGGCGCTTGATGCCCAGCACGGCCAACGGGTTGACCGCCAGCGACGTGCGGCGCTTGCGGCGGCGCTCCTCCACGTCGACCAACACGTCGTCGTCGTCCAGGTCCATGTCGATGGCCGAGTCCACGTCGTCGTAGAAGTCGTCCACGTCGTCAAGCCCCAACAGCAGCTGGCGGCGGAGCCGCTGCAGCACCAGCGCGCGGTGCCCGTTCTTGAGGCGCTCCAACGCGTCGATGCGCGCCCAGATCTCGCCCTCGGTGCGCTGCGGGAGGAGGATGGAGAGCTCGGCAAACAGGAGCTCCTTGCGGCGGCGGTTGATCAACAACTCGTCCTCCTCCATCAGCCACGGGAGCTTGAACACCGGCGCGGCCGCCTCCTTGTCCTTCTTCTCCACGCGCGGCCGCCGCTCCACCGCGTCCAGCACGCGCCGCTCCGGAAGCACCAGCATCGACAGCCGCCGCACGTGCGCCTGCGCGGGCCCCACGATGGACCCGTTGCGGATGCTCAGGAGCGCGCTGGCAAGCTGCGGGAGCCCCAGCGCGCCCGACACCGACGCGCCCTGCGCCAGGAACAGCGTGCCCGGGCCGCTGATCGACAGCCCGCCAAACACCACCGGGAGGTGCGCCAACGCGTTGGAGAGCGTCTGGTGGTGCGGGATGTGCATCAGCTTCGACGGGAGCGACAGCACCGAGTGCCGCTGCAGCAGCACCAGCGCGCGGTCGTCGCGCACAATCTGGATCACCAGGTTGTTGTGGTGCGGCACCACCTGCTGGTCCGCGTTCAGCGTGCGCGGCGTGAGCCCCAGGTGCGGCACCATGTGCGGCCGGTTGTGCGGCAAGTTCAGCGTCGGGTCCACGCTGATGTCCGTGAAGTAGCCGCCCAGCGCCAGCGCGGCCGCCGCCGCCTGCGGGTCGAGCGGCACGTCCAGCTTGGGCAGGCTGTCGAACGTCTGCGGGTGCAGCGTGGTGTTGACGGGCTGCGCGGCCGCGAGCGCGTTCAACCCGGCGAGCGCCGTCAGCACGGGCTCGTACCCCGTGAACGTGGTGTTGGCCAATGGCGAGTACACGGTGGACACCGCCGGGTCGTGGTCGGACTTGCGGCGCTTGGGCTTTTTGGGCGGGTCGTCGGCCGCGGCCAGCGCGGCCGCCGCGAGCCCGCCGAGCGCCTGCGCGCTTTTGGGCGGGTTCTTGAGGTTGCCCAGCTTGAGGCGCCGCCATCGGAACTGGCAGGCGTTGGGCGTGCGGTTGTGGAAGTGCAGGGCGATTTCCTTCCAGCCGAGCTTCTGGTTGTCCTTGAGGTGCATTAGGAGCACGTCGTCCAGCGCGTCCCACGACGTGGGCGTGCGCAGAAAGTTTTTGTCAGGGCTGTCCGCCATGGTGGGGGAGTAGTGCCAGCGGTGATGATCATCTCGACGACGAGCACCGGTCACGTGACACAACGGTCCGCCCGGGCCAACCGGCCGCCGGCGTCTCGGTCGTGTCTTTGCTTGCATGTGACGGTGCTCGCCGAGCGGCAGGGGTGGCCAAGGCCCTGGTCGCTGGCTGCTTGCCCTGGTGCTGTCGTTGGCCTGGGCCAGCTCCTGCAGGGTCGAGACGTCTTCGCATGAAATTGCATGCGCAACATTTGCACCCACCCCGCCTAGTAATGCGAAGACACTAGAGTCACTACTAACTATGTCCGCTAGTAGTTCTCCCGCAAATACACCCCTGGCATTGCTACATCGCAGAATTAATCCTCGGGATACTGTGGGCTTGGCGGCGACTGTCTATATGGTGGATCGGCCGAGTTGCCTAAAGCAGCTAGTGTCGACCCCGCCTCTCCATGCCAATCTGGTACACCACTATACCCACCATTGAGCTCTTTCTTATGCCTAAGTCAATACTGCCATCGTGTTGCGTAACCGCACCTATGAATGTACGCCTTCCAGAGGCTTTTCAGACTGGCGTTTACGCATCATATAGCTGTCGACACATTATACCATATTCATGGTAGGCGTAATTTCAACTCCGCAGTTGTGATACTTGTTGTTTCTGCCGTAAGGTCCCGTACACGAAGCTTCATGTGCTCCATTTCTCATGGGCACTACCCTGGTGGTCATGGTACCGCACCTCGTCACACTGCCATCGACCATCATTACTTGTAGTCCCGTGGCATCACATAGATTCTTTCAATCAACTGTAGCGTCGTACAACTCTACGCTTAATATTTTATTGCACGTTATGATACTACATCATGATTCCTGGTGTACTTTATGATACTGGTGTAATTCATGATACGTGATGTACTTTATGGTACTGGTGTACTCATTATGCGTGATGTACTTTATGATACTGGTGTACTTTACGATACTTGGTGTACTTAGATACTCGTTGACTGTTCGTGTATGTCTATCTAGCGCTGGCTCCCAACCTTCTGGATCCAGATTTTTTCCGCCTCCACAATCGTGTTGTTGTTGGCCCGCATCTTGTTCATCGTCTCAATGTACTCGTCGTACTCGTCGCTGTCAAACACAATGCCTCCGCCAGCCTGCAAGTACGCCACGCCGTCCTTGTACACCATGGTCCGCAACGCAATGCACGTGTCCATGGTCTTGCCGTCGTAGCTCCAGTGGCCCACCGCTCCCGCGTACACGCCCCTCTTCTCCTTCTCCAACTCGCCAATGATCTCCATCGCCTTGACCTTGGGCGCCCCGCTCACGGTTCCCGCGGGGAAGATCGACCGGAACGCATCGAACCGCGTCTTGTCCTCCCTCAACGTGCCGCTCACCTCCGACACCAAGTGCATCACATGCGAGAACCGCTGGATCGTCAACAACCGGTCCACCAGGTTGCTCTCGGGCGTGCACACTCTGTTCACGTCGTTACGCGCCAAGTCCACCAACATGATGTGCTCCGCGCGGTCCTTCAAGCTGGACCGCAAGATCTGCGCATTGGCTTCGTCCTCCTCGTTGGTCTTGCCCCGCGCAATGGTGCCCGCAATCGGGTGCGTCACCACCTTGCTCTTCTCGTCGCACTTGACCAACAACTCGGGCGAAGCTCCAATGATCTGAAAGTCGAGCAAGTCGATGTAGAACAAGTACGGCGACGGGTTCACCGTGCGCAAGTGGCGGTAGATGTTGAAGGGGTGCAACGTGGTGGGGCGGGCCACGCGCTGCGAGGGAACGGCCTGGATCACGTCGCCCAACTTGATGTGCTCCTTCAACTTGGTGACATGCGCCTCGTAGCCAGCCTGCCCGATGTTGGACGTGAACGTCTGGTCCGGCTTGATCGGAGGCTGGATCGGGTTCAACTGGTCCCAGGTTTTGTGCTCGCGTAACTTGCGTTCCACGCGGTCAATCTGCAACGCCGCCTCGGCGTACGCCACGGCCAAGTCGGTCGTCTCGTCCACACGGATGTTGTTGATGATCTGGAACCGCTGGTACACGTGGTCGTATGCCACTATTAGGTCGCAGAACATCAACACTGCTTCCGGAACCTGCAACGAGTCCTTCAAAGGACGGCGTGTTTTGGGCTCAAAGTACTTGATACAGTCGTACGAGATGTACCCGACAGCGCCTCCGCTAAGCTTGGGCAAGCCTGGCAACTGTGCCTGTTTAGTCTTGGCCAATTCGGCCTCTAAGACGCTGATAGGGTCCACGTTGCAGAAGTCCTTGGCGTACACCTCCAGGTTGTCGCCGGTCTTGATGATCTTGCGGGGTGAGAACCCAATGAAGGAGTATCTGTCGACCGAGTCACCATTGCTGGAGGATTCAAACATGAAGGACTCTGTTCTTTTGTCGTTGTTGAGGTCAGCAAGCTTCAAGTAGGCCAGATGGACGGTCAAGTCCTCTGTTTCCATGAGTTTGTAGATGGGGTACAAGTTGGGCCTCGACTCCTGCGAGGCCTCGCTCTTCACGATAGCCTCGAGAGCTTCCAACAGCGGCTGAGTTTCAGTCTGAAGTTAGTATTGCTGCTGCTTTCAATGCGTTTTCTTTGCACATACGAACATCTAGTTGGCGTCAGTGAGTCAGAAATTTCCAAATGGGCTTATGGTGTGTGCAGGCAGCATCGCCAGGGTTCACCTACTCCACTATATTGAGTCTCAATATGCGGCTCAAGACTGCAAAAAGGCTATTCTGTCTCTATAGCGGGATCCACGACGTTAATCACACTACTACTGTGTATTCCGTTTCTCGTTATTATATGTACGTTATGATTATGTAAATCACGATTATGCAAATTATGCAATTATGCTTCCCCCAAGACACACTCGCCCTCGGATGAGTCCACGTATAGGATCTCACTTGCGTATATAACAGCCCCAATAGTCGCATCGGTGTCAGGCCGAACCGAAACATGCACCTCTATCGCCAACTCTTCGCAGTATGCACATACTATGCGGGGCGATTTGATGGAGAAGAATGTGTCGCCTTTCGAGAGTGTTTCCATTTCCGGTGCTAACCGAAGTACGATGCACGTAAAGCTGGTGAATTTCTCAGCTGTTTGTTCAACAGCTCGGAGTTTCCAAAATCGATCTCGCTTGTTTCTCAAGAATTCCGAACCCAATGCACCTGTTTTGAGTTTTTCCAATTGTGCCTGTAAGCTAGCTTCCGGTAATGGCCCGTGAAGCGAGTAACCCAAGCCCTTCAAGAATAAGAATTCTCGGTTGTTCTCGCCGTGAAGCTTCCCAGACTGGGCGGCAAACTGCAGATGAGCCAATAGCTGGAGCTGGTTGATATATGCCTCCATTGATCGCCAAGCTTCAACAACGGACACAAAGCCATCTTTCAAACCAAGTGCAACGTTCAGAGTCTCTTCAGAGTCTCCGTGCAGAGCAAGAAGCTCCCTTTCGCCGAGATAGTTTGTCGAGAAAAAGTATGCTGCTGGAGACACGTACCCTGCGGCATCTCTTGCGAATGCAATTTCATAGTAAGACGTCGCAGAGAAGTTGGGCATCAACGAGTTGTTGTGATGAAGGAAGACCTGGTCCTCGCTCGACAGAGGTAACAACCCCTGGACTCTCCTAATGATCGGAATCTGTTCTCTTGTAGCATATGCTGCTGCAAGTGCTCCTGCGAACAAGTTGAGCTCGTTCTTGAAGAAGCTCGATCGGGCATGCTTTCGGGCTTCTTCGCGGCTTTCGATTTGAATGTCAGTGGAAACAGCGTCGCTTTCGGTGTCTTCTATGGACAATGTTTTGCTCACCTGCTTGAAGAATATATCAGGATCTGCATTCACAGCGTAGTTTCGATTCCGGTTGATAAAGTGCCGACGCATGATGTTGTAGATGAAGTTGATGTTGTAGTGGTCGGAGTCCCTCAACGGACTATCCAAAGATTTCGATGCTGCGTTGTTGAATAATTTGAATGAGCCCAAAATGCTGGGCTCCAACTTTCCTGTCAATGTCCGTTCCAAGAGTTTCTCATCCAAATACTTCACCTCCAGGTTATCGATAGTATCGAATCTCACAGATACGTTGCTGCGAAGATCCTCCAACGGGCTGGTTTCATACGTGTGAAATTCAAAGCTCAATGTCATGCATGTCTGTTGAACTCCGGGCTCGGCCTGCTTTTCGACAAAGCTCTCTCCAACACTGTAATAATCCGGCTTTCGTCTGATTGAATTCTGCTTGAGTAAAATGTCTGCAGCTGATTCCGCCTTGAAGACATTCGCAAGTCCCATTGAGTCGAGAAAAGCACTGTTGCTGCTCCAGGAAGCAAATGTCAGGCTGGACGGGCTCAAGCGAGCTGCAACGTCAGGTATATGAAGGTTCACCATGTACTTACGAGAGCTGACTTTTTCTAGCGAAATTCCCAAGCCCCATTCCTTCCCCGGAAGAATGTAGATCACATGGTCCAGATAGTATTTCTTTCGTCTCAAGTGGGGGAAGTGATCCGTGAGCTTTCCGGCAGAAATCTCCTTGTCAGATGCTGCTTGAGTTTCAGATGGCAGAAGATGTTGAGACGAGAATGCCGCAAGGGCAGTTTCCTTCATTTTCCCCGCCATGTTTGCAGATAAAAGAGGGTCTGTGAGCGGATTTTGTGGATTGTCGTAGATTCCAATGTCTGTAAGAATCTTACGGAGGGTCCTCTGGCTGCAGCCTTCGAGTACCAGAAGTTGCGAGAGCTTGTTCGTCAAGTGAGTGTGCGGGTATATTAGGGCGAACTTCATGGCCACCAACGCACTGCGATACTGGTGGCCCTCCCAGATGGAAAACGAGAGCACTAGGTTGTCATAGGCCTGCTGCGAGGTAAGTAGATGTTTGAGAAAGCGATCGAGACCCTCCATTTGCGTTTGCGAGTAGGACATGAAATCAGCCACACTGCTCATGTTCAGCACTGAATTGGCGAAGTACAACTGTACGGGCGGCAACTCATTGGAGATACCGTGGGCGGCGATATTCGTTCGCCTCTCAGCAGGCACGCACCCTGGAACCATCCAGCGGTGCATGTCGTGGCACATTTCGAGATGCAAGGCCATGAGAAGCGCACTTTGAGCGAGGTAGCTCGGCATGGCCGACGCCGAGGTGTCGCTTCCGCTTATGAGTTGCGCGATCTGGACCAATGACGTGGGAGCAGCGTGTGCTGTAGCGCTGATATGAGGATATGCCATCGACTGTAGATCTCGCTTGACCCGTAGCCCATTACTTTGCACTGCCGCAACGAACTGGTGCAAGATCTGCACTAGGCGGACTCGTGAAGCAAAAGCGTCGTCGAAGCGGTTCCGTAGAATGTTCAACGAAGTAATCCAGTCCGGATCGAGCACCTGGAACGCAGAAAACGTAATGTCTTGGGGATACACGCGAACCAACTCGTTGTCGAGATTGAGCACAACGAGGCTGTTGTGGAAGTGGTTGAACTTGGCCGCTGGCTCGCGCAAGACCACGCCAAACTGTGTTTCTGGTCCTCTTTGAAACTCCACAAACGAGCCCACTGCTGCTGCGCATGCGTTTAGCTTGGCGATCTCCAGCCACGTGCGGTACGGCTCGAAGGTGTTTTCGAGCGCCGTCTCCATGATGCTTGGGTCTGTGATTTCGACCTGGGGGTAGAATGCATTTGGATCTAGGAAGACTCGGCGACTGGCGACGAAAGCGGCGGCCTGGTCGAGCTGAGATGCGGGATCGCGGTCTAAATTCGGGGCGAAGAACGAGTACAGTCGAAGGAGCGGAGCACGTAGTAGCGGTCGTAGGAGGACGCATCGACGTCGTAGGGCAGGGAGCATGACATGGATATGGGTGCAAGAGATGAGTGCGATGTGGAAAATGCGACAACAGGACATTAATACTACATCAGCAAATGACCACAGATCTCATTTGCCAATACATTCGCCAATAGGTCACGCATGGCGTCTTCTGATTTCATGGCGTGAGCGTCATTCATTCCCAATCATTAATTTTGCTTCTGCCTACTCTACAATTCATCGTTCCATATAGTCGTCGGCTGCAACATACCATTCACTCATTTAACTTCATTCATCGTCACTCAACTGTACGATTAATCCATGATTCACCCAAGAGTACTCTATAATTCTACTCTATAATTGTCGACAACATAACCTTCAGTTGTTTTGGCTCTGTACTTCAGCTTCATTCATCGGACAATTGGCTCTGCGATTTAATCTACAATTCAGTCTACTATTCAAAGCCATTCGACTTCATACTACTTCATCCAACTTTACAGTAAGTCTACAATTCAACTCCCATTCGAAGTCTGCCATTCAACATTCTGCCCAGCTCACTCGCTGTACCTCAATAATTCAACTCTTCCATCCACCTCAAGAATTCAACTCTTCAATTCAACGTTACATTCAACTCTACAATTCAATTCTACAATTAAACTCTACACTTCAACTCTACCCTTCAACTCTACACTTCAACTCTACACCTCAACTCTACAGACACCTCCACTATTGAACTCTAGTTCAACTCTGCACTTCAATAACTCCCCTACATTCAGTCGCTATTAAAATACCATCCACACATCCAACTTTCAACTCAATCCACCATTCACCGTTCGTCTTACACCACACGACCTTCTCTCTACCTGCGCCTTACCGTCAGCTATCAAGGCGCTATCAACGCCCCAGGGCCGACCTCACATCCCTATAGTCTACACCGCACCCATAGATTCTTCATTGTACGCCTGATCTGCCGATCGCTCTACTTCCACCGCTGCACAATCACCGCGTTGCCCAAGCGCGCCTCGGCCACCGTCACGCCCTCCTCGAGCGGCTTGACCGGGAACGCGTGCGTGAGCACAAACGCCCGCGTGCCGTCGGTCTGCGCCCGCACAAAGTCGTACACCACGCTCACGGGGTCCGCCAGGTGGAACCGGTGCGCGCCCCGCAGCCCGTTGGCATACCGAATCTGCACCAACGTGTCGCCATATGCA